>CM049374.1:326052-656014 GCA_026937815.1 Etheostoma perlongum | reverse complement strand
AAATGCAAAACGGTTGCTCTTTTCAGATTGAAATATGAAACCTTTCGCAATAATTGTTCATAGCGGAAGTTGAAGAAGCGCAAAGCTATCACAAGGTGTATTTTAATTCTTCTGAAGGAGATTTATTGATCTTTGGTTAAGGATCTACATCAAAGGCTTGTTTTATAGTTCAAAGATTCATTAGATTTTAACTGTTTAACACTCTTCCTTGTAATGTATGGGCTTTTGTTTTATTACAGAGAATTTCCATTACCGTTTTATACAGCATGTTTAACACCAAACTAACAATAATGGAACTAAGGGAAAGACAGTGTCACAGCACAGACATAAATAATGATTTACATATGTCTGTCTACACTGTAATTACCTGTGTTGATATTACAGTTGTCAGAAAGGACAAATCTCTCTATTGAGTGCCTAAACTGATTCTAGTGTATTAGTTTCCTGGCTTATAGATAATAGATACAGATAATAGTATTATTACTTAAATACTTATATTATTTCTTAAGTTGCCTTTGAGTGTTTTTGTCTGTTTGACATGGATATATGGTATGATGTATATTGTATATATATGGAAATATATACAATGTGTGATGAAGTCCTCAGTTATGCAGAGTTTGAGCTTTGACATTGTGTTTATTATGCCTACCATAAATCTCTGGGATTGTTAAATATGAAGAGCACTTGAATCTTGAATTCTGTTCTATATTACCGTGTTCATTTGGAGATAATTTAGTGGTAACGGGTGGGAATTAAAGTTTAGTTTGAAACTTAAGTAGTGAAAACGTTTGCTCTTATTATACTGTAAAATTAAACCATGTGCCATGTTTAATTTTCTCACTCTGCGTTTAAATGCAGGAAAGTAAGAAACGCATTCTGACATCGCCATGTAGATATTTTTGGACTGTATTAATATTTCATGTAAGCCCAAATGTTGCTGGTGTGCCTTTATTTTGTGTTATTTTGTAAAACAAAAAAAGTTTTTTAGTTCCTTCATGTCGTTGTTTCCAAATTTGGTTGCCAAAATGTACTATATACATTATATATCTTTTATGATTAAAACACCCTGAAAAACAGTGCTTTAAAATGGGTTTGCATTTAAGGTGAAGGTCTGTGTTTTTGTGAGCAGAGAGTTCATCATGTGATAATATCTTTATTGCTAACATCAGAATATTCTGGTCCGATTGAACCTGAAGAAGCTCACGAGTGTATTCTTGGTAAGATGTGTTTGAGATATAAAGGAAAGATTGTTCTGTGGATGCCTTGTTTCACGTCAGCACAATCAATTGCCAAATGTCCTTGTAAAATGACATGAGTTTTAGTGTGACTGTGTCCTGCTGTAGTGGTGTTACATTAGTCTGAAGGTGCTTTTTGATGCAAATCCATTGTTACGGTCCAATATATGTAAATTTTATACTTAATGAAAAGAATATTGTTCCAAATATTTGTAAAAATGAAGAGTAAAGTGTACCCAGATTGTATGTTAACTGCTATATTTTGTGCATTCCTGAATAAATGGTTTAAGATTTAATATATTTCCTCCTGTGCCTGAATCATTTGGCTAATACTTAATGAATGCTGTTAGTATCATTGAGGGTGTTATGTCTGCATTTGCGTGGTCATATTATGAGAGATCAATATCATAATCGCATCTCTACATTCTGTGAATAATTTAAAGTGGGTCCTGTGTTGTCCTGTGTTTCTTGTGTTGAATGTTGTTATGTGTTATTATTGTATA
Source organism: Etheostoma perlongum (assembly GCA_026937815.1). Taxonomy (NCBI): domain Eukaryota; kingdom Metazoa; phylum Chordata; class Actinopteri; order Perciformes; family Percidae; genus Etheostoma; species Etheostoma perlongum. The sequence goes on along the minus strand of CM049374.1, from coordinate 654,276 downwards.
TGTTTTTCTTTCAGTGATGTATTGAATGTTGTTTTTGGTGGTTGTTTTAATGTGATGATGCAGGACAATGTATAGCTGCACAAGCTTTGGGTGTAATCCAGGAAGAATAGCTGTGCCTATGGCCCCAGCTAATGGAGATCCCAGTAAATCAAATCAAAATCAAAATTTTATCCGCGCACATAAAGAATCAGAAACCCATAACATTTTGTTGTTTCTGATTCCACTATGGCAGCCTACTGTAACTCAATGCAGCCAATGTTTATTCCTACAGGGAAGCTAAAAACTAAATTCATCACTGTCTTCATGCTCTCTCAGCCAATGTCCTGTTGCTTTTTACAAAGTCAAAGAGGTTGTAGATTCCTCCAGTGGTCAGATTTAACAATTATAACAGTAGTTAAAAATGTATGTATCTATCTCAGGTGGTGTGGTACAAGGTCCACAACTATGGTGTAACTTTCAATTTCCATTTCAGTTGTCAAATTAAAATGAAAAATCACAAGTAGGGTTAAATTTAAAAAAAAATCAAAACTAAGGTACTTTAGTCACTAACTGGGAGCTCTACCAGCATTAGACGTGAGGTTGTGTGTTTGGTCTGCTTTGACATCCCTCTCTTCTGTTACAACTTGACAACAACGACGACCTCCTTCCTGATCCCCTGATGGAACTGTTGATGACATTTTAGAGGAAAAAAACGTCCTTTTCTTTTCTCAAATTGTTCATCAATTTGTTTCATAAACAGTTAACTATACAGGGAATCAGTTTAACAGAGGAACAGACTGACTGCTGCTATTCTTTACCCTGCTATCCACAACAGGTAACTTAATGATGTTTACTCAGACAAAACAAGTGGTCTTCCTCATTAAATCCCAATTGCTTTCTCAAACACAGCCCAGTAGCCAAACCTGTTTGAAGCGGGGTCATTTACCAAAATGTGGCTAGCAGGTTTTTATTGTTGTAGTCCCTCAGTGCCAACAGATTTAGTAGCAAAGTATTTCTCCATATAAAACAATGCAGGAAGTCAAAATGTGTCAGATGTGTCAGGTGTAGAAGCCTAGAGAAGCTACAGTCAGTAGAAAGGTTGTGGTAGGTAATTTGAATAATGTTGAATGAGTATCTGATGTTACTTACATCAGTAAATTCCAGCCTTACCTGTTACATGTCTCAAATGGTTTTGTCCTTAATGACATGCACAGCGGACAAATTTGTTGGAACATTCTCACCACGTGGTGGTGTCCTTAAACACCATAGGGCACCTAGGCTATTGTACTAGAGCTTTCTTTTAACATACTATACTTTTTATGACTTTTTCTGTAAAACTATGCTATGAAGTTTTGTCTTCAGTAGTGTGAGCGATTAATACAACTCCAAACCAGCACATTATGAACTTCATAAGTAGCTCAGTGAGATAAGCTGTTGACAATCTAATGACAATTTGAGGTTGAGGGTTCAATTCTCAATGGTCAGCCATGGCATGATGGGAAGAAAGCCACTCAACTTGACTAAGCTTGTTTGCTGGAAATAGTCTACAGTTTGTAGTACAGATACAGTCTATATGGACAGAAGAACCAAACAGTCAACTGTGATTTTCAGTTAAATTAGCAGTACTACAGTACCCAATTAAAATAACCTTTTCCTTGTTATGGAAAGTGCAAACAAAACTTTGTAGCATATAATAATAGGATACTTTACTAAATGAACAGAATTCCACAATAGTCAAATATGATGAAATCACCTCAGCAGAGGGAGGGCAGAGGAGGAGGAAGGACAACCTGCAACTGTACAAAGGACACTGATACTGACTGATGTCTGTGTCCTTCAGTCTATCTCCTTCTCTTTCACTCAATATTGTGATGCAGGACTAGTATTTATTTTATTCACATTTTAGATTAGTTGCCAGTGAGATTATACAGTGACTTTGTTGTTGTAAACTTTACTGGTGCTGCTCTAGAAACAACATTTAAATAATATATTTTAAATATAAATTGAAATCCTGTTCTAAATTTTTATTTGCATATTTGGCCACAATCTACACTATCCAGCCACATAGGCTACTAGGTTTTGACTGATCAGTGTAACCCTGGTGATTGGGCCGGACAGGGCGGGTCCAGGATGCTGAGGCGGCTTCTCATTGGCTTCTCTGCGCGGTGAGGAGTGGGAAGGGAGCGCGCGGCCAGCTGCGAGGGGAGCAGAGGAAAACGGCTGGAATACTAAAGAGACAAAGAACCGCTGCTTCACATCTCATACTCCAAAAGTTTGGAAGCCTCAAAGTCAGGAAAGTCTTGAAAACTGTCTACTTTTTGTTCTTCGTCTGTCAAAGTAAGTGTTTTCTTTTACCTTGGGGAAGTCGACAGCTGATCTCGCACGTGCACAGTAGGCTACGCTATAACAGTGAAACTTGTTTGTAAAATGTTTTTCTTTTTTCGTCCTTGGTGTACGACTTAATACATGAAATTAGTCAAATTAGCATTTTTCTCCTTTTATGATTCATTTAATTGTATTTTTCATCCCATGCTTGTTTTAAATGCAAGTGTTGCAGCCCTCAAGTGTTGAATTGTAGTAATACCTAACCTAAATGATGACCCAGATCTTGAAATAATTAGCATCACTCTGCTATTTATGCCTTCATTAGGCTACTCTGGTGCTGCTGACATTGAGACGGATTTTCTGAGCAAGCAGGACTCTTCTGACACTGGATGAGTTCTTTTTTTGTCACTCACTGTGAACACTGGGACTGTTCTGGCCAGGGCTAATGGGCTTAACAGGCACTTGATGGTTGATTTGTGCTTTTCCAAATTCAGCAATACACTATACAAGAGTACTGGCTTTGACTGAGAAAGCATTACATGCAGCAATCAAAGGTAGCAACCCTTGGCTACCTTTGACTGACAAGCAGCCTTCACTTATTTTTTGGCCTTATTGCTCCAATGCGAGACTACATGTTTTAAATGGTCTACAGTGTAAACTATCCATTTACAACCTGCTTTAAATATACGGTGTCAAGTTTCTGAGTAAGTGTTACTGTGAGCATTTGTCTGTAGGAAATGGGTCTCCATTGGTTTTGTAGGCTATTCAAGAGAACTGTTAGTTTTTCATAACTGGGTATGTGGAGTTGACATGTGCTGACTGGAGTGACTCTGATGGACTAATTTTAAATTCAGTCAATCTTGACTGCTGTGAGAAGAGGAGGAATACTGCATTATTAAAAGCCCAAATTAAAGCAGTTCCTTCCTCCGGCCTAACTTTCATGAGAAGATAAACTAGATGCTTCAGATGATTGCATCTGAACCAGTGACAATTTGTTTACTGTGTACTGCAGGAGTCTGTGAGCCTGTGAGCTCTGAAGTTTGCTTAGCTGTTGCTGTGACACAACTTGGAAAAGCAACCTTCCGCCCCTTCAACACACCAAAGACGTGGAGGTCTAATTACTTTCACTGTCTTACTTTCTTACAGTAAAATTCCTCCCATGGGACTTTCGGTCCCTCCGTTGACCCTTTTCATGGTTTGCCCTGAAATGTCGAGGCAGTCAACTTTCCCTCTGAACTTCAGTTGCTGCCTCCAGGCACAGATCAGCAGATACATGAGAGGGGCAACACCCCACCCTGCAAGAGCCCACATTTGCTCTTCATTAGGCTGTCAGAGAGAGAGACAGAACTGTTGTTCTCACCCAAACCTTTTCAAATTCTCCATTCTTTTCTTGCTTATTGACATTTTTCACTGGTTGCTTAAAATATTGTAAAACTATGGTGAATTCTGTTAGTGATAAACAAGCTTATACTTGTGGTTGCATAGAGGCCAGTAAGGGAGCCTGATGATGGCCAAACCAAACTGTTACTGCATGTGACTTTATACTGAAACTGCTCATTTGCTTAAATTATGGACAAAACTACCACACACCACAAACTACTGTCTGCCTCTGCAACGTTAACTCCTTGGAATTGGGAAATGTTACTTTTAAAGTCCATCTCATTTACAAATATTCATAAATCATAGTACAGCTTCTATTACCGACACTTACAATCTTATTCTGTGTTATTGTCTCCCCATAGATAACTGTCTTTTCCTTCCTCGTCCCGCATAATGCTGCGCCCAGTTGCTATCCACTGTCTCTTGTCCACCTTGCTGTGCATGATGGCGCTGTGTAATGCTCAGTCACCCTCTAGTTCCCCTGTAATCCAACTACGTCTAGCCGGGGAGAAGCGAAAACACTACGAAGGCCGGGTGGAAGTTTTCTACAATGGAGAGTGGGGGACAGTGTGCGATGATGACTTCTCCATCACTGCTGCCCAAGTGGTGTGCAGAGAGCTTGGCTTCATGAATGCCGAGTCCTGGTCGCCCTCTGCCAAGTACGGAAGAGGAGAAGGTAAGAAAACTAACATGGAGTTTATCAGAATTGTCTGGTGGTTTCCAGGATTTTATCTGAACCTTTTATTATCTAATCAAAACCAAAATCATGCTATTCAGCTGTCCTAAGAACTAAGGTTAGGTGTAGGGTGTTAATCTCAGTAAACCGGATAACCACCCACAGTCAAAGCCAGTATATCTCTTCATACAGTTTCATGTGTTCCATGGAAATCCTTGACTGAGCTACACGTTTCCTCCTGTCTGACTGCTAATACCATCAGGCACTGGTTTCCCCATTAGACGACTGAGACACGTTGATCAGCTCTGAGCATGGGGGGGACTGGAAACACTGGGTGTGTAAACCAGACACATACAGACTTAATCTCATCCCCTCTCACTTTGTCGTGTATGAATTTCCCCATCACTGTAAAAACACTGATGAGATTCCCAACTCTGTAAGTACGATTTCTGCTCGTGGTAAATGTCAGTTTGTAGCTGTTAATTAACTCAGTGTCCCTTGTTAAAGGCACATGTTTTCCCACTGGGTTGGGCCACATCCAGCCAGCCACTTCAAAAGTGAAGTAATTACTTGCTTCCCAAAGCACCTTAGTCATTACAGCAGTTTCAAGAATAACATATATAAAGTGATACACCCCATGCATATAATGTTACATGCATCTAATATTTTACAACAAGCAATAAACAAGCAGTTTGATTCTGTTTGTACTGCATTTTAGCAATGGCTTAGGTATTTAAAGATGGGGGCCCCTTAGAATTAGGTTAGGCTATACTAAAATGCACTTTGAGTGTTGTAAAATTGCAGTTTTTGTAATAACAGGATGGGAAAGAAGTTTATTTTTTTCATTTATCACTAGAAAATTACCAAAAGATGTTTTGGTTATGATGGGGAGGCTTCCTCTATTGCTGACAAAAAGATGTTTAGTCTATAATAGAATCATTTTTGAATGGAGAGTATTTGAGGCCCAGACTAGCTGTGTGCATGTGAGTGAATGGAAACGTCTTTTATCTGTTTTCTTGTCGATGGTGGAGACACATGACTATAAACTTGATCAAGAGCATTTTGCATTTCCCATCATGATGACTCCAATAAAAAAAAAAAACACAAAATGTTTTTAATTGAAGACACAACTGTACATAACAAGTACAAGAACATCCCTTTTGGATGCAGAGTGTTTTCCCTTCAGGGATGTTAATCAAATCCTCAGCTGCCTATACACAGCTATTATTTGCTATATAACAAACATGTTTGTGTTAAACAAAATATCAGAAAAAGCTCAGGCTACTCTGCCTCAGGCTTCAACTTGAAACAGGATCAAATGCAACAAAATGCACAGAATCTTTTTTTAGACTTTCTTAGGAACACAATGCTTTGTCCAGTTTTGGAGTTACGTGGCTTACTTAAAATGCCAATAAAAGCCCAATCAGAAAATTCATGGCTCCCCTGTGCACTGTGCTCCCTGCTCTTTTCACTAGCTTGTGAAATTACATTCCCATAAGACCTGCGAATGATAGTTTTAACACAGCAATCCAGATTCATCACAGCTGGCAATCTATTTGTTTAGACAAAGGTGTACTAAGACTAAGCTAGTTCTCACTTAAGAACCCTGCTGTATTTCAGCACAAGAAGCTCTTATTATGTAAATATTTCAAAGGTAATCATCCCTCTGCCAGGAGGTGGCTACATGACCATATATGATGCAGTCACTTCTTAGTATGATCAGGATGTTCCTCATCAACATGTTGTCATCAACATGAAACTGTCAAAACGATGAGCCGTCTATTGGTGGTTTCCATGGCCACAGTTCTGTGGTTTCCCTCACGGCTGATTCAGAACAGCCAGCTGGACAGCAGATGATCTGCTTTGGCCATGACAACATTTATTCAGAAGGTTTTTGCTGAAAGAATGTGTCAGGTTATGTTGGAGACCAAACACAGCTCCACATGAGTAGGTTTACTGTCTGTGTGACTAGACTTGGACATGGAAATGCTGAAAAAGATGTCAAAAAGGTGTGATCCATGGCTTAAGCTGTCAAGGTATGATGTTGTAACCACCCATTTATATTTTTTTATGAATGAATTCCTTATTAGGAAATTAAGTTTGCAGCCCTATTGGGTTTAGTGGGAAAAGTGTGGCACCAGCCCTGCAAGTGTAAAGGGTTTGATTTGTGATAGCAAGGGTCAACCACACATTGGATTATACAATACACGTCCTAAACCACAGAATATCAGCATAACAGGTCATCTATTAAAACAAGTCCTGCAGTCCAACAAAACAGCACACACACAATATACGTATATCTATTTGCTTAAATCTTTGCCTCTCAGGCCGTATCTGGTTGGACAATCTGCACTGCGCTGGTGGAGAGAAGAGCCTGGCTCAGTGTCACTCCAATGGCTTTGGAGTGTCAGACTGCAAACATTCAGAAGATGTCGGAGTGGTGTGCACCCAAAAACGCATTCCAGGCTTCAAGTTCCTCCAGAACCTGGCCAACAACGATCAGGTAGGTTCCCATTGAACAACACCCTCACAAATAAACCTGCACACATTCAGGATATTTCCAGTAAATATATATGTCTATATAAACTCACACAAGTAAACACTAGGCTAGGATCCCATAGTTAATAACACTCAAGTAACATCCACTCATCGTTCAAGTACACACATGTAACCTTAACAGATGTTCAGCTCAATTAAAAAAAAAGAAAAAAAAAGGAACAGAGCAGAGATTAGTATGAAAGAAAAACCTTATCATAGTGCATTGCTCCAAGAATCTCAAAGTATTTTTTTTTCAAATCATTCCAAATTTCCAGACTGAGCCAGACAGATCCGTGAATTGAATGTAATGTAATGTCTATCTGTCTGTCTGTCTCTAAGAGGAGCAACAAACAGACTGCTTTAAAACAGTCTTTAGATTGCTGTGGGTAACCATTGTCAACTTATGATATATGTTCAAACAAAATACTCAAAATGCTGCTTGACACAACAGCCAACATTGACTGTTTTGTAAATCTATGAAATAATGGTGTACTAAATGAAATTGCACCATTAAAACTTGAGTTTTTTTTTTAGCTAGTAAACACTATGGTAAAGTGTAAATCGGTTGCTAGGAAACATAACAATCATAAAAGCATGAAGTTCCTGTAGCATTAGCTGCGATGTTCTTGAAATGTTCTTGTTAAACAGCATTTTAATCAAGTGTCAGGTCAGATCTATAGATCATATCCCATTACCTGTTTTACTCGTCACTCTCAGTTATAGTATAACTGATATAGTAGCAAGCTAACGTTACTTTTGTCAGGTATGCTAGCTAGCTAGCTAATCAGCAGTTACAGCTGGACGTTTGTAGGCGTAAATGTTCTAAATTCATCTCCGTGTACAAACTTGTATGTGTGCAACCCGTGTAAATTTAGTGACGCATAAACTCCACTTAGTAATCACTTACATTATAACAAGGCTAAGAACTTAAGTACAGCTGTTGCAACTGACTCCAGTATTTTTCACTTTGTATGATTAAATGAATACAACTAGTTATCAAAATAATGGCCTTATGGGTACTAAATCAGTTTTTCTGGACAAAAGTGCTTCTGTGTACTTAGTCATATATGCCATGACATAAAACCAGTGAAGTAATCTGCAAGTCAGCGTATAATGTTGAGATGTTCACTCCCCCATTTGCACTAATAGCTTTGCCAGGCTCCCATTACACTAACACCGCCCACACCGGACCCCCACTCTGCAGCCTTGGATATTTTGGAAATGACTCAGAGAGGGGGAAGACCATCCTGTCTGGCTGCAGAGAACGCCTTTGTACCGGATGGAAAGTTAGTGTGGATTTGTTGATGTGATGGGAGAAAGGGAGGGAGAGAAGAGGATAGAGATATTATTTCACCTTGTCTGAGAACATGTTATTAAAAGATACTTCCATAGAGGGTTTCCCTGTTAAGGCCAGACTGATAAAATGAAGCAACATGTCTTTGGCAGCTTAGAACACATAGTTGATGCTTTAACACTTCATGACTGCATTCAACTAGAGTGTTTTTGTTTGTTCATACTAGAAGTCGGGTGGGAGATTTGGCTATTACCAGACTCTCTACAACAGCCATAACAGTCAGTGACTGTGATTTTTACTGGGTTCAGTAAAGGCAACACGCCTGAGGAGAACATCTGAAATCCCTGTGTATCTTTCTCATGCCTAGTTAAGTCACGGAAATGGAGGAATAGAAGACAGGAGAAATTGAAATCTTTAATCCCAAACTGAACCTTATTCACAATGTTTTTATTTGTACATGTCAAGTATGTAAGCAGCACCCTCTTGTTCCCTATTTGTCTTGTGTATTTAGGGTCTCTGTGGTGTTACTGCAGTTAAGTCCCCCACCCTGTAAATATTTCCTTGGTCTGGCCAGAGCCTTTCAAGTCACAGGAAAGAGGAATGGGGAAAGGTGTAGCTACACCCCTTTAACCATGCTTGAGCTGACGTCAGCAATGGCCAGCACTGTTCCTTCAATCTGTTTATTCACAGCATGAATTGACATTCTGTGCTCTATCTGGAAAGTTAACACCCTAACCGAGCGGGCACTACAGTCTAAGTAGAGGTCACTGCTAAAAGGGTGGGGAAATAAGTATTTTTGCTTTTACATGAATGCTTTTTGACTTTCAAGATGATGAATCTTTCAATATTTTAAATATCGAGACCAGGGCTTTGTACTCTCTTGACTTGTAGTGTCAGTGATGTGTCAGTTTGTGTTGACATGATTTAAGTAAAGAGTTTAAATTTGAGTTACAGAATTTGGATTACCAGCAATTATTTTTTTCATTTTTTTTTCCTGTATATCAGGGTAAATCTACAGGTCACAAAGTTGCTTCAAACTGCAATTATTTTGTTTTGTAAGAGATACATTGTGACACTATTTACAGTTTATTGGAGTATGTGGAGATTAGACCATATGCTCACTTTGGCAAGTTCAGCTTTGACCACAAATAATAGTCTACTGAAAACATCAGTCTGTCATTTATGAAAACAGCAGCTCCACTTGCACGAGTTGCAATGGAAGACATGCTACTTTATAAGCAGAATACCATTAAAGCTTTAGCAAATAGAAAATATCAAGTTAATAATCAAGTTTAGCTAAAAACTAATGTGAAATGTCTAAAGTGTCTGTCTCAGATAGCTAAAGCTATTGTCAGTCACCATTTAACGTCTGACATTACCAACTGATGTCAGTCAGTCAGATGATCTGTCTTCTGAAGACAAAAGCTATTGGTCTTAACATTACAAACTTTCTCAGCTAGTTATGCAACACTCATAACACAACAACAGAACATGCATTCCTGGCTGACTGAATCATTGTCATGAATAATGTTCACTATTTTAACATGCATAATCTGATGGCCCACACCATTGCAACACCACTTTTCATTTGTCTGTCTAACCACAGTTGCTTTATTTGTGCATGTGTTTGTTTGGTCTTCAGCCAGTGGGGGGGTTACATTTGTCACCAGAAGGAAACACTTAGGTGGCAGGAGGCTTAGTTTATCATCTGTTAGTGGGGACTTTTTAACCAACTCTTCCATGTTTGCTTGTAGTTCACGTGTGAATGGCAGACTGCACGTGTAAATCATTGTCCACAGGATCAGTGATAAATACGTCATCTTCATGAGAAGATGCCTCAAATTTCAGTCTGTGTACATGAGATGTTTATGAGAGAGGGTGATGTGTCATTTAAAGCAAAACCATAGGTTCATTTTATAGGAGTTATTCCCAGGATGTTCTTTACTCAGTGTTTTCCAAAATGTTGGCATTGCTAGCGTTGCGCAATACATTGTCCCTTGCAAAATAGAAATTTGTGTTGTGCTTTGTTGCACTGTTATTCGTACCTTTTTGATTGTTCACAAGCCAATGCAAGTAAAGAAAATACAATTTTTTTTTTTTAGATAGATAAATCACATACTCCTGCTTGCAGAACCTCACACATTCTTATAAACAGATTACACGTCTAGATGAGTTCATCTTCTGCCTGAAGGGAAGAGAGAAAAAAAAAGCACCAAATACAGCTGCAGTTACCCACTTAGTCAGTTCACTCCAACTAAACACTTACATCCAGAATCAACACTAAGACGTCAGAAGCCAGTTGTACTAACAGAATGCAGTGGTTAAAAGCCTTTGAGTTTCACGTCTAAACAGGGCAAAGGTTGCCCTTCTCCATCATGCGTGACGGTGTCCGCTTACATGAATTCCCAATTCCTCACATTCGCTGCTATATAACAAAAGGAAATCTGAGTCAAAGTTGGATTTGCCTCCAATATAATGTATGCAAAAGGCTTGTGAGGAGGCGAGTGATCGAGGGGAGAAAAGGTAGATGTGTGCACTGAATTTCTCTTGGTTTCTCTCCTATGGATAGAGTGGCAGTAATATCCACCACATGTTCAACAGCTGGATCACACTGGGGCCTTAGCTGTCCTTTGGGCTGCAGGGTGCCAACAGTTCAAACTTTTATTTCTGACACCCGTACTTTTTTTTTGCTTTCTTTTTTTTTTACCATAGCATTTTAGACTTAGTAAATATCAATTATTGTATGTGCACATATGCATCAAGACTAAAGTTTCAGATATTACACAATTTAAGCTACTGAAATGTGAGATAAATGTTTTGATTTGAGTGGCCTAAATTAATTCCCCAGATAGGAATTTGTTGTACATGGATGTTTTTCAGCATTTCAATGCAAAGCATCTAAACTTAAAGGAATAGTTTTGACTTTTTGGAAGTCATTTTCTTTGTTGCTGAGAGTTGGATGAGTAGATTGATACCATTCTCATGTCTAACGACACATAAAGCTGTACCCAGGCGACTGTTATCTTAGCTTAGCATGGACATTGGTATGAAAATAAGGGCAGTTTGAGATTAGCCGTGTACGTGTGTGTTTACTCTACCTACAGTATAGTGTGGTCATGATGGGAGCAGTGCACTCACTGATAGATATTCCACGTGCAAAGCACACAGCCAAACACACACACACACAAACTCTCAGTCAAGTCAGTCAGGCAACTTGGGGCCTCGCTGTTCTCCTGCTTTTCATCTAAACTGTGGCGTGATTATCATTCATACTTGCCATGTTTTGTAGAGTGTGGCGGGGGTAGATGGGTGGCTGTCTGGAGGCACGTGTAGATAAACGTGCAGCAGGGCTGGATAGCTGAATAAAGCGGAAGAAATGCACAGTAGTGGAAGCATTAGTCAGACACTGGCTAGACCACAGTGTCATGTTCACACATTACATACTGAGGAGGACCGAGACACAAAATAGTCTACTCTCCTTTTGGAAAGAGTTCAGTAATGGTCAAAGCTCACTTCAGAGACTGGTAATGAATAGAGCTAAACAAAGTAGTTTTCTTTCTTTTTTGTAACTTGCCATTTACAAACAAGGCCAGGAATCATGTTGTCAAGTTCAGCTAACCACTTCTAAACATTCACAAACTTATATTGGATGTATTGGCCATTTATGATGTTTTTTTTTTGTTTTTTTTAAATAGAGCAGGAAAAGAGTACTTTTGGAAAAAGGCCATGTAATGAATGAATCACTACAATGCAGTGAGTCAGTCACAGAGTGACTGTAAGATAAAGTAACTTTATAGAAATGGCTATTTGAGAATTAACCTCAGTATGACATAATGAAAAGCCTGCTCTCATTTCACCTTTCTTCATCACACATCTAGGCTGATTTGGTTACCAAAATGGTCAAAGTTTGGAGGAAACAGGTATACCTGGCCACAATGTGTCATTTTTATTCTTTGGTTTTTGTACGGATTTAACAAAGAAGATACTATGTGTTGATAGTGAACTTGAATGGTTCTATTAATTATTATTATTATTATTATTATTATTATTAATTATTATTATTAGGCAGATTTTGTTATCTCTAAAATCTAAAAACTCTTAACTCCATATTTACAAATTGATATTATGACATTTTTACTAGAATGTGGAAAAAAATATCACCCTGGGTCCATGTTCTTTGTGCTGGTTTTTTCCACTAAAACTGTTAAAAAAGTGACCAGTGTGTGGATTTGGGCCTTGGCCAAACAGGATTATGCTGAGTTTATGTCTGATGGTCTGGGTTTGGGGGGGAAATGCCTGGACTGATCCCAGCTGTGAATATCTGTCCTCTTCCCTTTAGTCTCACATGTTCAGACGGCCAGTTTCCTCTCTCTGTGCCAAATGCAACACAGGCTAAACCCATCTCAGTGCCCTATTTCATACTCACCTCATACCCCCTATCCTCTCTGGTATTTTCTGTCTTCACACCTGGCGTCACTTTGATTACTCACGTTTTCTTTTTCACTCCATGGTCTGTATCAGGTGAACTTCAGTTTAGCCATTTATTAATATATAGATGTTTTTCTTTGTTTTCTTTTTTTCTGTTACATTAATTTAATTTTTTTTAAATTTTTATACCATAATGAATAATCTCTCCATCATCTCAGAACAGCAGATCCCTGATCATAATCACGTTTCCTCACCTTCCCATCCTGCCAGGCATAGACGGAAAACACTGAGTCATGCTCTGGCCAGCAGGAATTGCTTTATGAAAGAGTGGTTCTTACCGACTCTAACCACTGCGGTCAGTGGGAGAACCAGGGTCACTGTAGAAACAGTCTGACTTAGTTATGTCTCCTCCTGCATTGCACTCTTCAGTGTTTAGAGCCTTGAACATTCCCTCAGGCTGACGCCATATCAGAAAACCACCCTGTGGGCAAACGTCTAATATTTCTGGTAGACATGCCATGTTTTATTTAATTTAATTTTTTTGAGCAGGCCTTTACAAAAGTACTGAGATCAGCTTTTTCATACCACTGAGCAGCTCAGAGTTTTGGCACCCACAGTGCAACCTCACGCCCAGCCAAGGACAAACTGCAGAACTTGGCTTAAAATGAACAATAGCTAATTAGGTAATTGTTTTCTCAAAATTCCCTGGAGGTCAAAGGTTACCATTCCATCCTGATTTAGGGGTCTTCAAGAGGACATATGATACTAACTGGGGTGAACCCCGGTCTGACCAACTGGCTTTAGAGCCTTTTATGGTAGACCACTTGCTGGCACTCTTCCAACTGGAACTCCATCAACAGCTTCTGTCTTTAGCCTCTCTTTAAAATCTTGATTTACAATTAGAATTTTATGTATAATGTTTTTTGTTTGCTTTGTTCTTTACTTCTATCAGTGCTCTCTGTTTTCTGATCATCCAATAAATCCAAGATGCTACGTGAGCAGTCTATTAACAGACATTTGGCTAGATTTCTTCCACACTTACTCTAAGGGAAAAGTGTTTATTCTTTTGTGCTCTACTGGTTAGCTTTAGGTTCTTGGCTCCCAGCTACGGTGGGAATAATGACGAGGATATATTTCATATCATATGTGAATCAGTTTTTTTTATTTGGGAAAACCAAAATACTGTTGCCCACCAACTAGGAATGTAACGGTTTGAAAATTTAACCTCAGTTATGTGAACAAAATTATCACAGACTTGTTATTATCGTGGTATTTTTAAAATTGTGTTCAATGCCTTTAGCAGCAATTTTTTTCCAGCACGTTCTGCAGACAGGATGACTATCTTGAATCAACTGTCCTTCGGCATTCTTATAATAATCAAAATATGCCCAGGTTTCAGACTTAGTCCTCTTAGAGGGCTGATAAATGTCCTAAGCGCAGTCATCTCCACCTTTCGCAATGATTCCAACTTCAAGAAAAATACACGTTGTAGGCTACGCAGTGTGCCTGTGCGGCAACTTCAGGAGACTCGGATGAAGCTGGGAAGGATTAAACACACAAATTCCGCACCGTGATAATAATGATATTTTAAATGAAAACGGTAATTGTTATTGTCAACACTTTTATCGTGGTTTACCGTTACACCAGTAATCGTTACATCCCTACCATCAACTGCCCACAGGCCCTTACATCTCAACTCAGAAGAAAGAGGGAGCAAAGACATTCATCCAAACTGCAAAGGCCTCTCAGGCAACACTTAACAAGTTTAAACAAAGATTTCATCTTTACATTTTTCAGTTTGACAGTTACAGTTTCAAGCATATGTGCAAACTCAGAAATCCCTAAAAAGCCACAGTGGCATTTCTTTATTTTCTGCCACTTTTGCATTCCCTCACAAAACATTTTTTCCTTTATGACTCATAGGCCTCATTGTATTTACATATCAAGTGATACAGCACATGTGAAGTCCAGAGTTTAGATAAAACTAACTATATCCTCTAAATAACATTCTTGTCTTTACATTTAGACAATTTGATTATTGAGATATTGACACGTTTTCTTTTAGCAATGACACTATGAAACTTAAAGGTTTCTTGGTGACATTGTCAAAAGTCCCCATCAAGGAGATCACATGATCACACATGAGGCAGGGAGGATAACACGAACAACCCAGCCCACTCTATTATTGCACAGAATAGACAAAGATTTTTAACGAAATCTATGAAGAAAATAAAACTGCTCTCAAACACACTCCCATTCACCCTCCTTTAGAATCTGAAAAAAAAAAAAATTGTGCATGTGAGACAGAAGGGTTTGAACTGTTTATAAGGGACAATTTCAAGTCGTTTCTGTAGTTAAGATATTTCAATCTGGACCAAAGTGGTGGACAAACCGACATTGCCATCTGTAGAGCCATAGAGCTAGCATGGGAAAAGTAAAAAAAAAAAAATAGACAAGAAAAATGCATTGAAGGTTTAATCATTCATATGTAGCTGTTGTCAGGTCTTTGGTCAGTGGTTGACTTATGCTGGTATAGTTATGAATGACAATAAAGGCATCTAATCTTTAAAGGTATATAGAATATTTGATTGAATGAAATTCTTATAGTCTATGTTCAGAACCGCTATCTCCAGATGGACTGAAGTCTACATAAAGGGGTCTATGGTGTGTAATTTAAAATGTGAAAATGATGTTATGTGGCATGCATTGATGAAACATTTCCTCTGTTTCTCAGGGTTTAACAGTACAGGTGGAGGATGTGAGGCTCAGGGCCACTTACTCTCAGAGGAAAAGGATTCCCATCACTGAGGGCTTTTTGGAGGTGAAAGATGGAGGAAAGTGGAGACAGATCTGCAATGAGGAGTGGACAGAAAAGAACAGCAGGGTCATCTGTGGCATGTACGGCTTCCCTGGAGAGAAACACTTCAATGCCCGACCCTACAAGTGAGTTATGGTGCTGGGGCTAGCAGCAGGATTTAAATAAGGCCAGTTAGATATATTAAAAGTCTTCACATTAGGTGAAATCTAACATTTTACATTTAACTTTTAGTTGAGTTAATTACAGTTTAGATTATGGGAATATAGTAGTGCTACATATATAATGAATTATTTTAAATCCACACCTGTGTCAAAAACATGTTCTATTCCTGTATGATACATTTTATGTAACCTTAGGATTTCTTTTACTTTTGATTTTCAGTCTTAGTCTATTTAGGAATGTTTTATCATCAGAAACGTTACGTAAGCACATTTATTTACACTGGTCATCACTCAACCCTTCATATGCATTCCACACTGAGATTAAACAGACTTGAGCATGGAGTATCTTGACAAGAAGCCAAAAACTGCCAGAGGAAGTTTTAGAGAATGAAGGATGGGCCTTGCTGGGAAGCCCCTGAATGCATTACGTTGTAAAGCCGTGGCTCTTTTGGCTGCATGTAATTGTTTCCCTTATTTCCTAGAACACTTTGTGTCTTATCATTTGTATCTGCCAACACGGAAGTTCATAATAAAACAGATGTTTACAGCATGTGAGAGAATAACCACATGAGGAACTCTCCCAATCTGGTAACTACATGAAAGAGAACACCATGTTTCTCTCTAAGCTCAGCCTGAGGTACAATGCCAATAATCCAAAGTTTTTTTTTTAGAAAACAAATGTGGCTACCTGCCCTCCATGAAGAACATATCTTTGTTGGTTTGGTCTTCAGTAAGGTTTATGTGCATGAGTTTATGTGTTCATGTTAGTCTAATCTATTTATTACTGTATGCACATCCAGTCAGTGACGGTCTCTATAATCATTTGAAAGGCTCCCAGAACCACAGTTCCACCACAGTCAAATAAAGACCAGAGAGACTTTAGACATGCAATTGATTTAGAATACCGTGAGTCAACGGGATAATTACGTATGATGTGGCCAAATGTGCAATTTTTATTTAAATGGATGCTTCTGACTTTGTGTAAGGATGCCTATGATGATGTAAGATGAAGGCGAAGAAGATGACTTTGATTAAAAAGGTCTCTATTTTTTTTAGTTTTTGTAGACATGATCTCATCTGATGTTATGCTATTCAGACATATGGATGCATTTTAACTGAGGAAAGCACACTATAAGGTGCATCAAACTAGCAAAGAACACTTTGTTTTTTGTTTATCACTTAAGATCACAAAGTCTGTGTAGATTTTAACATGTGTGGTCTCACAAAGTTTACTGTTTTACAGAGGTGAAGGATCACAATCAATCTGTCTTCTATCTGGAATAACAAAGGACAGCTCTATTCACCAAATGTGCCAAAAACAGTGCAACAAAATTAAAAACTCGATACAATTTTGCATCTCCTCCAAGACATTGTTCTTGTATTCAAATCAACTTGGAAGCTACATTCTGTTTACAACATCTGGATAAGCAGTAAGAACTGAAATGTAAGAACTGCTATAAATGACTAGCTCATGCTGGTTTCATTACATGGTCTGCTTCTTCCAAGGCCCGGACCTGTTGTTGGGGTCCTCAATGACCCTGATAACTTTTCAAGTGTGGGGTTCATGAGAGTACTAAGGTACTCTCACAACAAAACCCCCATTGTCCTTCACAGCATAGTATGGTTATTGTTGTTCCACTTCCCATAAAACAACTGCTTAATATTTCTGTGGGGTGTGAGAAAGAATTGTAAAATATTTCATGCACTAATTGGACTGATGTTATAAAATACTTTAATGCAATGCCAACCATTTTCCAAACCTTTTTTTAGATGCCCAATATGTTTTTAATACTTGCAGTGGTTCAGACCTGTATGGTATACAATTACTTTTTTTGTCTTTAAATTAATTTGATATAGAAAGTCTCACCTCAGTATGTCCACATTGTTAGGTAACCAAAATTGGCATTGACTGTTTTGAAAGCTCTTCTTTGTTGTTGTCTTATGGAAATGCAGCTCAGTGGTTGATAATTAAGTGTTCAATATCAGAGCCCCTCAGCCAGCACTTGAATGCACCAAGCGGACCACTTTTCAAAGCAATCAATGCATCAGCATTACCATGCAAAGATGACATAACATCACGAAAAAGGCTGACTACATGTTTACTGTGATGGATCACCTTCCTGAAGCAAGTTTGCAGGTTTTGGCATGAACGACCACGGGTACCCAAAAAGATGTAAAAAAGTTGTCATTCTTTAACATAAAAAGCGACAACATGCTTTCTAAAGTGGCTGGCAGTAACCTAAATGTATACAAATGAACAGAAAAAGCATAAAGTATAATATGTATCAGTTTGTATTGTTGTATCATTCCTTCTCAGATTGCTGGCCACGCGTCGTAAGAAGAACTTCTGGGGTTTCTCTGTCAACTGCACAGGCAATGAGGCTGACCTGTCCGATTGTAAGATGGGTGGAGAGATAAAGCGGAAGGGCAACAGCACCTGTGAGCAGGGCATGCCTGTTGTGGTCAGCTGTGTGCCTGGACGTGCCTTTGCTCCCAGTGTCAGTGCTGGCTACAGGAAGGCCTACAGGTTGGAGGTAGGTCGGATTTTGCACGCTTAGCTGCACAGCCGATTTGAAGTGAGCTCTGTCACTTTATGGTCTTGGGTTTAAAACTCAGCAGTAGTCCTTTCTGTGTGGTGTTTGCATGTTATTTCAGTGTTAAAGTGGACAACAGGGATATTTAACTGTTTATGTGGCAATGTGCAGTGCTTCATTAGAGTTATTGGCGGTTTTAATTAGGTAAAGTGAATGTATAGGAATTTGTCTTGATGGCATTTATGAAAGGACAGACAACCAACTTACGCATTATTACTTAACAGTGCATATGGAAATAATGAGACCGGACGTTTAACTGCAATACTAGCCATAGACCGTGTTAAAAATACTTGATAAATTACTGTGCAAATACAGGCAGCTTGTCAGGCAAAGGAGGGAGGTTAAGGTCAATAATTGCATTGGATTTTGGTGACTTTGTTTGCCTGAGCAGAATCAGATGTTTGGAAAAACTGAGTGTTTCTAATAAGGAAGAAAACAGTCATGTTTAAGAGTAATCCCATCTGGACAACTCTCGACGAGTCTTCACTTGTGGAAGAACAACTAACTGAAAAATATCAGTAATATCCCTGAAGTTGCAGATGTTTGACATTTCTTGAATAATTTCTGATTACTTTCAAGAAAAACATGAATGGGATTTTATAATGCAAATTTGAATGTCCAATTAAAAATGTCCAAATTTGCTGTGTTATTACATTATAAGAACCATAACATGTTTAATGTAAATGCAGACTTGAGGAAGCCCATGATACACTATACAATAATTAATTATTGATAAATCAAGCACTTGGTTACACAATTTCCTTATTAATTGATTGACCCTCTAGTCAAGCATCTGGAATTAAAAGTATTAAATTAAAATTATTTTTTGCTTGGTGTTTATTAGTTGTTTACAGTTAATACCATTACCAAGGTAGTAACAACTATTTTCTCTCTGCCCCGTTAAACATGGAACAATTGTAATCCAATTAGGACATCAGGAGTGTATAAGTGAATTATTTTTATACTTTTTTTTTTTTTTTTTTTTTTTAACATCTCTGATCAGAATCAGTTGTAACAGCCAAGTAAGTGTGAACACAAACAGGGAATTTATCTCCTCTTGCTCTTAAAGTACATACACATTTGGCTAAAAAAAATGACAAAGTCTTAAAGGCAGACATAAACATTTAACTACTATGTACAAATAAAAGTTTGTATATAAAAAGTTAATGTACACACACACATACACAATGAGGATTTCATCTCTAAAGCAAAAGCAGTCATGAGCAATGTGTGCAGCAAAGTGAGCCTGCTTGTGTATTGATCTTGAGCAAATCATTATTCAGGATATGAATATGAATTATTGAAGACAACACACTACATGGTCATGATGCTGCATACTTATGCAAATATGTCCAAATGTAAAAGAGATGAGTCATTTAAATAAATGAATCCAGTTAATTCAAACTTCATCAATTGCTGTAGATTTTAGTATTAACAATTTGAATTCTATGTAACATTTTCACTAATCTTAGTTTTTGGTGGACTGTTTCTGTAGCAACCCCTGGTGCGTCTTAGAGGCGGAGCTATGATTGGTGAGGGGCGAGTGGAGGTGTTGA
This sequence comes from Etheostoma perlongum, assembly GCA_026937815.1. NCBI lineage: Eukaryota > Metazoa > Chordata > Actinopteri > Perciformes > Percidae > Etheostoma > Etheostoma perlongum. The sequence goes on along the minus strand of CM049374.1, from coordinate 634,527 downwards.
AGAACGGGGAGTGGGGGACAGTGTGTGACGACAACTGGAACATTCGAGCTGCCACCGTGGTGTGTCGAGAGCTGGGGTTTGGTACCGCCAAAGAGGCCTTGACTGGCGCCCGACTAGGACAAGGTATGACCTACAGATTAGTCACTCTATATACTGTAAATGGTGGTACACTGATATGGAGAGTATAGAGAGTGTGCCCAAATAAAATAAAATGTAAAATGATTTCAAAATATAGACTTTTTTATAGACAGTCCCTTCACAGGAATCTTTCAGGCTTTTAGCTTCGATGACAGTCCACATTTACAGTCCACATTTACAGCACTTACGCAACAGAATTCCAAGCACAGCTTCAAGCAGAACTCATTCCCAGCTGTGAAAATTAAAGTTATGGACTGAAACTAAAGATCTCCACCTTCACATCATCTTTGGCCTCTATATCACCACCTGTTTCTGTCTCACTTAAATCAGCGCAGACCTTAAGTCAGCATATAAATACATTGGGGAGTATATGGAGTAGCACATTAATGCTTATACCTAGACCCAGAATCTGATTCTGTGAAATGCAATATACCACAGCCTTATAAGAATCACATGTGCGTTGGCACTGTTGTCCTCTCCTCTGTCTTATTCTCACAGCAAAACACAAGAGTGCACAAAATGTTCCAGAAAGAAAAAAACAGCCTTCATGGGTTGCAGAGGAATTCTTTGTTGGAGAGTGCACAAGGTTATTTGAGGGATGGGTGTCTTTACGAGCTGACCACTCCATCCTAAAAGGGGTGCGATACACAGACCAGAGGCTTGAAATAACTGATTGTATTTGTTTTCAAAAGTCACTGAATTGGACTAAACAAGAATTTCAATAAAACTTAAATTGTACTTCTTAAAAGGTATGAGGGACTAGTTTTTAGGCAGATTTCTCATATTTTCTATGTACCTCATTTTCAGCTGATAAAGGCATTTGCATTTAGAGTTTTTTTTGCTTGGCCCATTGTGATTTATTTTGATAATTTATGTGATCCACTGGCTGCATGTCTGTTTCAGTCTTTGGCTGTTGTTGCAGAACTCTCATCACTAGAGACATTCCTGTTGAGTCACATAAGAAGAAACTCAGCATGAAGGGAGTACTCGCACATGTTTTTATGGAAAACTCCACAACACTGAGAAAAAAGACGGGAGAGATTTTTAGTTTTTTGGGCCTCAAGTGTCTCATTTTCATTTGACATAGTTGACTGCTGGTTTGCATTGCGTTGTAATTCTAGGGAACAGGACATCTTAGATTTATCTTTAGATGGACTTGTTAAGGAGACTCCTGCTCTTTAGTCGGGAATAGTGGGCAGTACAGGCGTGTGTTTCCTAAAAGCAATGTGTAACCCAAAGATCAGCTTTCTTCTCTCCAGTAAATAGATGACAGTTCTTATTCTCATGGCCTGTGACTTGTTGTTGCCAATGTTCCAGCTATTTTCCAATTTTTAGTGACAATAAGTTTAGTCACTAAATTTATTGTCACTAAAAGTTCAACAGAATCCCAATTTTTAATTTGTGCGATGTGTTTGTTTCTCTGAAGGGATCGGGCCGGTCCACATGAACGAGGTGGAGTGCTCTGGGTTTGAAAAGTCACTGACTGAGTGCTACTTCAACAGTGATGCTGTGGGCTGCAGCCATGAGGAAGATGCAGCTGTCAGGTGTAACATTCCTGCCATGGGTTTCAACAAAAGAGTGAGTACCCAAACTCTCTCTATCTCTATAGTATGAAAAATAAAGGTTTGCATAGAATTGTAGGACACACCTGTCTATCTCTGTCCTTAGCTCCGGTTAAATGGCGGCCGTAATCCTTATGAGGGTCGTGTGGAGGTTCTGGCAGAGAAGAATGGCTCTATGGTGTGGGGCACAGTGTGCAGTGACAGCTGGGGGACCATGGAGGCCATGGTAGTGTGCAGACAGCTGGGCTTGGGCTTTGCTAGTCATGCTTTTCAGGTATGGACTCTTGAGTACATGTTGCTCTCCACATCTACTTCCAACAAATTATTTTGATAATGAGCTTATCTTCACTGCACAGGCTGTAGTTTAGGCAGGCTCTGGCATAACACTGGCACTCCAAACTGGATTTTTTTATAATTCATGCTAAGATTCCAGTATATTTGATATACAGTACTTATGAGTAATTTACTCACACATCGAAATTAAATTTTATATTTTGCTTCTTGTGTTTGTACACATGGTAATATTACTTAAAGGAAATGTCAAGTCACTAAACCACATGACATCTTGTATGTGTGGAATACACTGGACCTTGCAGAAACATAGCTTTTAACAGCAACAGGAAATGTTTCAAGCTAAATGGTTCAACTTTTATGCAAGCCAGCTTGCACAATGATAATAAACCATATATATGATATACAGCATCATTTATATTTAATTTCATTGTCCATTAATCATAATGGATAGGACATTTGAAACCACTCTGGCAGTACTACCCTGTGTGTGTGTGTGTGTGTGTGTGTGTGTGTGTGTGTGTGTGTGTGTGTGTGTGTGTGTGTGTGTGTGTGTGTGTGTGTGTGTGTGTGTGTGTGTGTGTGTGTGTGTGTGTGTGTGTGTGTGTGTGTGTGTGTGTGTGTGTGTGTGTGTGTGTGTGTGTGTGTGTGTGTGTGTGTGTGTGTGTGTGTGTGTGTGTGTGTGTGTGTGTGTGTGTGTGTGTGTGTGTGTGTGTGTGTGTGTGTGTGTGTGTGTGTGTGTGTGTGTGTGTGTGTGTGTGTGTGTGTGTGTGTAACTCTCTCTTCAACAATCTTGAGCTTTGTTGATCCCAGAGGGCAAAGTAAGGTTGTAACTGTCTAACTTCAAAAACACAGTCAGTACAGTTAGCGGGTCAGGGGTGGTAACCTCCTCAGCAGGAGTAAACGGGAAAAGCCTTGGTTTGCTGTTTGAAGTTTAGTGGAGCTTTTCACCGGTAAAGCCTGCGGAATGACTTGGTTGCGTCAAAGTTCTGTCCTGTTTACGTCTTGGTTTTAAAAGGAGACCCACAGTGCTTTCTTTATGTCTTAAGGTGAGAGGCCTGTAGAGTTTAAGACCTTCCTTCTGTTTTTTATATATTTTTATTTTCAAACCATTTGTGGTTTAGGATGATATAAGTCTGGAAAGTATGTGTGAATCACAGGGACAGCCGCTGATAGCAGCGGGTGGGAGGGGTTACGAGTGGAATTTGGACTGGATCTGTTGGAGGCTATTTATCTCACTAAAGTGTGTTTGGGACAATTATGTGAATGCGCTTCTAATAGGACAACATGTAAACATGCCATCATGTGTTTGCAGTCACCGCTTGAGCTTCTGCCCTTTAGTCAAGTATAGTTTAACATTGTGCTTTTCCAGTGTGAATTAAAGGGTCCATTTGTGATTCAAAGTAGCCATTTTAATAAAACAAAAGCACAATTCAGTGCCAAGTCAAAGAACCAGGTCAAAATTTATAATAACATGTCCCTTTATTACCACATTCAGTAAGTTGCCATTACATAAGAGTTCTCATGTTAACCATAGGTTTAGGAGTCATAAACGTCTGCTCTTTATCGTAGCAGAGCAGGGACTGAGCCTCTCCAGAGACTCTTTACTGTTTGAATTTTAAATACGTCTGCAGGCAAAACCCCACTACCAGATGGAACAAATGACACAAAGTTTAAACTATACTGCTGTATGTCTGCCCCTCTCCTCAGCCCACCAGCAAACACTATCATATCCATATCCCTCAGCTCACTTTCTTTCTCATGAATCCTCCAGTTTCTTGGAAGACAAAATGCTGTAATAAGGCTAAGTCAGGACTGTGAGGACAGCAGCGCACCTCTTGAAGTGTGTGTGTGTGTGTGTGTGTGTGTGTGTGTGTGTGTGTGTGTGTGTGTGTGTGTGTGTGTGTGTGTGTGTGTGTGTGTGTGTGTAAGATCCTTTGATTAGAGTTGCCCTTTGGGACAACTGGGGTAACATATCCCACATTAAATAAAGGAAGAAAATAAAGTTCATAGTTATACCCAAAACGTTCCCACAAACATTTCCAAAACATTTGAGATACATGAGCTTCATCTGGTTGATTCCAGCTGACTCAGGCATAAATTAATGAACCTATGTAATAATGCTGTGGATTTGAGACATGGAATTAAGTCCGGTTTAAAGGAATAGTTTGACATTCTCATTTACGTCTTAGTAAGTATAATAAATAAATAACTGCATTTCACAAATATTATGGCTTAAGACTGGACTCACTTTGGACTTGACTGCCTAAATTACATCATTACATCAGGCCTATGCATTTAAGGGACTTTGTCTCAAAAAAGTAGTAGATCCGATCAAAAATGTATGTTTTGTTTTTCAGCAGCACTTGTTTACGTTATTTAACGTTAGAAGTCTGTCCAAACCAACTGAGAGGCAGCGAGATGGGATTTAGTTGAGTCATACCTGGTTTCTGTGCTTCTCTTTAATCAGGAAACATGGTACTGGCAAGGAGATACCTCGGCTGATGCTGTTGTGATGAGTGGAGTGAGATGTTCAGGAACTGAGATAACTCTAGATCAGTGTCTACATCACGGGAAACACATTCTCTGTCCCAAAGGCGGTGGACGCTTCGCTGCGGGGGTCTCCTGTACTCAGAGTAAGAAACTGTAGATTACAAACACTGTAAACATTCAGAATCTAACAAAGATTTTCATGGAAGACATTTCAATGAGTAGGAAAAGCAAATATGTATATGAGGAAATGAATGATAGCTGAATTAGCTGCTTCATTTACCTTGTCCTTGTCATTGTGCATGTTGGCTCACTGTCACACCGTAATGGCTTCCTGGAACACTTAAATAGAACAGAGCCATTGTTAATGTTATTACTAACACCTGTGCTTTTCTTACTATGACGAGTCAAAATGTCTGCAGTGTAATAGGCCTGTAAACTAGAAAACCGATGCTGAAAAATAAAATAAAATATGTGGTCAATACTGTACTATCATACTATAAGGAATATTTCTTTTAAACATTTTGTCAAAGACTAACTTGATACTGTACAGCTTTTTGGGGAACTTTGATTTTGGGTGATACATGCTGTTCCTAACCACCACAACCCTGTTGCTCTCTCACTCCCAGTGGCCCCAGACCTGGTCCTTAGTGCCCAGGCTGTGGAGCAGACCACCTACCTGGAGGACAGACCCATGTATGCGCTGCAGTGTGCCCATGAGGAGCGCTGTCTGTCCAGTAGTGCTGACAAAGCCGACCCCAGCTCCTACCGCCGCCTTCTCCGCTTCTCTTCCCAGATCCACAACAATGGCCAGTCAGACTTCAGGCCACGGGCCGCACACCACTCCTGGATTTGGCACGAGTGTCACAGGTGAGACCTCAACGAGACCTACAGTTTGTAGTTTGCTGCTGCTTTTATAGTAGTGACTGTTTATTTTTAAATGATTACACTGGGGTAAATTGTTGTTATTCCTAATGCTCAATGTCAGGGTCATTAATCCTTTGAGGGGGGGAAAGCAGAGTAAAATACAATGTTTTAAATACTGTATTTCTGAAACTGAATGAAAATATTTGGGATGAATCTTATATATTTAAACCTAGTAAATAATGATTTACCAACATCTAACTGTCCTGTAATTTCCTATATCCCACTGGCGTTTTCCCCTGTACTCCTGCTATAAATGCTGTTTGGAGTGGGTCACAGATAAGAGCATGGGTGTTATTGTAGAGATGCTAAATATAGACATATATTGGATGTTTCAACATTGTGTTCTTCCTTGTTTGATCCAGACATTACCACAGTATGGAGGTTTTCACCCACTATGACTTGCTGACTCTAAACGGCACTAAAGTGGCAGAGGGACACAAAGCCAGCTTCTGTCTGGAGGACACTTACTGTGACGAGGGTGAATATTCTTCCTTCTCTTTTCATTTTTTATTTCCTACTGTGGTTGTTTAGAATTGTGCTACCGAGTTCTGGTTTAACACGATTTCCTTTCATAAGAAGCGAATATAGTATTAAAACTTTTTTTTGAATGTTTGATTTGATGAAAATATCTGAAATAAAATCAGATCTGAATGTTTTAATGCCAAAACTAAAACTGTGCTAAATGCCGACAGGTATCCAGAAGAGGTATGAATGTGCAAACTTTGGGGCACAAGGCATCACAGTTGGCTGCTGGGATACCTACAGGCACGACATTGACTGTCAGTGGATTGACATTACAGATTTGAAGCCTGGCGACTACATCTTCCAGGTAAAACCTTTCTGCTGCTGGAAAAATTGTCTCCTCTCCAGCCAGCCTAGTCGTATAGACCAAACAGATACCAAGACTTTCCACGTCTCTGCAACTGCTTGTGTCATATACCTTTCTTCAGACTTTAACAGGCGAACAAGGGTTGTTGAAGGACACAGAACTTTCTGACGGACACTTTGCCAGCTGCAGAAACTACATTTCCAAACTCTGACACCCTTCACTAGAAAGTCATCTTTTTGAATCCTTTGCAGCAATAAAACTTCTAACATTTTCTTTTTTTAAACAAGTTACCCTGCCACCCTCTTAGTCTAGGCCAATCACTACATCTGTATTATTTGGTCCTTAGTAGTGCTCAAAAAATGACTTCATGTATTGATGAAAGTGAATGCTTCTTTGACGTTTATCTTTTTTTTTTTATCTGTCAGGTTGTGATAAACCCCAACTATGAGGTTGCAGAATCAGATTACACCAACAACATTATGAGGTGCCGCTCCCGGTACGATGGGCAGCGGATATGGACATACAACTGTTATATAGGTGAGACTATTACTTTAGAAGGACCATAAGCTCCTCTGCAGTACAATTACAACAATTAGATTACTGGTTATTATAGTAAAGCATCAAGTTCAGAGGAAAATGAAGCCGCATTATAGATGATTTTCATGAAACATTGTATAATGAAAGAGAACATTTAGCACAATTTAGTTGTGGGGTTTTGAACCAAATAAATTAAATTAAATTACACACACACAAGTTCAGTGAAACATCCCATTTCAGTATGACAGAAAATACACTACTCGACATAACTAAATACTAACTTTTTTAATTCTCTCTTGATGGCATTTTGGCCACCCACTATACAGAAGTAAGATTGATGGTAGGTCAATTACATAAAAATGACAGTAAAGTAACAAGTACAAAGGACCTAACATTCCAAGTTTCAAAGCCCAAACTTTTGGTGATCAAAAACCTCTGAACAAGCAACAATCCTAAAAGGTACTTTTGTATCATTTAGTGGAACAAAATAAATATTAAAAACTTAACATCTTGCAAAAAAAGTTTTAAAATGAACTGAAACATAACATTGCATGCATTTTCCTTTGCAACTTTGTCTCACAATTGAAAAGCTGGCTTTTGAAAACAATATTTAGTTTTATCTTTTCAGCAGATCTGATTCTGTTAATGGATCTACTGTACATTTTTCAGAGTGGTTGTGCACACCATATAAAAATCTGGCTTTAACTAAAGCGGACAATGTAACATATTCTACTAAATCCTATAAATCCATCTGTAAAGGAATTCATCATTAAGTTGGAAAATAATTTCTACTTACAGCGAATTATGCAACCAGTCCTGCATCACCTGGGCAAGGATGAAAACAAAATATTCCTGCCAGGAAATTAAACACTTAAGCATTTTAGTTTTAAGGCAACATGCAATCAAATCAAAACAAGCTAGGAACTTCTCCAGTTTGCTCCAGTGCCTTTTCTATATGAAATCACCGTTTGCATTAGCCCCTTTCATAATTTTGCTTTGTTTTACAATTAGTAATCCTAAAGGTGAACAACAGGAACCACAACAATAATGTCCAAAAGGGTCATGTTCAGCTACAGAACAGCAACTTTGAGGCTGTTCGTGTCAGGGACTCTTCAGCAGGCTGGATTTTGCAGCTGTGCGGCAGCCTCCTTCTTCACCAAGCAAACGTGTTCACCAATCAGTGAAACAGGCAAACAGTGCTGGACGCCAGTCCTACTCTTCATGATCAGCCAGCCGTTTGTGGCCACTGTGGAGCCTCCACGGAGGGCCAATGAATGGAGGCAAACCTCTGCTGGATCTTTCTGTAGAAAATAAAAAGCCTGTTAGATGATATTATAAAAAGGTATCATATGACAACATGCTTCAAAATATACAGTACCTTTTTCCAAAAGTGCGCCTGCATTTGAAAAAACACTCCACTGTAAAAGATGGCAAATTAAATATTTTTCTAGTTGTGACATAACTGGTCACCTCATCACATTAGGGTTGGGGGGGGATAACACGGTGTAGCAGTTTTTATTTTTCTCTCTGGCAGCACTCCAAATTTACAAACAATAGAGCTACATGTTGGAATCGACTGGAATTTTCCTTTAAGTTTAGATAAATTTGTTTTGCCAAGAGCTTCAGCATCTGATTTGTATTATGTTACCTACAGCAGTGTTACTCTTCTTGTCTTCATCATTCTTTCCTGTCTGACTTTACAGGTGGCTCACGGAGTACAGAAACAGAGGAAACGTTCCCTGGACTGCTGACCAACCAGCTTTCACACTGGTAGACCAAAGATGAACATTACAGACGGATGGACATTAGGGAAGCGTATGTTATTTGACAACCACTAGAGGGAGCTGTACTCTTTACTTGGAACCATGCTGGATTGTTGTTGGGTTCAGGGCTCAACTGGTACAATGAGTCAATGGGAAAATGAACCGCTTGCTTTCTAAATCTTTTAACCACATTCAGCTGTACAAAATGTCCTTATCTCTTAGTTTCTTAGTGCCTTTGTCAGTAAAATGTCGTTTTTGACCTGGTGCTTACTGGGAGTGACTTCAGGGAGGGCTGCAGACTCGTAACTTATTAAATTAACTGTGCCAACAAAGATTTCAAGAGTTTGGGAAAAGCCTCAAAACAAGGCTGCGGTCGAATAGTAAAAATAAAAATGGTCTTTTCCTAACTACTCTTCCTTGACCTCGATGTAAAACGTCATGAGGTCAAGGAAAGATGTGAAGGACAGTTTAGAGAGTGTTTAGAGAATCCAACAGTACACTAGGCTACGTCATCATGCCACGGTGGATGTTTTAAACGTGGGTTGGCTGTGGTGACATTAAAATATTCCAAAGATGACTACTTATAGTGCATCTAAGAAACTTTAATTGTACATTTTTACTTGTTTTATGCAGGTTTTATAAACGTGGAAAACCCTGAGAAAAATATTACTTCATTACCAAGGTTGGAATTGAAATAGAAAAAGGAATACCAGTTACAAAAGTAAAACAAAATGGTTTTCACATTGAAAACAGTTGCTCACCCTCCTGTCCGCTGTTATTTTAGACATGAATCCCAATTAGTAGAATTGTAGGAAAATAATTGTTGAATTAGAGAAAATTGTTAAATAGATCTAAATGTAAGATAGGCACATTGATAGTTTTTGTGCACGGCCAAATGGTGCGTTGCTTTAAATGTTGCTGTCATAAAGAATTGTGGGACATCATTTATTTTACTTTCGTAAAGGATGTACCAGTGTACCCAAAGGAGATAAGAAAGGGAGCATCCATCTTTAGCATTTAGCATCTGGATTTCCAGGGTATCGCTAGTAAGGACGCAGAGCAAAGCGCAGGTTTACGTCAAGAGTGGCAACTAGCAACAAAGCTATTTCCTGTTGCTCGTTAATAACAAGTTTGTTAATGTTATGCTTATACACAAACCTTGTAATCCCATCTGACTGACATTACGCCATGTGTTAGTTTTCCTGACAAGCTCATGATACATCGTCTTTAAAAAGGTGTTGTACAGTTCAGGGAACTCCGAGAAACAGAGGATGAGCTTTTCTTTGTTGTGCCGGTTGTATGTATGTCACTTCTGGCAAAGTTACGTACAGTAAAAAAAGTTGAAATAATTTGAACTTTGAGCGCAGCACGGAAAATCCGATCGGTGTGTAATGCCAGGGATAGCACAGTATATAGTTGTGCAGCATCGCTCTCCCCATAGGAACTCTGTGGAACAGCTAGCACAGCGGTTTATCAAAAAGACTATTCAATCGCAGCCCAAAATCCATGAGATGAGACCTTCACCCTTATGTTGTGTTTGCTTGGGAAGGATCACCACATCTACTGCTAAACCTGGTGCTACAACTGAATATTGCACTGATGTTTCCCTTAAAAACAGTCCAATTCAAAAGTGGGGGGTTTAAAATCCCATTGGATTACACAGTATTGGATAGTTAAAAGGTTTTAACTATAAACTCAAAACAAATGCAGTACATGATTATAATTACTGTAGCACGGTACAATCTACGACACGAACACAACTGACTAGACAAATAATTCCTGTTTTTATAAAGACTGTATTTAACTTTCTACAACTTGCAACCAAAACTGTAATATAGGCTACCTAAAGTTGGATTTATTTTTTTCATTTACCCCACAGCAGATTAATTGAACAGTTGCTTGGATTTGTTCCCTGCAGTATTTTGTACAAGTTGTAAAGATTTTCAGTCATGTATTGTCAAAATTAAGTGGGAACGTGCTTTTTTTCTTCAAGGTTTTTATGTTCCACATACTTGAGCTCGCTTTTGAAAAAGTTGTATTTATTAATTATTTTTTGGGTTATTACAGTTGACACACATTCTCATCTTCATGATCTGAGCATCCCCTCAGCTTCTTTCTCAATGTCTGAGTTTTGTTACAATATTAACCATGATATCATTGTTGATGTACTGTAAAAGCCACAGATGTAAGTGACAATGCCTCTTCATTGTTTTGTGAATTAGTTTTTTTTTTTTTAATGTGACCAAAATCAAGGAACCTTCATTTTAAAAGAGTACTTGTTGCTTGCTGTCTGACTGGTTATATTGTATGTATGTAAGGGTAAATGCAGAAAAGCATTGCATTTCAAAATAAATATTGGTGAAAGTGCAATTCTGTGTGTGCTTTTAAAAAAACTTAATTTGTCACTTGTGTTGGTCTGTTCACCTGTGTTAGCCAACAGCGTTTGTAATTCCCTTCAATACTGCTGCACTCTGCCTCGTCCCTGCAGCCCCAGGGCCCTGGTTACCATCCGCCTGGCAACAGCACAGTCTGTCCTAGGACGCTCCTTCACTGGCTGGATAAACTCTGGAAGACAGCACAGAAACAACCACCAGAACCACATCATCCAGTGTTAAAATAAAAATAAACTAATTCCCAGATTAAATATTAGATACCACAGAAGGGCTCAAAGATATGAACAAAATTAAAAATTGCTTAAGATATCTGTTCCACCACAACATGCAGGTTATTCCAAGTAGCTACAGGGCTCGTATAAGCTTAATGAACCACCCACCTGCCCGTTTGATGGCCTTGCCTTTGGCTTTTTTACTCGCCTGAGCCAGTGCTCTTGCCTTCAGCATTGGATGGCAGATGGAAAGGGCATGGAGTGCTGCACATGACATTGCTGTACGTTAGTACATTTTTAGCCATTCTTCTTTAACCCAAATCCCAGGACCACATTTATTGTGCAGCGAGGACTCCTACCTGCTGTCTCACTGGAGAAAATCCCCAGGGCATGTGTGTCATCTACCCACTCGATCTTGATTCCGCCATCACTGCAACCGACAGGAAAGAACTACAGGAGTTTGATACTTGATCAATTGTTTGAGTTTCTTAATCTACTTACATTAGACATATGGGATGTTTTTCAAAGTCTCTGCACGCACCTGTAATCTATGAAAGCATCCAGGAGGTCATCAGTTTTGAAACACTGTGGGAAGCCGTAGATCTCGATCACGTGGGGAAACGTATCCAGGCCGATGCACACATTCTCATAAGTGGAGTAGTCATTCTGAACGTGCTGAATGGAAACAGTTACTGTCTCTTTCAGATGTGCCTTGATCTGACAGAACAAACACAAAATAACTGGTTATAATTTAATGTAACTTCAACAAGAAAGAGCTTTATGTAATATAAATGTTAATCCAAATACACAAACTACAGAGCAATGGAAAATATCTCAGTGATAACAGATGATAAAATTATTGATATGTATAACGTATAAATTAGGTTTCCATAGAAAGATTTAAGCATATCAAAAAAACAACAGCCGGCTTACCTCTTCAGTTACATCATCTGTGTCTGTGCATATGTCTTCCTTGCCCTTCTCATCCTCCTCCAGAGTCATTTCACTGAAGCAGGACACCGCCAGTTCCCAGACTAGGGGCTCAGCTTCATGCACCAACTTTTGTTTCTCTTCCTGAGGACAAAGTTCTGAACTGTCAGCAACAAGGTTAGAGACACCCTCTGCTACACTGGGGACACATTCCTGTCTGGATGTGCAGGAGTTGACTTTGAGTTGACATGACTTTATATTTTCTGTAGTTTTCGGGATAGAAACAAGAGTCAGCTTGACTGCTGAGGCAGCTACAGCTACTTGAGGCCGGACTGGGCAACTCTTGGTCTCCTGAGGGTCCTTGTGAGTTTTGTAAGGACAGTCTCTCCCGAGCAACTCGTGGCATGTAAAGGGGTTTGTCCGGCCTCTTAGGTCCTCGGCTTCGCAATGGGATCGAAGATTTAGGCTTAGTGTTGCCATCTATCTCACATAAGCCGTTGTTGCTCTCCCAGCCATTGTCTTCCTCTACTTCACCCCTACAAACAGAAAACACAAATGTCTTGAAATATTCAACAAAATTTGAAAAGCAATTTAAACTTAAAAGAAAAGAAAAACAGCAACGTAAAACAAAAAGAGACAGAAAAAGAACTGTGTCTTTTGTTACATGACTGGCAAATTGCACACACTAACAAATACAGCAAAGACGGTTATTGCACATCAAATAACTAAGATCTTGTATAAATTCAGTACCTGAGCTCAGAATGGCAGACCACCACCCTACGGCACCAGCTCTCACCTACTGAGAAGGTGGTGAGCTCTGGCAGGTCCTCTATGGTCTTATGGATCAGGAACCGCAGTCTGCTGGGTAGAGGGGGAAACAGGAGCACGCTGGACAGGGACACAGAGGGCATGAGAACAGAGAAAGACAGTAAGGTCATATTTTTCTTTTGACAGTATTAAAAGGAACTTCATCTTTTTACTTATTTTCAACTTGGCGTTGAGGTGATTTAATGTAAATGAGACCACTTGATTAAATTAAGGTTAAATACAGTGCCTTGCAAAAGTATTCGGCCCCCTTGAACTTTTCAACCTTTTGACACATTTCAGGCTTCAAACATAAAGATGTACATTTTTTATTTTTTGTGAAGAATCACCAACAAGTGGGACACAATTGTGAAGTGGAACGAAATCTATTGGATATTTTAAACTTTTTTTAGCAAATAAAAAACTGAAAAGTGGTGCGTGCAAAATTATTCGGCCCCTTTACTTTCAGTGCAGCAAACTCTCTCCAGAAGTTCAGCGAGGATCTCTGAATGATCCAATGTTGTCCTAAATGACTGATGGTGATAAATAGAATCCGCCTGTGTGTGATCAAGTCTCTGTATAAATCCACCTGCTCTGTGATAGTCTCAGGGTTCTGTTGAAAGCGCAGAGAGCATCATGAAGACCAAGGAACACACCAGGCAGGTCCGTAATACTGTTGTGGAGAAGTTTAAAGCCGGATTTGGATACAAAAAGATTTCCCAAGCTTTAAACATCCCAAGGAGCACTGTGCAAGCGATCATTTAGAAATGGAAGGAGTATCAGACCACTGCAAATCTACCAAGACCTGGCCGTCCCTCTAAACTTTCAGCTCAGACAAGGAGAAGACTGATCAGAGATGCAGCCAAGAGGCCCATGATCACTCTGGATGAACTGCAGAGAACTACAGCTGAGGTGGGAGAGTCTGTCCATAGGACAACAATCAGTCGTACACTGCACAAATCTGGCCTTTATGGAAGAGTGGCAAGAAGAAGCCATTTCTCAAAGATATCCATAAAAAGTCTCGTCTAAAGTTTGCCACAAGCCACCTGGGAGACACACCAAACATGTGGAAGAAGGTGCTCTGGTCAGATGAAACCAAAATCAATCTTTTTTGCCCACAATGCAAAACGATATGTTTGGCGTAAAAAGCAACACAGCTCATCACCCTCAACACACCATCCCCACTGTCAAACATGGTGGTGGCAGCATCATGGTTTGGGCCTGCTTTTCTTCAGCAGGGACAGGGAAGATGGTTAAAATTGAGGGGAAGATGGATGCAGCCAAATACAGGACCATTCTGGATGAAAACCTGTTGGAGTCTGCAAAAGACCTGAAACTGGGACGGAGATTTATCTTCCAACAAGACAATGATCCCAAACATACAGCAAAATCTACAAAGGAATGGTTCACAAATAAACGTATCCAGGTGTTAGAATGGCCAAGTCAAAGTCCAGACCTGAATCCAATCGAGAATCTGTGGAAAGAGCTGAAAACTGCTGTTCACAAACGCTCTCCATCCAACCTCACTGAGCTCCAGCTGTTTTGCAAGGAAGAATGGACAAGAATGTCAGTCTCTCGATGTGCAAAACTGATAGAGACATACCCCAAGCGACTTGCAGCTGTAATCACAGCAAAAGGTGGCTCTACAAAGTATTAACGCAAGGGGGCCGAATAATTTTGCACGCACCACTTTTCTTTTTTTTATTTGCTAAAAAAAGTTTAAAATATCCAATAGATTTCGTTCCACTTCACAATTGTGTCCCACTTGTTGGTGATTCTTCACAAAAAATAAAAATTTTATATCTTTATGTTTGAAGCCTGAAATGTGTCAAAAGGTTGAAAAGTTCAAGGGGGCCGAATACTTTCGCAAGGCACTGTACAATGCCCAGGCTCTCATTTGCAACCGCAGAAGAAATACAGTATCTCACAAATGTGAGTCCACCCCTCACATTTTTGTAAGTATTTTATTATATCTTTTCTTGGGACAACACTGAATACATTACACATTGCTATAATATTAATAATACTGTGAGTGCACAGCTTGTAGAACAGTGTAAATGTGCTGTCCCCTAAAAATAACTTAACACACAGCCATTAATGTCTAAACCACTGGCAACGAAAGGGAGTAAACCCCTAAGTGAAAATGTCCAAATTGGGCCCAATTAATAATTTTCCCATGTCATGCGTTGCATTTTGTCATGCGAGTCATTAGTGTTACAAGGTCTCAAGCGTGAATGGGGAGCAGATGTGTTAAATTTGGTGTTATCACTCTCACACTATCTCATACTGGTCGCTGGAAGTTCAACATGGCAAAGATCTTTCTGAGGATTTGAAAAAAAGAATGGCTGCTTTACATAAAGACGGCCTAGGCAATAAGAAGATTGCCAACACCCTGAAACTGAGTGGCAGCATGTGTGGCCAAGAACATACAGCAGTTTAACAGGACAGGTTCCACTCAGAACAGACCTTGCTGTGGTCTACCTAGTTAGTCTAGTCTAGAAGTTGAGTGCACATGCTCAGCGTCATATCCATCATATCTTTGGGAAATAGACCTACGTGTGCCCCCAGCATTGCTGCTGAGGTTGAAGGGGTGGGGAGTCAGCCGGTCAGTGCTCAGACCATACGCCGTACAGTGCATCAAATTGGTCTGTATGGCTGTCGTTCCTCTTCTAAAGATGTTGCACAAGAAACAGTTTGCTGAGGTCCAGCAGACTAAGGACATGGATTACTGGACCCATGCCCTGTGGTCTGATGAGACCAAATAAACTTATTTGGTTCAGATGATGTCAGGCGTGTGTGGCAGCAACCAGGTGAGGAGTACAAAAACAAGTTTCTCTTGCCTACAGTCAATAAATAATAATAATAGTAAATAATGGTGACCAAACAAAATATTGACACTTTGGGCAAATTTGGACATTTTCACATAGGGGTGTACTCACTTTTGTTGCCAGCGGTTTAGACATTAATGGCTGTATGTTGAGTTATTTTGAGGGGACAGCACATTTACATTGTTCTACAAGCTTTACACTCACTAATTTACATTGCAGCAATATGTCATTTCTTCAGTGTTGTATGAAAAGAAAATTAAATATTTACAAAAATGTGAGGGTTTACTCACTTGAGATACTGCAAGTACAAAATTAGTTTAAATGTATACAATAGGATGAGACGTTCAGGTTTTTAAGTCACTGGAAGTCAGTCTACACAAGTTTAGTATTTACTCGTGGGTTATTAATAGTCCCTGGTCTTTTAAACAGTTTGAAAACTGAGAAGAGATGTACGTTACTGAGTATGGGGCGCCGTTTGTAAAGCGGCTCACGCTGAAAATAACAGCAACATTTTGTCACATTTAGCTTTAAATGTTTAAAAAACTGGTCTGAAATTTTGAGGGTCACTTTCTTGCACATTTACAACAATATTTGTCAACTTGGAAATATTTTAAATAGTTAAATCCAAATATTAAATATTACACCTAAATGTTAAATCTTAAATCTAAATGCTAAATCTAAATGTTAAATCTTAAATCTAAATGCTAAATCTAAATGTTAAATCTAAATCTAAATGTTAAATCTAAATATTAAATCTAAATCTAAATGTTAAATCTAAATGTTAAATCTAAATCTAAATCTAAATGTTAAATTTAAATATTAAATCTAAATGTTAAATCTAAATCTTAAATCTAAATGTTTCGAGTGAAACTAAATATTTAGCTAATATGCAAATGAAATGCCGGTAACCGGAAGTAACAAAATAAAAGCTCGAGGAGGTCAGTGTATGTTTATATTGTCAAATAACTAATAAAAATCATCTCATCCGGGGATATGGACACTTGAACTTGGATACACGTGATAATAACTACCTAAAATAATAAACACAGTTGGAGAAACTGTATTTGAAGAGTACTTTGAGTTTTTAGTGTCACTTTTATGAATGGTGCCGGACTTATGACCTGTAACCACTATAGCCAGCCACCAGGGGGCTCACTTTGACTGGTCTGTCACGTTCGCTTGCAGGTCAGCAAGAGCCTATCTATCCCCGCCCGGTCCCGATAAGGCACGGTACTGTCGGCCATGGTCACACTGCGAAATGTCCAACGAACCAGCGTTAGCCGAGAACATCGGCTTAGCCGTCCCGGTGGCTGTACTTATTCAACAGCGACAGCCTCAGGGCCGCCGCAGGCCACCTCGGTTAGTCCATCCATCTTCATCCGCTTATCCGAAGTCGGGTCGCGGGGGCAGCAGCTCCAGTAGGGGACCCCAAACTTCCCTTTCCCGAGCCACATCAACCAGCTCCGACTGGGGGATCCCGAGGCGTTCCCAGGCCAGGTTGGAGATATAATCTCTCCACCTAGTCCTGGGTCTTCCCCGAGGCCTGCTCCCAGCTGGACGTGCCTGGAACACCTCCCTAGGGAGGCACCCAGAAGGCATCCTTACCAGATGCCCGAACCACCTCAACTGGCTCCTTTCGACGCGAAGGAGCAGCGGCTCTACTCCGAGCTCCTCTCGGATGACTGAGCTTCTCACCCTATCTCGGTTAGTATGTTTTCCAAAACACGTAGCTAGCATTGGATCGTTGTCAAGGTAGTAGCAAATCTCTACTATGCTAGCTACGTGTTTTGGAAAACATACTAACCGAGGTGGACTGCGGCGGCCCTGAGGCTGTTGCTGTCGCTTGTTGAATAAGTTTGTAGAGCCAGCGGGACGGCTCTGCCCATGTTCTCGGCTAACGCTGATTCGTTGGACATTTCGCAGTGTGACCATGGCCGACAGTGCCGTGCCTTGTCGGGGGATAGATCATAGACCGTATATTATTAATATTAACGGTCTATGGGATAGATAGGCTCTTGCTGACCTGCAAGCGAACGTGACAGACCAGTCAAAGTGAGCCCCCTGGTGGCTGGCTATAGTGGTTACAGGTCATAAGTCCGGCACCATTCATAAAAGTGACACTAAAAACTCAAAGTACTCTTCAAATACAGTTTCTCCAACTGTGTTTATTATTTTAGGTAGTTATTATCACGTATATCCAAGTTTAAGTGTCCATATCCCCGGATGAGATGATTTTTATTCGTTATTTGACAATATAAACATACACTGACCTCCTCGAGCTTTTATTTTGTTACTTCCGGTTACCGTCATTTCATTTGCATATTAGCTAAATATTTAGTTTCACTCGAAACATTTAGATTTAGATTTAACATTTAGATTTAGATTTAACATTTAGATTTAGATTTAACATTTAGATTTAATATTTAGATTTAGATTTTTAACATTTAGATTTAGATTTAACATTTAGATTTAACATTTAGATTTAGATTTAACATTTAGATTTAGATTTAATATTTAGATTTAGATTTAACATTTAGATTTAGATTTAACATTTAGATTTAATATTTAGATTTAGATTTAGATTTAACATTTAGATTTAGATTTAACATTTAGATTTAACATTTAGATTTAACATTTAGATTTAGATTTAACATTTAGATTTAGATTTAATATTTAGATTTAGATTTAAGATTTAACATTTAGGTGTAATATTTAATATTTGGATTTAACTATTTAAAATATTTCCAAGTTGACAAATATTGTTGTAAATGTGCAAGAAAGTGACCCTCAAAATTTCAGACCAGTTTTTTAAACATTATTTAAAGCTAAATGTGACAAAATGTTGCTGTTATTTTCAGCGTGAGCCGCTTTACAAACGGCGCCCCATAACTGAGGCAGCTCTTGTAGGGTAGATTTATCAATAACAATGGAGTGTGGCGTCCTTGTTGCTGTCTACTTTCTCCATAATTTATAGCAGAAATGAGTACTGAATACAATATTTATCTCCCTGATGAACACAGTAGCACACTGTGCTTTACGCCAGTCGTTTCACACGGGGTCCAAAGGTAAGTCTAAGTATAAATAAATACAATACATAATAATAATAATTAGCCACCAAGCTGACCAACTGTGATGGAGTTTAAAATGTGAAATTGTACAAATGTTCAGCTGGCCAATTCCGTCGTGTATTTTCTTTATTGTCGTAATTTTAACTTACCTCCTGTGGTAGCTTTTCTGTTGGTATATTTCCAGGTCATTCTTGACATTGTGCAGGAATTTATTTTCTTGCTTTGGAAGATAAATGCCATCGAAACAAGGAAACGCCAGGGTGAACAGAGAGGAACGGGTCCTATGGACAGTGTGACAAAGCAACCACTAACTAGGTTGGAAACATAGATCAAGCTATAAGTTAGCCACGTTAGTTCAAGCTATGTAACGCTAGATAAGAAAGCTAGCTGTGTATGATGCGTTTTGATTTCTTAAACCACACAAAGCTAACGTTAGCTACTTTAACGATTACTCGAGTTGGCTTACCGTAATGGTCAAATTGTGAAAAAAATGTTTTGATTAGACTTGTTTTAGTGCAGTGATGCAGCCGTGTGATCACTGGTGACTACAATTAAAGTCACAGGCAGCAGTGGCTCAGTAGCATTATGGATAAGGTAAGTTTAGTGGTTAGCTTTTAGCTTCCGGAAGCATTATTTTTTCAGATATCCGGTATGATTACTTCAGAATAAAAGCGGCGTTCATACACATTTTGCAAAAACCAACAAACAAGAAAACGCTATAACTATATCTGGTAATAATTGTTTAAGCCAAATACCGTTTTGGAACCCACTGTCCACACACACAGTACTACAGCTCATTCTCTTCAAAGCCTCTGATATTTGAAATAAAGTCAAACACAAGAAGCAATACATGTTTCAGGAAAAGTCTTTTTATTTAGATAGAACATATTTGTAAGAAAAGTACTGTATCAAACACCAACATAATAGCAATCATCTGTGGAGTTGATAGTGTTTAAGGTTTCTGTGGTGTCTGGTGATAATGAAAAAGGTGATGACATTCGCAATGTAGATGGTGAATCTTATTAGAAACACATGACTGTTGAATATGATTTGGGAAATTTAGTGACGTACTATGACACTGAGATGGACATATTTCAAAATGCACTATGCCACGCTGTTACTTTGTGATGGACTTAATTACAGTAAACACGCTCTATTTTCAGTCACAAAAAATCTGGTCCAGAATTCCAATTTGCATGTTTTACAAGACATGAACCCACCCACAAAAAAGTCACAGTCATGCACAGCTAAGAAAACATTTACCTCAACAAAGGCAATTACAAGCATGTTAATACTGTGGAGCACTGCCCATAATTCAATTACTGCTTACAGACTGTCCCATCAACTCCATCCCTACCTATTTCCTATAACAGTTCTGGGCGACTAAACATTATTTAACTCTATATTATTTGCACATAAGAATTTACAAGTCAAATCACATATATTTATCATGTTTTTCAAGTTGCATTTAACACAATGGCACCGTTTATAAAGACAGGTCTTGATCAATTAGGAAAGGATTTTTACATCACAGCATGTATAAAAAGAAATAAAACACTTTTGCAAACTTAAGGATAGAAAGACATAAGAGTACTTATAAATAACAAAGATAATCAGATTAAGACAAGACAAAGAGTATCTGGTCAGAGTTATCAGTCTATACACAGTGGTAGAAAGAAAGAAGAAAATCTTGTTAGCATTAGGAATAGACAATGGGTACAGACTATGGAGATTTCAGTGTGAGATCTTATTTTATGATTTGACTAGATGGTAGTAAATGTCCTGCTAAAGGATTACTTATTACCAAATGATGGAATCAGAGATCAATTTGATTTGACTGTGGCTAAAAAAAAGAAGCTTTGTGGGCATTGTTTTGGAACATATCGTAATATAATCTTGATTTCTTAGGTTAAGGGCAAAAATGTCAAATTGGACCTCCCAAAACCTTTTCAGTGGGCCTCTTCAATAAGAATACACCAGAAAGACTCCATACCCCCAAGGTTCTTTATCTTCCAGAGCCGATACTTCTGTCTTCAAAGATGGTAATTTCAACCTAGAAGATAGAAAGTTAAGGGAAATACACAATGCTACATGCACATTTTCTTATATAATGAACAAAAAAAAAATTACTTTTGTTAGCATACACAGTTACACCAGCTATGTTTAAATTTACTACCTACCTTATAGAGCCAAGTACCATTTTCCTCTAAGGTCTAAAAGATACTAGTTAGTTCAGAGGTGGTTTGAACAATTAGGTACACATCAAAGAATAGCCTGGCCAAGCATGTAGATGGATATATTTATAGATGAGCCAGGCAGCATCTACGCCAGTAGGCCTAATTTTACATCAGTAACTTTAACACTTTTCTACCCCACTGTTTACTGCCTTATGTCAGGTGAAGGATACAACTCTGAGGCCTCTCTCTATAGGGTCAGTCAACAGCAAGCCCCTGGGAGCATATATCTTCTCATTCTGGTCCTTAATGTACCTAGCAATCTTCTTTAACACCTGTACACAGAGAGACAGGCAGTAGCACACAAATTAAAGATATACATTGATATGTAGATCTGTCCACCAGAAATAATATATATGCGCTGGTGATATGCACGGCATAATATAACATTAAAACAGTTGTACCTTTTCATAGTGTGTCTCCATACAGAGGAATATTGTGTATGCAGTTAGACAAGCCAAGCAGCCCTCCAAGTAAGACTCCGCCCCTAGTTTCTCTGCCTCTGCGTACAAGTTGTTTAGAGTCTGGATGGTTTCCTCAAACTGCTGCTTATCAAGCTGGAACCACGCAAACAGTTTAAATATTAAACACAATATTTCACATTAATGTCAACATTTAAATCATCCATTTAAACACTGTAACGCTACATACCCTTGACTCAAGTTCAGAGGGGAACTTGGTCTGGAACTTGGAGATGGTTCCTGAGCTGTAGTCTCTCTGGATAAACACCTTCGAGGAGACAGCTGGCTGCTGGAGGTCCTGTAAACTGTGAGTCTGGACAAATAATATAAATTTAGGATGCTGTCTTACATGGGGAATATCTGTCTGAAGGGTTGGAACAGTAGCACCCAACTTTACTGTAAAGCTAGCAACACAACTCGGAAGTAATCATGACGCTTACACGTAACCATGATCAACTTACTCGAAACAATTAGCTAACGTTAGCTACAAACGCTAACGTTATTTTCAAGCTAGCTAATAGCTACCACAACAAATGCCTTTAATTTAATTCTATTGACAACTACCACATAACGCTTTATGTGATATCGACAATGGTGATGTAGGATATAATGGAACAATAGAAACGTTACAGTATAATAAAATAATCGCTTAAAATACGGGCTAAGGTTAGCTAGCTAACTTAGCTAATAACACTTTTGCTTACGTTTGCTGGCCCATCAAAGCCGCTGGAAAGTATGACATTGTTAACCTTTATCGCCCCAAAAAATAAACGTTAACACGTTATATTTATGCAGCCGATTTAAACATTTAAAAACAAACCCTTACCTCAGCCATAGCGGACGTTTTCCCTATAGCTGCTTCACGCATCTAGGTACGCTCAAGCCCAATTCAACTTCCGGCCCGGTTTTTTTGGAGAATAAAAGATTTGAACAAATGTATCGACTGGTATGCAATAATACACCATTTTACATGAAAATATTTCGATTTCTTACTACACGTGTATACCATATTCCACACTAACATTTAGACCCGTGTAGTAAACTCAAGCAAATGTTGGCAGTCCTTCAGATCAGCCACATTCTAAAGAAAAATGTTACTGAGTTACTGTTACTGTAACTGAAAACACTTCAATCTCACTTTACATTTCACCGCAAGATTTTATTTTGAAGGCTGACCCACCCATAACCGGACTCTCACCAATTTCCACCAAGACTCAAACTGAACTGTCTTAAATACAAGCGTTTTGAGTATCTGTTTAACCAGCTTCCCTCTGAAACCCTTGTTTGTATTATATATGAGGTGTTCCGGTCTACTGCACTTAAGTATTTAATTGTAGGTGCTATGAAACATTGGTTTTCTGCACCTGCTATTCAGTTACAAAATGGTTACATTCCAAGCACTTTCACTTGTTCTGATTAAGTCCTAAGAAATATGCACCAATGTTGAAATGTTTAGAATTTCCTTTCTCCCAGAATGAAAATCATAAATATCTCACAGGAGTAAAAACCATAAATGTTTATTGATAATGGTTATGCTGTATCAAAACATGTGAAGTACAGTAGATTTACTTAAATTTATTTTTGTGGTGACTTTTTACTCTTTACATTTTAACACGAATATCGGTACTTTCTACTTGCATTTAAAAAAAAAAAATTTGACTTTTCTATCAGGTGATTGTGTCCATGTTGGAGAGTAGCGGTCACACTGAAAATTGAGATTCAGCAATTAGCTAGGTTGCACCTGGCGGTTGATTCGTAATGGCAATTCAACGCCCTTGCCTAAGTTTTTATTTTAGGTTGCATTTAATTGCTTAACTTACATAATGTTTTATCATTTGGTAGCCTATGCATGGTGTATGTAGTCTTTAAAATGTAATTTCTTTGCAGAAATAACCACTATAGCAGAGCTACCCATAACCACGTTTGTGGGCTACTGTTGATAGCTATGAAACACAAGTTGTCTCCGTGTTTAAACACCTGGGGGCCTTCCTCCAAATATGGGGAACTTGGTCAACTCAGTAATTTATATTTTGGTCCCCTTTCCAGAAGCATATTTGAGCACACATGTAGATTCCTTTGTTAGAGGAATCTTAACTGTAATTCTCAGAATCAATGGAATTTACATCTTGCTGCTCAGAATCTCAAACCTGGAGTCTGTCACAATCATTTTTTAGGCCTATTGGCAGACAGCCATTTAAAATTTAGGCAATGGCATACAAAGCCTTTTGTCCACTGAAATGTCTCAGGTTGCACTCAAACATTGAGGTCAGTACATCCACAGTATTGAACACAAGTGTCTGTACTTTTACAGAGAGTACTTTTTCCATCTGTGCTGTATGAATATTGCATAGTGTGGCGTTATCCAGACCTGGGACCATTGGCTGCGTAACACAATATGACCACGCAAGGGTTAAACAAAAAAAAAAAAAAAACACACAAGATAGATGAATCTACAAGAATTTATTCAATCATGATGTTACTTGACATCTGGTTTGTTTGCTGTATTAGTCGAACAGACCGAAGCCCATGTCATCATCGGACTCCTCAGACTCTTCCTTGACCTCCTCCTTTGCAGCTGGCGCTGCAGCAGTCTCGGCGGCTGCTACAGGCGCCGCAACAGCTACAAAGGCAGATGGGTCAGCCAGGAAGGCCTTGACCTGCAAAAAACAAACAAATATTCCATTTACAGAGATTTGTTCACACAAGACCAAATCAAAGCGGAATGCTTACACGTTAACTAAAATAAATTTTGTTCACACCTTGTCTGCCAGGGGGAAGGAGTAGTCAGTCTCCACAGCAACAGCCAGTACTCTCTTGTAGCCATTGATGATTGTGTGGGGGGACAGAGGCCAAAGTGGGGTAGCCAATCTCCAGGCACACACTAGCGATGTTCCTCACACCCTAAATTTTACAATATAGTGAACAAAGTGTATGTATGTATATATATCCCAAATGTATAGAGAGTTTAGTTGCAAGGATTTCTATAGAAAAGCAATCTCACCTCCAGGAACCTGGCATGCAGAGAAGCCTCTGTGATGTCGAGCACCTCAGGACTGTAAACGCTGCCATTGTCATACACCTGCTGGATGTTAAGTCCGTAGGAGAAGGGCGAGATGTTCAGCATGTTGAGTAGTGTGGCCTCGCTGGCACCAACCTTGTCGCCAGTCTTGATCAAACCGACATCACTCTAGGGGTATAAAAATTGAAAGTTACATGCAAACATCTTAACCGTTTCATTTGACAAGCCTGGGACATTAGTGTAATCATACAGTGAAATTCAGTAAGACAGTATAGTAGTTTTTAAAACATACCAAGATTTCAATGGTACCCCTGGAGATCTTAGTGGTGATACCCAAAGCCTGGAAGAAAGAGGTCTTCTCAGGACCCAGACCAGTGTTCTGGCCTGGCACAACCACATCACATGGGGCAATGGCACCAGCACGGGCAGCTGCAGGTACCTGGGGTCGAGAGTTTAAGTATGCTACTTTAAGGCTGAATGTTTCAAGCATGTCTGAGGCTTAAGTTTATTAAATCATTGTCTGAAACCTTACGTGCCTGGCAGTCAAGTGATACCGACTGACAGGTATAGCGAGGAGACAATTGCTGTTTGCAGGGGGAACGACAACACAGTACCACACAAGCTGCATTGTAACTTATCCTGCACAAACCTAGGTTTCACAATGTTTGATTGCCACCACACATGGCATTTTCTACATTCCAAGTTATGCTTAGCACAACTACTAGTTAGACACATAGTTTGTAATTTTGTTTTGATAAAAGGCCTGAAGCAATTGAGATTAGGTACACTGTTATAATGTAACCGTACAATAGAGCTCTGCAATAAAACCTCATGAAGGTAGTTTGCTTTGGTAAGGTTCTGGCTCAACAGTATGGTTATTTGAGGCAGTACTTTACTGTTTATATTACTGGAGTAAGGTAACAACTTTGTGAATAATTCATACAACTTATTTTAAGCTAGGTGTATGCAATGACCTCACAACCTTACTTACATTTATACAAGTTAACTTCTATATTAAGTCATGCTTCACAAAATTACTTTTGGTGGCCATCTAGAGCCAAGAGTTGTACTGCATGTAGTGATGGTCAAATGAAGCTTCACGAACCACTGTCTTTATTTTCTAAGCTCACTAGATGGCGCTCTTGGTTCATAAAAAAAGGTTAAAGGAATGGCAATTCAGTGTGTTTTCAAACTTTTGTTGAACAGAGAGCGCCATCTAGTGAGCTCAGAAAATAAAGACAGTGGTTCACGAAGCTTCATTTGACCATCACTAACTGCATGTACTACTGGATGAATATACTACATGCTTATATCTGCGCTACACACACTTTTCTAGAGGACTCTTACCTTGTTGGCCAGCAGCATGTCCCTGACCTCAGCCAGATCCTCCTTGGTGAATACAAAGCCCACATTTCCTTTAATGTGAGGCAGTAGCCTGGCAAATCATGAAAAACGTGTTAACATGCGAGCAGACTGACATTTTTAAAAAGGAAAAAAAAAGTATCACATGTCTGAAACCTTACGTGCCTGGCAGTCGAGGGATACTGACTGACAGGTATAGCGAGGAGACAGTTACTGTTTGCAGGGGGAACGACAACGCAGTACTACACAGGCTGCATTGTAACTTATCCTGCTAATTAATAACAGCAAAAGAGTTAGCTCACTTCTCCAAGGCTGGATTGTTCTCCAGGTGGCCACGAATGGCTTTGCGCATCATGGTGTTTTTGCCCATCAGCACCACGGCCTTGCCACGCAGAGACAGACGGATGGTCTGCATCTGCTTGGATCCCACATTGTCTGCACCCACAATGAAGCATTTTGGAAAGTCATCCAGAAGTTGCTACAAATAGACGAATTTTAATTATATACACAATCATATTTGCAGCATATAAGTAGATTTATTAGATGCGTTAATATAAACTTACATTAGCCAAAAGTCCTACTTACGATGATTTTCATAAAATAGTTGGACTTCCACGTGGCCCTGTCTTCCCTGGGCATCTTTGCAGTGCTTCCAAGGATCGCTTAAAAGCTGGTTTAAAGACAAGGTAATGTCTGTAGCCAAAGAATGAACACGTTAATAGATGCACGTTGTAAACATAACTACGACACACTATGGATGGTACACCCTGAAATGTGCTCGAAAGCTAGCTAGCTAAGAGGTAGCCGGCTAAAAGCAAGCTAGCAACATTTTAACAGGCCGCGCTAAGTTAAATCACATCACCGCACTTCTACACACACAAAAAAGGTATCTTTAAGTATTGTAAGAGCTATTTAATGAAGCCAAAACTACACTATGGCCTAATTTTAACATATATAGAGTTTTCTGAAAGAGCGAGAGAACATCCTTACCGGACACAAGAGGGTCGCGTGAAAGAAAGAGGAACAGGAAAGGCCGCGAGAAGAATATATACTCAACAATGACCAATCACAATGGAGTCATGGCCGTTTGCTGCATACCCATTGGATAGATACTGTGTCAATCACTTCTGTAACAATATTACCACCAATAAGAGAAATCCCCATACAACCAACGCTTCCTTTTTGAGTCGACTTAACAAGCGTGGTGTCATAAAGAATTATCTTTCTGCCTTTCCAACTAATGCGTAATGAATTAATGCCGATGTTAGCACACTAGCTAACATATCCGATAGCAGAGCAAAAACAATGCTACAGACGGCACTACAGCTTCCGTCAGAGATCTGGAACCAAGTTTTTGGGTATCTTTCAGCGGCAGACAAGTATAGCGTCCGGGCATCGTGCAAGTATTTCAAAAAACTTGTTGACCACGGATCTCTTTGGAGAGACTGGTCAGTAGTTCTGGGTTTTCAAAATGGCTCCTACAACAGTCAATTCTGGGCCACTCTTCGCCGGAGAAAAGTCACCAGTGTGGTGTTAAGGAGCACCAAAGCTAAGGTCTGGAAACAGCTGGCCCTGTCCCTTCCTTCTCTAACCACAGTAGTATTAGACCAAAGCTCCCAAGCAAACCTCGACTGCTTAAAGGACTTCACACATTTGAAGCGTCTGGCTATTAGAAGCAGTCGCATCTCTCTTTTGCTAGATGCTTCCACACTGTATCGACCACAGCAGCTGACTCACCTTAGCATGTGTGATGTTACATTTCCCACTTCCGCCATGGGTAGCTTTATTTCTGCTGTCTCACAGTTTCCAAATCTTACATCTCTGGTCTGTCATCGGATGGGAATATTTGAAGAAACAAATTGGATGGTTCACTCCATACTTACGTGTCTGCGTAAACTGAAACATCTCTCAGTGTCCGTTGTGCATACACTGTGTGCCTTTCACAATATTTCCAGACCCAACCCGAGCCCCTTAGAAGCTGGTGGTGCCCCAGTCCTGTCCAGTTTGGAACTTATTGACTTCATAGATAATTCATTACCAGAAGATGCAATGAGACTGATGCCTGGCCTTAAGAGGCTTGCTATTTTCTACAAGCACTCACATGAGGAGATGCCAGAAAGAGGGCCATCACCTGAAGACTGTCCCCTGAAAACATGGCTGAGTGACCTCCCTCTACTGTCAACCCTGGTCATTGTCAAGGGCCCGCCTGTTAATAAGTATGTCACCTCCATTCCAGCCACATTGACCAGTCTCACACTATGTGTTGCAGGGTTGTCTGTAGAAGACATGGCAGCTGTGTCAGTTCAGGCACCAAATCTCCTGCACTTGCACATAGACCCCTGGCCCTCACATTTGGGAGCTCACACAGCTCAAATCCCACACCTTTTTCCAAAGCTCAAAGGTCTCAAACTTCGCCATGAACATGTACCAGAGAGAGACTTCTTACACCTTCACCAGCTGCAGGACCTGGAATACTTGGAGATTCTGGATATGCGCCCGCAACTCTCGGAGCTTATAGGCAAGCTCCAAGTTCTTACAGAGTACAGACTTCAGATCACAACCTCTCGTCAAAGGAGAGATGTGTTGTCTTGTCATTGTGTTTGTCAGGTGTATTGAATTCCTGTCCTTTTCCCCGGCCAGTCACATTGTTTCCATATTGTTGTTTATACCTGTCGGGATCAAATTAATGTCTGGGGGTTTTGGTTTTGAAAATAATTTGAACATGCATTTACTTCAAATGAATCTACAGACTCCAAAACCACACGGTGCTAACTGAACTATATCTTAATTGCTTTTTATAATATTTAAAGTTGATTTCCATAATCTGCAATACTACCCACTGTTAACCTAAACCAATGGTTCCCAAGCTGGGGGTCAACCACTTAAAAGGGGTCACAAAACAAATGTTTTCAGTCTTATCTTTTTGTTTTTCTTGTGAATTATTTTATGAAGTTAGCATCCCTTTGTTGTAAGGGATCATAAGCCGAAAGGTTGTGGCCTTACATCAATGCTGTACTAAACTCTGTGTATCAAATGTCCTGTGTTTGCTTTTTTAAAATTTGTACAAAAAGATTTCAGATGTGTGGAGATAGGAGTCATTTTCTTATGAATCACTCAGGTAAAGGTCATATTCTGTTCAGTTCACTCAAAACCACAATTGTTTAAGTAAAATAAAATGTTTGCTACAACTTTTAAGTGATTACTTCCAGTGAAGATTTTTTTATATTCCATGAAAATCTTGTGTGCCAAAGATCTGGTTTAATGCAAAACATTGAGAAAGGTTACGTATGGGTGAAAGCAGAGACAACTAAATCACTTTTTAGCAAAACAATGCCAGAAATAAATTTCTTTATTTTATTTGTATCAGTAATAAGTCAGTAATCAGGACCCACATACACCCCACCCACACATTAAAATTTGTGGATCATGAAAAAATAAAAATGGTAAAAGATCACATGAATGTCTCCATTTACAAAGCAATAGTTCACGTTATCTCATTAACAGTAAAAGGCTTTGATTTTTTTTTTACGAATTTGACTTCCTGTAAATCTGAAATAGCTACAAGTGTACACTGTCTGCTGAATGACTCGGTACAGGCAGTTTCTCCTGGGCTTGTCTATTACAGTGTAAACTTTTGGCTGTTCAAAATTAAGATGCACCACAGCAGACAAAGCCTCTCCATTAGTTCAGCACAAGTCAAATCACAAGAAAACAAACTCCACAGTGTATAAGACCTAATTGCACTGACACATTTGGCACAGAAGCAAACATTTTCTCAAAGTAAAAACAATGAGGATACTGTGTATTCACTAGGTGTGCACATAGTGATCAAATTAAAGACCAGCAATTTTGTCAAATCAAAAATCACTCACTCATATGTAACAAAACATAGCTACAATTAAAATAAAGTTGAAATGAGTCATTATATAAATGTTGCTGATTCTTGACCAGCTAACACCAACATCCAGCTTCCATCAGTGAGCCAAGTGCTGATATCAACTCAGACAGCAGGATCATGACTCATAATGAAAATAAAGAGGGCGGCACTTCCTGACACACTGGAATCAAAGCTGGTACGTGTTGTGTGAGAGAACAAGATCAACTATTGTTAGCCTACATGTCATTAGAGCCAGCTCTTTGCGTATCACTGTGAGCCCAAACAGCTCAAAAATATATATATTTCCATCAAACATTGACAAATCACAGTTCAGTCACAAAGTCGAGCATATTGCAGGTGTACAAATTTAGATTCTGATTGTAACAGCAACTGGCAGCTAGTGCTGATAAAACTCCACATACAACAAAGCATGCTTCTAATCCAAAAGCACAACTATATTTTGAATGTTGCACCAGCCTTACTAATATGTTAAATACAGTGATACATTCACAGTAGCGATAGTGAAATATGAAAAAGATGTTAAACTGAAGTATCATTTGTTCTGAATTGAAGTCTTCTGAAATTATTCTGTGTGGGTAAATACAGCAGGAAAATCTCCATTTTTAATCTGGATTAAAAACAATCAACTTTGTTTTGGCTTGTTTTAAATTGCACCATAAATTCAACATTAATAACCATAGTACATATGTTTTTCTTAAAGACCTACTTTTTGTCATCAATCACAACCATTTCATTTTATTTCAACATTAATGTAAGATGACACAGTACACACTTTGCAGTAGGAAAGTAAAAATGAAGTTCCAAGTTGCTACAAAAGTTCAATATAGTGATTTTCTAAAGTTGGATTTCACTCCCAATGGCAAATAATCAACGTACAAGAGCAGAAATGTGAGTGTAATGTTTGGTGAAACTGAGAAAACATCTGGGTTTATTTTCATAGTAAAATAGTAGAAAAATAAAGGACTAGCTAATATCTTGCAGACACCTTTAAAATGCACTTTAAGACGGTCTCATCAAGAGATCTGTGGTTGGAGTGTGCAGAGTTTGAACTAGTATTTTAAAGAAGTGAAGGAGAAGGTCTGTGTGTGTGTGTGTACACAGATACATATATCATAGTTATTTGTAAAGTTCCCAAAGCTACAAAAATACATATTTTTCATAGATTATTCCAACACTCATTGGACAAGCACTATATATTCAACACAACATATTCTAAAACTGTTTAAGTCAATGGTCCATGCAATCAA
This sequence comes from Etheostoma perlongum, assembly GCA_026937815.1. NCBI lineage: Eukaryota > Metazoa > Chordata > Actinopteri > Perciformes > Percidae > Etheostoma > Etheostoma perlongum. The sequence goes on along the minus strand of CM049374.1, from coordinate 603,534 downwards.
GCAGCTGTCTCAAATCTGCATAAAACCACCATAGGGTGTTAGGTCTTGCCCTGCTTTGGCGGGATTACATCATTTACAAATAAAGGCTCTGAGGAAGTCTTAATTTGACGCCCATATGCTCACATATGCACACACACATTGGTAAATTAGCGTGTTTTCTTTGCTGCACACAGGAGAAAAACTCTAAATGAAAATCTCTTTGGGCTCTGTTAAAAATGTCTTCAGCAAAAGTATGAAATGCCAAGCATGAGAGGTGTGACAGCCAGGGAAGGGTCAATAGAAGAAGACATTTCTCACCCTAATAATGTGATTCACTAGCACACCAACGCCTTCATTCTCAAAAACCACTTCACTGACTCATACATGCTAGACATGCGAGTGCCCACACATCCACACGTGCATTCAGACATGTAAATAAATGTGTAGATGCGTGCGCGCGCACACATTTATACACAATCACACAGTCTAACTGAAGAGTTTAACAAAGCAGCCCTGGCAGTAGGGCTTGTCGTTCTGCTCCTTGAAGGTGCCTTTGTTAAGCTGCTTGAGGCAGAAGGCGCACACAAAGTGCTCTGGGTGGAACTTCTTGCCCATTGCTGTGATGCAGCGACCGGTGATGGGCTTCTGGCAGCCGGAGCACAACGAGCCACGCCGCTCGTGGTAGTGCGCCTCACAGTACGGCTGACCCTCGTGGTCAAAGAAGCTGCCGTTTATGAAGGGGGTGAAGCACTCCTGGAATATCAGAAGAGAAGAAGGAGAAGTTATGATGATGGGTTAACACAAAAGTGGCCAAATTCGTTACAGATATGTCAAGTGACTCACCCTGCAGACGAAGCATTCAGGATGCCAGAGTGAGTTGAGAGCAGAGATGTAGTTCTCCAGGATGGCACGGGCACAGCCACCACATTTAGGAGCAAACATGTCAAAGTAGTCCTTCCTGCAGAACGCCTTTCCATCCTTCTCATGGAAACCTAGAGGGCAGCAAAGATACACAGTGACTCACTCTATAGCCTATGCTTCTTTTAATATTAAAAATTTAGCATTGCTCCTTTTCTACACAAACCAGGCTGTGTTATTAATTGATGAGCAGTTGGTACCTTCTGGTCCGAAAAAGGCCCCACACTGGGCACAGAAGAAGTGCTCTGGATGCCAAGTCTTGTCTAAAGCAGTCACTACTCTCTGTGAAACAAAGGAGAACACAATGGTCAATCATTCAATTTCTGCTAAAAAAGTGTGACCCATAAACAAGCAGGGGAAAAGGTGGTTCCTCATGTTGTTCTAAAAGAAAGCCAACATACAGTATAAGCATGTCTGTCATTATGGGGGACACTAACACATCAAAAAGTCAGAGGCCAGGAGACGGCAGGCAAAATCCACAGAGACAGTGTGGGAGGTGCTGGGAGGCTGTGTATGACTGCTACCTTGCGTTTTCCTGGCATCTCTCAGTAGCTTCAGCTGGAGGCACATGCTTACTGACCATGTAACACCATATTTTAACATGGTTTTTAAAACATCCACAGCTGCTAAGTTTCCACAGCAGGGCAACAATTACTCACTGTAAACTACATGTCAGAGCACAAGTGATTCTTGGCTTTGCCACCAGGGGGTGGAGTATTAAAAAAGAGGTGGTTTTGTGAGGGAGGGCAATCTTTAACATTAATTTTCTGTAGGCCTATAGATATACTGAGCAACTACATTGCTAATATTACAACAGGGTACAAAAGCAATACATGTACATAAATAAGCATTACCAAAGTAAATTTCAAGTGTGTGTGTGTGTGTGCAACTCTTAATATCTGCTTAAGAAATAAAGGCAATGTAATAAATGTAGTGACTTGTTCAAGTCCATTAAGTTATGAATCAATAAAATCCTTATCCACCCATTCATTGTAAACATGCGTGTGTGTGTCTGTGCTTTACTGCATATATTACTTACATCCAGTATGGGTCCATTACAGTAGTGGCATCGTGGTGAGAACAGGCTGTGGTAGTCTTTCTCACAGTAAGGCTGCCCCTCACGCTCAAAGAAGTTCCTGGAGCCTATCTCCTCCTGGCAGTGGGTGCACACAAAGTGCTCGGGGTGCCACGTTCTGCCCATGGCAGTCACCACCTGGCGTGGTGAGACACAGTGCATTAAATTGATATGAGCTTCTGAGGGAAAGACCTGGCTCAGCATAGAAAATCACGGCAGCTTTGCATGCAAGAACCAAAGGGGATGTTGCAAAAAGCAGCAGGTCTCATTGCTCAAGTTTAAAAATGAGAAAATCATATATTCAAAATAATCCCAGTCCCTTTAAGTTGGATCAAGATTCACAGAAATCAACATGTTTGCGCTTCTTTAAACACAAGTCTCAAAGTGAGTAAGTAAACATAATAAAACAGAATAGAAGCTTTGTGTTTTATCTTGCTCCACTTGTGGCCAATTATTTAAGATCTGAATTATTGATAGATTACCTGGCTTGGACCTTAAGCAATCAGCAGTTTGAAATATGTAAAACATGAGCCAACATTGCACACCCCAGCCAACTTGGGCAAATACTGTACATCTGGAGTGCAATCTTTTTTTCTTAACAACAACAACAACGAAACGCTATTATGATGTTTTATAAGCCTATTCAATATCCTAAAGGTTTCACTTGGTAATTTGTGTGTATATACCACAGACACAATGTGTGCATGTGTATCTAAAAGGCATGGAAGTTTCCAACTCAAGTCTTCAATGTGTACTGACTTGTTTTTGTATGATTCAATGTTATCATCACCTGTCCAACAATAGGTTTCTTGCAGGCTCCGCAGACACCTTTAGCCACCGTCTGGACTCCAAGTCTGTTGAGGTCGGACTGCAGGCTTCCCAGCATGTTGTCCAGCTTGTTGGCTGGTTTGGGGGGACCCGTGGGAGAAGTCTTTCCCTGGGACTGGATCTGACAAGAGATGAAAGACCAAAGTAGCCTCACTATGCCGTTTATCATTTTGCATGATAATTTTTTGGACTTACCTTCCTGTCAAATTACATTATTTTGTAAACCTAATATAATTCAATTCTTTCATGCAACTGTCTTTGTAATTATTCGTTCCAATGGTCCCTCCCTGGATTACTGGTAGATTACAAGTTAACAATCTAGATGGTGGTTAGCGGTCTCTTTCAGACAGACTGAGAGAACATACCAAGAAAAGCCATAGATGTATCAACCAGATACAAAAATCAAATCAAAATCTATTCTCATCTACCCTAATCCATGTTTGATGACTCTCTACAATATAGTGTGTGTGAATGTCTGGTTACTGTAATATAAGCAAACACAGACCTTCTCAGATGGTGTAGTTACTGGAACTGCATGACTAACATTCCACTGAGAGAGAAAATAGCATCTGTGCTCTATGTATTCTCTCTCACACACACACAAATTAGACAGCCAAGCATCTCACCGATCCTTCTACCTGAACGCAACTATGCTCTAGCACTCATATCAATCTCCTGCTCTACTAGTCTTCTCCAAAACTAGGTCAATAAAGTCACTATGGATTCTAAAAGAGGGGATGGTACATGACATTCAACATACTGTTTTCTAACCTAGTGGGACCTGTTGACGGAAGTCCTGTGGGAGCTGCTATAATTGTGTTGGTAACTGTGCTGTCATGTGGCCGATTAGGTTTCAGTTGCACTGCGTCCCTACCATTCCTGCGCATGGTAGGACAGTTAGTGTAATGGGAACATGAGGGCGGGGGGGTTACACTCCTCTTTCCTCTAAGCTCTTAAACTCTCCGTTCCACTCTGAACACAGCCCTTGGCGCCGTCAGATGTCAGAATTAGAAAAGGGGCTCAGTCTCTCCAGCCTGAATGTCAGCACCCCTCATAACCTGGGCTGACTAGATTTCAGACAAAGCTTTAAAGAGTTACCTGTTGCAACTTTGCATGAATGGACACCAAGGTGAAAAACAGAGTCAATGACCAGATGGATTATATACAGTAGTTAACATAAATGGTGGGGTGTTCCAACTACTTGGATTTGAACCAAATAAACCGCAAACACGCTCAAATACAACAACTCAAAGTTTAGAAGAAAGTGAGAGAAGAGAAGAATGAAGAAAGGTGATCCGTGCCTGCATTGGTGGCAAGATGGGGTCATACTCGGTCTGACAACCCACTGATACAAAGACCTTGGGAGGCGGAGGTGGCGTGACAGGTTTGGGAGGGGGGGCTAGGTGATGTAGGGGGTTGGACAGGGGGAGGCGTGAGCTCCCTAGGGGGAGGAGTAGGGGTTGGTTCTTGAGGAGGGGTAAGTTCTCGAGGAGGAGTAGGTTCTCTTGGAGGGGTAGGTTCTCGGGGAGGAGGAGGGGGAGGGGGAGGGGTCGGAGGCGGAGGAGGTAGTGGTAGAGAAGTATGCTTTTCTGGGGGTGGCTTTTTGGGTGCTGGGGGAGATTGTGGAGGGGGGAGGACTTTTCTCTGTGGGGCAGGTGATTCTGGAGGGATGATGATCTGGGGGGAAAAAGGAAACAGCAAAGAGAGCAGTGCAAACACAGGGGTCAGAATGAGAAAAAAGGAAATGTAATATTAACAAAATTGGCTGAACAAACTAAATTGCGGCGAAAAAGTGACTGCCAAAGACAAATACAATTTTTATGTTGATATGACAACATATAATATATTATTAATATTTGCCAGTTAATTTATTGACCGTAGGCCAAAGAAACATACGGTAAGTTAACCATCAGAGGGACATACTTTGCTACTCTTAGTTTAATGTGGTCCTAGAGTAGCACTGAATAGCACTGACTCCTGCTGTGCGTCTCTAACGTCTACCTTATCCACAGATGGCTGGACCCTTTCTTCCCGTGTTCGCTGTGGGTTGGACATGACGATGACTCCCTCTGTCATCCAATCATCTGGCTGTTGCTTACGCTTGCGCTCCACTCGCCCAATTCCTAGTTTCCCCTGTAGCTCCTCAATGAGTCGGTCTTGCGAGTTGCTCTTATTCACAATGACCGGTCCCATTTTACGTCGCAACATTCCCTCCCTGAACATTGGATGCACGTTGGAGGTCTCTTTAGTGCGGCGGATAACGGACTTGAGCTGGAGAGTAGATGATATATGAAGGTGTGGGATTGTGCCATTCACCACAAAGTCCATGTTGGGTTACAAACACAAGCAGGACAAGGCCAGCACCCAATATTTCATTTAAGTGGCAAAAAAAGCACTAGCAAAAACATACTTTTGTCTAAATGTTCTGGAACTTTTGTTAGGCCCTTTTGTATCCAATCAAATTTGACTGCAAAAGCGAAGCACAGCCTTCCATTCCATTTAAATTCATTCTCTACTGTCAAGTCTACTTAGGCATGCTGGATAGCTGAGGTCAAGACAACAAAAAGTTTATCACAAAATGCTTGCACATAAGTCTGCACGTGCCAAAGCAAGGCCAGACATCAAAGCAAGGTTCTTGAATGTTTTTCAATTACATTTGCACATTGCAAAACAAACATATCCATCCTACTGTCTATGTATTGACACCATCAGTAAAAGTGAATAATCCACTGGTTGGTAAACATGGCAGGCCACGCCCTGTGACTAACATAGCGATCTCGAACAAAGCAAGTAAGGGCGTGCGGAAACATATTTTCAGCAAGTCTGAAAATAAGCAGTCTCTATGGGGAGATTTCTCCCTCAAGCCATTTTGGAATTGCTTTGCAATGACACCACATGCATCACGCCACATAAATGGAGGAATTTCTCTGCATAAAGACACTTTGTGTTTTTCTACTTTTGCACAACTCCTTGAGTACTTGCAGGAGCTACTCTCCCAAAATAAGCTTATTTCTGCAACTAGAGATATACTCTGCTTAAAAAATTATCTAACACAGCCATTCTGCAATTATTATTAGATAATATCTTAGGCTACATGGATAAATAATAGAAAGACCACATGGGGTACTAAAGCCTCTCTAGCTTTTTACCAGCAGCTTATTTTGGGAGAGTCAAGTTGAGTGTCCTACTTGGCCAGAAGCAGATAGTCGCTCAACAGCAGAGGGCTGCTGAGTGGGAAGGTCCAGCGTTGCATCTGGTGTCCCGGGGCAGGTGGACGGGGTGAAACATTCATCCATCCAGCTGGACTCAGTCATGGGTGTCAGGGTTCCCTCTCGCCTGAGATCAGGGTAAATTCCGTCTTCCTCCTCCCAAGACCTGTCTTCATCTCCGAGCATAATGGAAGCAGGTGGCTGGTTCTCAGTCAATTGGGTGTATTTTGGGGCTAAGAGTTTGTCTAAGGCATCATCTAATAAAGGCTCCCGACACGGCCAGGTTAAATCCAGAATTTCACTTCCCTGCTTTTCTGTAAGAGGGGAAAACAGGCTATTGGATGATACATCGGCAAATGGAACTGGTGAAGCTCTGGGACTGCTGGTGCCGGAAACTGTGTAATTTTTTCTGATGACTAAGGCAGGACTTTTAGGATTTGCAGTTTGACTCTTTGGAACTGTCACTGGACTTAAAATCCTTGGGGGTATTACTAGGCAAGCAACCATTGGCAATGTTTCAGGACTAGAACTCTTGGGTATACTTGCTGAACTAGAGATATTAGGGACTGTCACAGGACTTGCAATCTTTGGAACTGGACTTGAAAGTCTTGGAATTGAAACTGGACTAGCACTTTTGGGAACTGTTTCTGGACTCAAATTCTTTGGGACTGTTACTGCACTAGAGAGATTAGGGACTGTCACTGGACTCACACTTTTTGGAACTGGACTGGAAAGCCTTATATCTGTGACTGGACTAGCAGTCTTTGCAGCTGTTTCTGGACTACGACTTATAGGAACAAGACTTTTAGGGATTGGGCTTGGGTTCTTGTAAGACGGATTTAGACTGGAGCATTTAAGATCAGGTGGACTAGGACTCTTGGCTCTAAGAATTGGACTGGGGTTTATAGACATAGTAACAGGACTAATGCTCTTGGAAACAACTACTGGACTATAACTTCTGCCAACAGTAACTGGACTTAAGCTCTTTTCAAGTGTACTTGAGACTTTACTAGTGTTAGTGATTGGCATAAATGTAGGGCTGTTGACTTCAGCTTGACTAGCAGGCTTTGTGGTGCTGGAGATACTGAGGCTCTCCACATGAGAGATCTCAGAGGTGAAACTGCTACCATCATCTATCATCTGTTGGATCTGGGAGTACTGAAGGCTCTTGGATGATGCAATGATTACAGTGGAACCATCTGAAGATGTAGGGGCTGAACAACCATCTTCATCTATATGGAGTTCCAATGGAAGAGGGGTACAGGTAGGAGTAGTGTAACTAGAAGGTAGAAGAGTATCCACTGAACCAATACTAGGATCTACAGATTGGGAACCAGCTACCAAGGAAGGGTCTACAGCTTCCTGATTCAGAGACAACTGAGAACCAGACTGAATCGGATGCATTGACGTAATGATCGCAATGTACAAACAAAGACAAGACATAAACAGTGGTAGAGAAAAGAGAAAAAGACCAGGAAAAACACATTGAGAATGAAGGAAATGAACAGAAACGTTGTCTCACACACACAAAGCCAAGCAGGGGCAGAGTTCACTCAATGTTTTTAAGTAATTGTTCCTAAAATACTACAAAAATGAAACTGAAATGTATTTATTTGAACAACTTAAGTTTTGATGTTTTACCACAGACATGCACAATTCTAAAAAAAGTGACCAACACTTTTTCAAAAAAAGTTGTAACACTGTAATTTTCACAAAGCTAGCATGTACAGTGAGGAAAATAAGTATTTGAACACCCTGCTATTTTGCAAGTTCTCCCACTTAGAAATCATGGAGGGGTCTGAAATTGTCATCGTAGGTGCATGTCCACTGTGAGAGATATAATCTAAAAAAAAAAAATCCAGAAATCACAATGTATGATTTTTTTTTAACTATTTATTTGTATAATACAGCTGCAAATAAGTATTTGAACACCTGAGAATATCAATGTTAATATTTGGTACAGTAGCCTTTGTTTGCAATTACAGAGGTCAAACGTTTCCTCTAGGTTTTCACCAGGTTTGCACACACTGCAGAAGGGATTTTGGCCCACTCCTCCACACAGATCTTCTCTAGATCAGTCAGGTTTCTGGGCTGTCGCTGAGAAACACGGAGTTTGAGCTCCCTCCAAAGATTCTCTATTGGGTTTAGGTCTGGAGACTGGCTAGGCCACGCCAGAACCTTGATATGCTTCTTCCAGAGCCCCTCCTTGGTTATCCTGGCTGTGTGCTTCGGGTCATTGTCATGTTGGAAGACCCAGCCTCGACCCATCTTCAATGCTCTAACTGAGGGAAGGAGGTTGTTCCCCAAAATCTCGCAATACATGGCCCCGGTCATCCTGTCCTTAATACAGTGCAGTTGCCCTATCCCATGTGCAGAAAAAAAACCCAAAGCATGATGCTACCACCCCCATGCTTCACAGTAGGGATGGTGTTCTTAGGATGGTACTCATCATTCTTCTTCCTCCAAACACGGTTAGTGGAATCATGACCAAAAAGCTCTATTTTGGTCTCATCTGACCACATGACTTTCTCCCATGACTCCTCTGGATCATCCAAATGGTCATTGGCAAACTTAAGACGGGCCTTGACATGTGCTGGCTTAAGCAGGGGAACCTTACGTGCCATGCATAATTTCAAACCATGACGTGTATTACCAACAGTAACCTTGGAAACGGTGGTCCCAGCTTTTTTCAGGTCATTGACCAGCTCCTGACATGACAGTCATGTTTAGCTTCTTCCATTTTCTAATGATTGCTCCAGTGGACCAGTGAACCTTTTTTCACCAAGGTGCTTGGACATTTCCCCTTAGCCCTTTCCAGCCTTGTGGAGGTGTACAATTTTGTCTCTAGTGTCTTTGGACAGCTCTTTGTTCTTGGCCATGTTAGTAGCTGGATTCTTACTGATTGAATGGGGTGGACAGGTGTCTTTATGCAGCTAACGACCTCAAACAGGTGCATCTAATTTAGGATAATAAATGGAGTGGAGGTGGACATTTTGAAAGCAGACTAACAGGTCTTTGAGGGTCAGAATTCTAGCTGATAGACAGGTGTTCAAATATTTATTTGCAGCTGTATCATAAAAATAAATAGTTTAAAAAATCATACATTGTGATTTCTGGATTTTGTTTTAGATTATGTCTCTCACAGTGGACATGCACCTACGATGACAATTTCAGACCCCTCCATGATTTCTAAGTGGGAGAACTTGCAAAATAGCAGGCTGTTCAAATACTTATTTTCCTCACTGCATGTTGCATGTATAGCATGTATGTGTTAATGGATTTTAATGGTAAATTGTTATTATATTATTATTATATTATTGTTGTGTTATGTTGTCAACATACTTATGTTGATTTTGTTACGTCAACCAACTTCCTCTGTGAATGCAAGTCTTCAATCCAAATGCACAGTCAAACAAAGGAAGCACAACAAAATCTAAATATCATCTGGTATATGCTTGTCAAGCGTGACAACTCAAAGTAAAGTTGAAATTAAAAGCTGGTTGTCAATTTCTGGTCAGTTCTAAAATATTTTTGTTCGAACAAACAAAAGCTGGTTCAAAATAAAAGGAAAGGTTAAAAATAAGAAATAATTCTTTCTCCAGCTGAGGTAAATTAAAGCACTAGCCACTGCATTTATGCCATTGCAACATTTCAAAAGTTTACAGTTGAAAGTAAAATCTATGAAAACAATAACACAGCAAAACATCCGTTTGTAGAAAACCTTCAACATTTCTATTGTGGAGCACTCCAGCAGTAGCAATCAATTTGACATTATCAAAGCCACAAATATTGAAATGACACTGAATAAAATTAGTCATATCTTAGATCCTAGTTTCTACAATAAACAGTCGTGCAGCACAGTCCTCGACAGTTGCACAATGCCAAAAATAGACATCCTCCATCCAGAATGCAAACGGGATGACCCAAAATCTACCCAATACCATACTCACATTGCTTTGGACTTTGAAGTCAGACAGGGAGGCCATTAGCTCATCCAGCTCACGTGTGGCAGAGGAGGCAGACATTCTGGCTTGCTGCTGTGCTGGTGTTTCCTCTTGTCCATCTGTTTGTCCGTCTGACACAATCAATGGTGTCGGACTAAAGAAAGAAAAATTGCAATTAACAAATGGGTGCTCCACATTTAATTTTAATATAACATTTATAAGCACTAATTTAAAACACCTTAATAAACGGCATAATTTCCATGTTGCTTTAATAATTTGTTGCTTACATGGCTGAGGGCACAGAACTTTCCAGCTCATCTAGAAGGCTCTCTACACTTGGTCGTACATCCTCTATTCCCCGAGCCGCCATACTGCGTTTGGGCTTCTCTAATACAGGTGCAGCAGCCTTGCCTACAGTAGAGACTCCATTCTCCTGGACGTGGTGGATGACGCTGCTGGCAGGCAGCGGGGGAGCTGCTTCTTCTATTACAGAAAAAAAAAAGCTAAATTATTTTCCTTCATGGATCCACAGTGCATAGTTTATCATTTCATAAACACCAAAATACAGGGGAGAGAAGAGACAATCCATGTGTAATACCACAAAAATAATCACGCTAAATGTAGATAGTGACATCCGAGAAACACAAGTAAAGTAGGTAAAGTAGTCTTTGTGTACCTTCTGTGGGGAAGGCAGGGGTGCTTTGCTGGACAGCGTTAAGCTCCAAAAGCAGGCGGTCCAGCTCAGACAGGTTGTTGCCCAAGGATGAGTTCATGGCTGATGACTCACTACTCTTCTGCTTATTAGGGAAACTATACAGAGTAGAGAGAAGAACCCATATTTTTCATCAACAGAACTATGGACTGAGAGTGTTGCTATATTTTGACACTGGCATCATTTAGAGAGTGTCTCTGGCTCACTGATGAGTCAAAATCCAAATGGAGATTTGTAGTCTAATGTGTTGTGTGTTTCAAACAGATTACACACTTATGTTCTCCTTATAATCAGAAAAATATGGTAGTGTTAGATATGTTGCCAAGTAAAGATATCTATATTCCCAAAGAGTTCCCTTAGTTTTTACAAGTTGTGAGACTGCTTATAAACTGTTGATCCAACTAACGTGATTCCAGGTCCTACCTGTATACGTGGTCCTCTTCACCAATGGGTTGAGTGGGACTGCTGCTATCTCTAGACCAGGGACTTCTCTGAGCTGAGCTGAAGGACTGAGGAGAGGAAGTGAAGTCAAATGTCAAGCAACTCCTTGACATTTTTATTATTGAGTAAATGATACAATGTTTTTAATTGAATAATTGTATAATAACATGTATGTTAGCATTTACCTCTGTTTCATCAAGTCCGTTTAGCACAGAAGGAGTGGGTGGGACTTGGGGCGGAGAGCAGAGATCTTGCTTGGTCTGACCCCCAACAGGGAAGGAGTAGGCAGTCTCGTCAGACAGGAAGAGTGGACGCTTGGAAATGTGGGATGTTGTGGACTCAAGGTCCGCCAACAAAGCATCTGTGGAAATACAAAACAAAGATTTTATCGTCACAGGTCTGAAGCTAATTACATTGCCTGACAATGTTGGATGAAAGCAAAGTATAGTGCTGCAAAACTCATCACCAGTTCCATTTACACACACATACAAGAACAAATAATTACAGTTTCGTAATCGGTCAAAAGCCCATGTGCACTGACATCAGGGAAGGTGGAGTTGTAAAGTTGAATCATGCAGACGGTCATAGCCGCTCCTTTGGTTACTCATTGACCCCTGTCTGCCTAGAGTCTTAAATCCCGGAGCCGCTGTCAAATCCGCAACCAGGTATACATGCTCATATTTAACATCTACACAACAGTTACCATCACTGCATTAAGGGGTTATTTAACATTTGGAGAGGAACACAGGCCAAGACAACAACTGAAAATTGAGCACTCCCGAACAGCAGGTAACAGGGCACATTGCATTATAGGGGATTTTATGAAGAGCACAGACTGTATTACTGAATACTTTGGCTTATTTTAGCGCTCACTCACCAAAGCAGTATTTCGTTTCTCTTGGAGAATTTCACAAGTCCTAAAAAAAATAAAACCCTAAATTAAACAAACTTAATCTAACAAGTCTTTTACAAATTAACTATTCCTACAAAATTAATGTAATTAGATGTTTACATTTGTTCCAATTATTTGAGTTAAGGACAATGGCGCTGTCTAAATGAAGTTCATAAACTAATGTTAATTTGCTGTGTAACTAAATGAACCATAGTTACACAGCAAATGTACCCAGCGCAAGTACACATCTATTCTTATTTCTAATCGCAGCTTACTGAAAAGGTTAGAATTGCACTTTATTTAGAGGTTTTGAATATTCTAAATGTTATTCTGCAATATTGCCAGTAATGCTAAGATTTTCCAAACACCAACTACTCCAAAAGCTCCATCCTAAAATAAAACAGTGGGGCAAGAAAGACAAAACCATAGCTAAAGCAACATGGAGATGAGACATACCTTTGAAAAAGACAAGACGTTACACCCAGGAGAGTGAAGAGGAGATAATACAGAGAAAGAAGAAGTGAAGGAGGAAGAGGGCAACCCAAACAGACGGTCTGCCAGGCAGGAACTGCCTTTCTTAACTATACCATCAGCATAAGAGAGCAAGACAGACCCGAGAGGGGGGAGGAGGAGGAAGAGTTGGGTGCAACTGAAAGCAGAGGAGAGGGCCAGGGTAGAGGAGGACGGGTTGAAATGAAGCCCCTCCTCTCACACGCACACACACACGCACACGCACACGCACACACACACACCTGGAAGCTCAAGTAAGAAACTACTCACAGAAATTACTGAAGTCTCTGTCTGTGGCAGGCTTAGCACAATACAGCAGGTAAAGGACAATGTTGTGAAATGAGTAAACTTGAGGCCAAGCAGAGCTCTTATCAACACAGGCATGCCCTAACTAAAGGAGTGGTATTCCAAAGGTGTTATGAGCCCCTCCTTTGCTATGTCAGTGCATACGCTTCTTAGGTTATTCATGAGTCACGAGTAACCTAAGAAGACATTCACTTTTACCACGTTTTAATGTTAAATTCAATTTAGTCTTTACATACAATGAGGAACAGATTATTAATATATGATCTCCCTTGCAAAGCACAACAGGATGTCATCAGGACACCAACTATATTTAAACATTTTAACCTGATAATGACTGCTAGATAGAGCAGAGTATCATCAGTGCAGAAGTTACTTGGACTGCAATGTTCCCCAGACTGAGAGGAGACACAGCAGAAGCAGAGCCATATCACTACCAGATCCACTTGGCCCAAACTAGCATTAGCATGATTAGCATGGCTAACGTGCCAGAGACTCCGTTCAGAATCCTGAGCAGCACATTCCATAGTTTCATTATGGACACAGCACAGCCAACTGTTTACACTACTGCAGCCTGTTGCTGCATATGTATGGATGGATGTGTGTGTGTGTGTGTGTGTGTGTGTGTGTGTGTGTGTGTCCTCATCCTTTACTTGGTAGCAGCAAAAAACACACCCATAGAATTAAAAGAGTCAGAAACAACACAATTGTCAATATTTATAATTTCAAAATACGGTGTATGATAAAAGTTAACATTCAAAAGATGTATTAAACCAACCAACAGACAGGTGCACTCTCTACTTCTGGTCCAGGGAAAGGGGAAGTCACCAAGATTGGGAACTTATTCTAAGAGGTTTTCCTGTGTTAAAAGCATAGAGGTTAAGCAGACTTCTTCTTTACAACATTTCCCACGATGCATCTGATTTTTATAGTAACGACATCACCCACAGTCTACCTAGTCCTCCTTAATATTCATTACGGTTTACAAATGTACACAATTAGAAGCAAGTGTAGTGAAGGCCTAAACATAATATAGATTTAATTAGATACTTGAAATACTGCATAAATAAACAGCAAGCATATCTAAATGCCTCAGTACATAACATGCTGCTAATATCAGAATAAAGTTTTACTGCAGCTGGTGGAGACCTCAGTAAACAGATGTCAGTCCAGATGGTTTACACAAGAAATATTAATCTACTTAGCACAAGAGCTGAACTGGCTTTAACACGGTTTGTAAAACCAAGCTAAAACACTAGCCCCCAGGCTATATGAAATCCATATTCTCTTGGCTTGTGGGAGATTTGTATACTAACTTCAATGTCTCAGAAAGTTCATGAAAATCAGCAGCTCATTTCCTTCAACAAAGTGGTTGGAATACAGTCCAATAATTTAAAGGATGTAGGCTAAGCATAAAATATAGAAACTACCAGCTAAAGGGTTGCCTTTGTTCACTGAACACTGCATGCTAGGCATGCTCCGACCCATCCGCAAATTACACAAATACACAGAGGTGTGTCAGCCTCCTTGGCCAAGCGAACATATCGTAACACAAAGACTAGTGCAAAGCACAGATTAGTTCCCCAGTGACCAAACACGGAACTCCAGTAAAAGGGGGAACTCATAATAGACGCCCAAGTGTTTAATCTTAAAAATGAGCCTCCTGTATCAATTTTATCCTTTGTTAGGAAAGGCAAGAACTTTTGAACATAACTTTATGTGTAGTGTATGTACACTACTGGTCAAACGTTTGGGGTCACTTAGACATTTCCATTGCACTTTGTTATAGACAGAATACCAGATGAGATCAGTTGCATTGTTTTTTTTAACCAGATGAATGGTTGCTGATAATGAGCGATGTAGATATTGCATTAAAGATCAGCCACCCACTCAGATCAGCTGGTATTCTGTCTATAATGGAGTGGTATGGAAATTTGTAAGTGACCCTAAACTTTTGACAGGTATTGTATTTCTGGGACATGGGTCTGAATTATTGTCATATGGGATAAAACTTATGTTTGTTATAAGAACAATGCTATGTAAAACCTTGACATTCCTCAGAAGCAGGCAGTTGTGAGAGGGCGACGGATCTAACAAGATCGAACAAACTACCATCATCAATTAAACACAGTCGGCCCTTTGAACAACAAAAAACACCAGCATTCTGTTAGCTTCCATGTCACTAAATGTGACATGGCAGGGCACAGCTGGGCTTAAACAATGAGGAATGGCTGTGGGAGTGTCGAGAGAGATAGCGAGTGAAACTGGGATGTGTGTGTGTGTGTGTGTGTGTGTGTGTGTGTGTGTGTGTGTGTGTGTGTGTGTGTGTGTGTGTGTGCATGCGTGCAGCAGCAGGCAAATCCTTAGAGGCTAAAATGTGGGTTGACGTAGATTAAGGAGACTCCCTTCCTCCCAGATGAATGGTGCGCATTTTAATTACACAAACGCTGCTCTGCATAGGGCTCATTACTGGAAAGAGAGAGAGATAAAAAGGGAACTGGAAAGATTGGAGTGGGCAGAAGAAGGGATAAGGAATACAGAGAAAATTAGAAATGAAGGGAGGGGATTGCAGAAAAATAAGGTTATGAAAGGAAACCATTTGAGTCAAGTATGTTAACAGCAAAGGGATGGACAGATTGCAACATTTTATAGTCAAAATCAACATATGAATATAATTAAGCAAAGCCATTTTGGAGCACTACGCTTACTCTCTGGGGTTTGATGAATGTAAGTCTTCAAACGTCAACAGAAGCAAACTTCCATTATCTCTGACAGGACATCCGGCCTGCTTGATACTGCACACACTGCTTGTGGCCCTATCAGTGCTGAGTGCTGACCACTGCATAGAGGGAATCAATGCTGTCTACTATTCAACACATCTCTTGTTTATTTAGCTAGTGGCGGTTAATTTCAGGGAATGGATCCTATAAAATGTAATGTAACAAAAACACAGCCTTTCGCAACCTGCAGGGGGTGATGTTGTGTTGTGTGTGTCAGACTAGAGCACACTCCTGGCTTATTCTTCTAAGGGCTGGTACACAAAGCAGGCTTTATCTGTGTGGTTCATAAATGCCAAGGCATTTCCTGAGATATGCACTGACACCAAAGTGAAACTAACAGGATGAATGCCAGCCGCATGATTCTGTCTGTGTAGCAAGTCTACCTGTGTTCTCTGACCTCCTTTCTGCATCGTTCTACCCTCGTTCCTTTAATTTTTTCGTGACGTGTTACAAGGTGCACGCCGGCGGATATGAATTTCTAACATGCCACAGCTCGTCTTTCAAATATAAGAAAAAGAGCAAGAGGCGGAGATAAATGCGGGGTGCACACCAACTGAACAAGATAGTGTGATAAGACAGACAAGGAGGACAGATGAGAGAAAACAAAATGTCCCCTGTGAGTAGGGCTGGGTGATATGGAGAAAATCAAATCTCACAATATTTTTGACAAAATACCTTGATATTGACACCGCAACGATATTGCAGTGTTGACTATTGGTGCTTTCACAAAATATTTATACAATGAGATTTTTGTAGGTAACGTGGATACAATGACTAAGTGGATAAAGGCAAATAATAGATCAGGTACAGTCTGGTAAGTTCAGAAAATGACATCACTTTACTGTAATGTAGACTTTGAAACCAGGGAAAGACAACACTTATGCCATATTATAATATTACGATATCCAAAATCTAAGACGATATCTAGTCTCACATCACAATATTAATATAATATTGATGTATTGCCCAGCTCTACCTGTGAGACATAAGATATTTTGTACATAATCTGTTTGGAGTCCAAATGTAATGTAATGTATGTAAAAAGAAACATGTAAAAACAATCCATTGTATGGTAGAGCCTTCTGTTACTACTCTGTGAGTATGCATCAACATGAAGTGACAGCCTTTCATGTTCTGTTGTGAAAGGGATGGCCTTTTCAATGTGGTACAAGCTGACAGACCATCACATAGCTTCCATCAGAAGGAAACTAAAAACTTAAAAAATAAGGATAAGACAAGGAAATGAGGGGCACACATGCACTTACACCTTAGTCCCATTTGAGCTCATGCTAGATAGCAGAAGGCCCGTGCTTGTGTTCAATTGGAGTGCTTTAGTGGGCATACAAGTGAAAAAATAAAATTAATCACACACACACACACACACACACACACACTCTACACAGATGTCACTTAGCTCGGCTGCCCACACATACCAGAGACAGACTAAGGCATCAAGGCCCACTATAAATACCATGCCGCCCGACCCTGACCTGTGGGAGTAGACACAGTATGAAGATGGATGGCTATGCCAGTCAAAGCAACAGTACAACATTACAGACCACCCAACCAGCCTGTACCATGCATTGCATTGCATTTACGTGACTGTCTCATAGACCTGTACATGTTATAAACAGGAGCCTGGTTGGCTCTCCTTATGTTCAGATCAATGAAGTGATACTGCTACAAAAAGCTATTAAATAGAAATGGCACCACAACCCACACTTGCAATAAAGTCATAGAATACAACTGTTACAAAGCAGCTTGTACTCTCCAAAGTAGTCAATACAATTACTGCAAAGTCTGTTCATACATGTGCAATCCAGCACTCGGGCCCAGATAAAGTCTGCTAATTGAGAAACTAGGTAATGGGAATTGACTGATTCCCGTTAAACAGAGATTGTGATTCCTGATGGAAGACACTTATAGTAGTATTGTGAAAATTGTCACATTATTATGGTTTAAAAGTACCTCACACTGCCACAGCCTGACCATTTTTAAATTAAGAAAAAATTACACTCCTGTCTGTATCTACACAGACTTGGTTCTGAAAAAAAGGCAAAATGCCAGCAGGAAAGCTCTTCTTTTTATTTTATTTTTAGCAAAAAAAATGATAAATCATTACCTGCCTCGCACCAAATGGCAGACAGACAAAGTTAGCAACCAGCTGGTGAACATATAGTGGAGAATTTAGCAGCTAAACAGCCAGATATTTCCCTCAATAGTTGGTAGACACCAAAAAAGGAGCTAAAAGAGAGTGAATATGGACTTACATTTGCCTGATGACCAAAAACACATTCTGCATGAACGATTAAGTTGCGCAGTATATCTGCTGGGTGTGTAAGCCACTGTCAGAGTTGTGTTAAAGGCTTGCTCAGTGGCTAAACAATTATTCAAAGGAATATGCCATTAGTGGGGAATATATGCTTATTTACTTTTTGATTATACCACTCTTACAGTATGTCTGTGTTGAGTGTAGAGCTAGAGCCGAGAGGATAGCATAGTTTAGCAGAAAGACTGGATGCAGGGAGGAGAGCTAGCATGGCTCTTTGTTGAAATGTTTTACATTTCTGTTTGTGTAGAATTGAACTAGTGCACTTGGGATGTTGAGCTGCCCCCCCACGCTTTCAATCTTTACATTAAGCTAAGATAAGATAAGCTAACCACCTCGTGGCTGAAGCCCCATAGTTGGACACATCTTCTTACGTAACTCTAGTGGTTCAGCGGAGTAATGGCAAACTGAGAAGAGAAGTCACACTTCCTCTGTGTCCAGTCACGAATGCATGTTAGTGTCTTTGTGACACCGAGCGATGTGACAAAGCGCCTGCATTTGCACAAGTTGGGGAACGTTCTGTGAGAGCCATGTGTAGGCAATTCATTTTTAAATGAATATCAAGTACAGCCCTTTTAACTATTTTTCAAATTATTATAACTACATTTTCAAATACACCCAAGTCTTTTCAAATAAATGCATCATCAAACAGATGGCAGTTGAATGAAAGAAGTTGACAAGGGTACAGCCACCCCACACAAGTGACATAGAAATAGTCACAGGCCTGACACCTTGTGTCTGTTCATTTCCACCCAGAAAGTAAAACCCTTTCAACCTCTGTGACGAGTCTGCTTTCCCGGAAAGTACTGTATGTTTGACCTCAACATATGTATAAAAAAACTGCCATCTACAAGGTGTAGGACAGAAAGTAAATGCTCATGTTGCCACCATATCCTCTATTATATAAGTTTAAGTATTTTTTACAAACACTCCTTGGTAAAGATCCATTTATGTACCTCATACGACTTAAGATAATGATCTGTATCCCTCCTCAGCCCAATCTCATCTGAGTGCTTTTTTATCTTAAAGCAATCAGCACATTTACCTTACTCTGCACATTTCATTTTCCATAGATTTTGCTGTTGTTTAACCATACCAGCATCTCTTCATGTGGATGAGTTTCTAAAGTAGTCTATCCTCAGAACTGAATTCAAGCCACACAGCATCTCTTTTGCTCGGTTACAGTGGATACTGGATAATGTGAGTTTGGGGATAATTTCATAATTGGGCATTATTGCACCCGCCTAGATTTACTGCAAGGGTGAGAACACTCATAATATTAAACATACCCAGCAATATGCTATCATTTCTTAAAAGTGCTACTTTGTGCAGCTTGAGAGCTAAACATAATCCCTACAAATTATATCTATGATCTATCCATGATAGATTTTTTTGTATAGTCATTATCACATTGACGTATTTAAATTTTTTCACCTCCTCTTCTGCCTGCTTTTCACTTAACTTCTGATTATCTGCCTGAACTGCTTTTACTGTGCCATTATGGCTTGTGAGTTGTGTTTGCTCTGTTTTTAATCCTTGCTGCAGGGGTAATAAATATCTAGTCAACTGAATAATTACATTGAGTAAATGCTTTTTTGGGGGAATGGATAAAGTATCCACCTCTACATATGACTATTAGAACTAAAAGAAAAAATAAGATAAGAATATCCATAACTAAAAAAACAAATACCAGTCAAAAGATAAAACACACTCTCCTCTTGCTGTCTTCCAACTACCTCCTCTCACTTTGACTTACTCCCTACAGAGTAAGGCTTACAAAGGAACACAGAGGCGCAAAAGCTTTCCTGTGGTTTACACATTGCCCCTGTGGTTATTTTAAGCATCTGTGTGCATGCAACAGTGGTGAGAACACTTAACATGTTTTAGCAGTACTGAGGTGCATTTATTAAAGACAGTATGAACGATTGCTTATGTTTAGTTGAATTGCAAACAAAAGTCAAGACAAGTGGAAGTGAAACTATCCACTATAGAAGACATTTTAACATTCATCCAAAACACTTTATACAGCAATGCCGTCACACCAGATTATAATGTATCCCCTCTTAACTACTCAGTAGTCTATATCAAAATCTGAAGAAAAAATTCTTAAAAAATAATTTTTATGTCAATTATTCACCATGTTGTGCTGCATGCTGAAAGGAACCTGATATAATATGCTGTAATTACAAAAGTGATAATAATGGCATTTTGTACATGCTTTATTTTACTGATTTAATAATTAATGCATTTTTTACAACACATTTATTATACAAAGTAAATAGATAAAACTTCCACAAAATTAAATTGAGGGGGCTAATAATTGGGATTTTGAACTTTAACAACAACAAAAAAAGTCTTACCAAATCACTAGCTCTTTCTGGAGCTTATTTTTAACAGAATACTGTCATTAAGACTATGAGATGTGGTTTAAAGCTCTGGAAAAAGTGATCAGTAACAGGATCTTGAGATAAAATTTGTTCTTGTCAGATTGCTACAATCATAGTCTCACTTTGGCTAGTCCACACAGCCTTCCCGGATGTGGGAAAAAAGTGCTCTGGTTTATTGGCATTTTTTTAACCAATCACAAATCACTAAGCTCCGCACGGAGCTGCGGCAAAAAAGCCTCGGGAAGGAACTTGTTTTGGTGGAACATGTAAGTTCAAAAGTTATTTTAGTCGTGCGAGAGAAAACTCAGATTGGACAGAGAGTCTAGCAAGCTGTCTCACTTTACCATGCAGAGATCTGAGGACCAGGTAACCATAGTCTTCATAAATCCACTGGAGTTTAAAATTCCAACACAAAAAGCGGAAGGAAACAGACATCGGCAAAAAGACACACATCCCGCAAAATTTCCTGCAGCAACGCACGTTGTGGGTATAGACTACTATCAGAACGCAGACCCGGTTAAGTGGTAAAAAAAAGCAGATGGCTAACTGATGGACAGCTTTTCCCCTTCTCATAATTAGTTCTGTCTGGTTCTGTCTTTTCCGGGTTGAAGTAGGTCACAGCACCAGAAACAAACTGCTCTTTGTCCCCCTCCGGCAGGACAAGGACAGAGGGAAGAGGATGGAGGGAAGGGTTTGTGAGGTCTGGCCAAATCATTCCAGTGAAAAACAGTCAGCTCGGCATGGTTGCCAGAACCTGTGTGTGTGTGAACTCCTCTAAAGCCAACACCCCTATAAACTTGTGGAGTAGTAATCATAATCAAGCACCACTGATGCTGTCATTAACCCTAGTGGGGTCTAGATCGGGCTTCCTGACTGATCCTCTTTAACAAAGCAGAGGCTGATTGTAAATCCATAAAAAGCACAAGCAATTTGAAAGAGAGAGAGAGAGAGAGAGAGAGAGAGACACAGACACACAGACACACACACGCGCACACAACCTTCCCAATTAATCAAAGGCCTTTATTGTGGTGGCTTTATATCCCAAATAGGGAAGTACCAGCAGTGTGTTCGAGACTATTTAAAGGTGCTCTAAGCGATGTTGGGTGACGTTACTTCTTGTTGACGTTCCATTAAAGTCAATGTGGTTACTTCCACAGACTGCGTCCCAGCTGCGTGCCAGCTCCGGCGATCTGCAGCCCTCCGGAGCAGATACGCAGAGCTATTTTTGCTGGACGCCGGAGCGCTCCGCAGAAATTCAGCACACGGCAGATAAATGCAAGCACAGAAAAAAAACAAAAAACATCCGGTTAATTTTCAAAATAAAATAGACCATGCTCACGGCGGATCCTATTTCCTTGCATTACTCTGAAAAAACAGCACAAAGTTGTTTCCTCTCTATTCCTCTGGATGGAAACAAACTGTTGTTTTTGTGGTTCTATTCTACATGAATTTGCGAGATCTCGTGGGTCATGGCCGCAGCCGTTCCGCAACAAATCCGGACCTGGTGGGTATTGACGGACGGTGGAGCACGTAGCCAACACGCAGCGGAGCCGATCCGCAGTCTTTCCGCATCCTGTGGATTTTGGGGGTTAGAGCACCTTTAAACACGCGCCAAGGCCAGAGGAAACCTGCTTGGCACAAACGCATTTCCTAATAATACAGTGATGTGTTATCTAAGCCTGCAGCCATGCCAACCATACAACCTCTTAGAAAAATGACATTTAGGAGCCAATTAGAGAAAAGTCTCAACAAAGCCATGCAGGTGCTTTTGAAAGGCTATCTCTGACACCATAAGAACTCCATTTCATATGACAAATTGGCATTCGTTGAACTGAAGCAAAGGACCACAATTTCAACAGCAGCCACCTTTAGCAAACTTGGGGTTGATTTGTTTTTGTGCTACCAATCTAATTTTGATTCAAATTAAAATACTGTGGCATCTTTATCTTTGGCACAAAACTGTTATACCAGCTGTTTTCATCTTACAGCTTGCATCAGAGGATCAGTGGCATCAAGCTGTCAGTCACTGTCAGACTGAGTGCTGGGACGAGACTCTCACAAAGTCAGCGTGGAACTCAATTCATCCGACCACAGCAGGATGGTGGGGGGCACATAACTGCTTATATATATGCTGTAACTGTGCCCTGTTTTCTCCTTACTTTGCTTTGCATCTTCATTGACAAAATGCTACATCAAGCTAATGAGCTGTCCTGGTTGCCTGGGAAACAAAATGGGAAACAGCAAAAATGGTAAAAAAGAAATACAGGATTTAATGAGACCAAAGCAAACTGGTTCCTTCCGCTCACATTAAGGAAGTCACAAAAAATAGGACAGGATCAGGCATGTCCACCAGTTAGTATGACTAATATGATGTCTGTTACCTACAATAGGCTATTCTGTTGGTTAGCAGCAAATCCTCATGACTACCACTACAATGGAGTCACTAATAAGGGCACTTCCTGTCACAAGACCTGTGTCCGGCTGGACGAGAAGCTGCCTGAGAAAAATGTGTCATTGAGCTCATCTGACAAAAAGCAGGACAGAGGAACATGACTGGTACATGCAGTAACTATACTGTATGACATGCTCTTCTTTAAACGACCACAGCCAGATTTTGCTTGAATCCTAGTCTATGTCCACGAAATTCCACTTCCGGGATTGCTCTGATGCCGCTTGAAATTCAGCTGGATTTCCTTTCCTAAATCAAACAGCTAGCCAGACTATCCATCCAAGTTTTTTGTTGCACGACTAAAACAACTTTTGAACGTACACGTTCCAACCAAACAAGTTCCTTCCCAAGGCTATTTTGCTGCGGCACTGGGGATTTGTACAGGTTTAAAGAAATGCCAAAAAAAAAACAGAGCATGTTTTTTCCCATCCCAAAATGCTGCGTGGACTAGCCAGACCGTCCTCAGAAGCGCTGTGGAGGAAGGCAATGTAAGACTACTTGAACCCCAACGTGTCGGTTCCACAGACAAGACTTTGATTAAGCCAGGAGTAGGCCTTAATGTGTATTAGTTAAACTACAACATTTAAGCAGCTTTCATGACGGTGGCTTATATTTGGCTTAGTTAGTCGGAGACTATGGAGGTAAGTAAGCCTAAATGAGAACACCTGGGTTAAGCCTTATTAGGTCAAATATGAGCTCATGTGAACCTAGAGACAAAACAATGGCAGGGGCAGAAATTATTTGTTTACAAAAAACTTCAGTATGAAAGAGCGCTGAGTTTGGCTACAATTTGCAGTGAATTCAATGCAAACGAAAATGTAACCACAAGAAGAACTTCAGGTTAGATATCTACATTATAATTGTTTGTGACATCCTTTATAATAAATTATATCTGCCTTTATGGACTCGGATGATGAACCAAGACTGTTAGTGGACCACCAAAAAAAAAATTATAGAGCATCAGCAACCTCTGAACGGTAGATCAGACGATCATTGAGACAGTTCAGATGACAACCTGAGCACAAATGGTATATATCATCATTCTAAGGATTTGAGTGGTTTTTTGCGTTTCCAACTGTATTCTTTTTTCAGAGGAAAGGAATCTGAACAGGTTGGAAGAGCCAGTGCACAGTGAGTGTGCAGCCTGCACGCCTGCCATAATATCCCTGAGAGAAGATGCTGCCGCCACCACCACCATTCAGCAGAGAACCAAAAAGTTGAGCATGCATTAAAAGTTATCCAGAGAATTTCATGAGCATAAAACTAAATATCTGAAGAAGGAACATGAAATGAGAATTCTACAGGTTTAATTGGATATGAAGCTGGACAAGAGAGCTATGATTAAAAGAAAATACAGGGATGAATTGTGAATACCAGCCATGGTAAACAATATATGTAATAAATAATGGAGGAATGTTTTGTCTTCTGGATATTCATAAGTGCGGCTATCACCGCAAACTACATTTTAAACCAGCCTTTATTCACTCATTAAATGTCATTATTTCAATGTTGTACAGAACAAAAACTATCAAAGCAAAAATAATCCACAATAAATGCATTTTATTTTTTTTTTTTTTTAGACAAAGGGAAAAATTTAGGCTCAAGCAAATATATTATCTCCAATGTATTTTGTGTTATTTCATAAAAGTAATTTAATGTAATTCATACTTGTCTGGCTAGTATGCACGTTCATTTAGATATCAGTATTAAGATTAAGAAGGATTAATTTCAGTTTCAATTTAGTCCCATAGTAGCTCTAATTCCAGTCTGTGCAAATCGCTTTGAGTTAAGACAGTTTAAACAGGCATTTTAGTCTGGGACTAGGCTGTGAAACCGGCATAAGAGTCTAAATATGTTTTTTGGCTTAAAGCCCTATTTTCAAATAAACCCAGATTCCAAAAAGCTACAGCAGCTGTTCGATGTGGACTCCGCAGGCTGTTGTTATGGTGGCTGAGTGTAGAGCTGTCGCTGCTTAGTCAGCTTCCTCCTCAGAGCTGTCTGTCCATAGCACCAATCTGTAATCAGGACCGTGTTTTTTTTTTTTTTTTTTTTATATACAAGTGTGAGTGTGAGTGTGTGTGTGTGTATATACACACCATATGTTTCAAAGCCCTGCAGCATTTTAATTTTAAAGTTAACCAGATGGACACACCATGGAGGAGACAAGAGATTCTATCAAGCCTTCAGATGCTACATTGATTCTGTGTGCAATTTATATGCCAAGACTTGCCCCTTGTTGTATTAAGATGTAATTTGCAACAACCACTTTTTGAGTTCAAGTAAAGGGGACGTTAACTGAAGGGGGATTTTGAAATAACGGGAAAGAGTCCTACCTGATTTACTGTTGCATTTCCATAAAGTTGGGGGACTTGCAAGAGACAGATTTAAAAAAGATTGGTCATAAATCAAGAAGCAGAGGCAGATATATAATTTATCATAGCCTCTAGTAATGACTTTTGTAGGAATATATTTGCTAGGTAAAATGTTCTGGTAAATACTTTTTGAAAATACAAGCTATGCATCATAAGGGACCGTTCAGTATTTATGGAATGGACTACCAGAGGAAAATAGGGGAGGGTCTTGTGTTTTTATTCTTTGTTGAGGGGAGGGTCACCCGTAAAGGTCAATGTATTTTAGTTTAGGGGTGGGGGGGTCACCCAACTTCTATGTAGCTCTCAGTCTCGGCCAAGTCGGGTATGGCTGCAACCTGGAGACCTTCCGTCTCATGCCCTCCCGGTGCCGTCCCCAAGCTTCTATTTTTCAAAATAAAAGCTTGCGTCTTCGTACATTGGTGTTTTATGATTTTGATCTAAACAGTACTGTAATCATGCTAATTAATTAATTTTTTTTCAGCAGATGTCTTCTTTACAACACCATTGAGCTAGCAAAGCAGTTTTGTGTTTATATGTGCGGGCGGAATACATTCAGTTTGAGAAATCCTATAGTTACAACATGAGTGAGCTAGCAAAGCAGTTTTGTGTTTAAATATGTGCGGGATTTATTCAGTTTGGGAAATCCAACGGTCTCTACAAAGCTATAGCTCAAAATGCCTGGCTTACTAAACAGGGCAATATTACACTTGAGCGTAGGCTACACTTCAGTGATGCTTACGGACTTCAAAATTAAACACTCCTATGTACTATGGCTTAAACAAACTTCAACGTTTTAGGATTTCAGAAATGAGGTTAACTAATATTTGATTATAATCCAAATTTTTTTCTGTTTGTGCAGCTTTCAAAATTATAGATAAAAACATTCATAATAAAATATTGGTTAACTTCTTATCTATTTTATTGCAGCTTACTCTTAGGTCTCATATTGTAGGCTTATAATTGTAAATGTGTATTATTTTAAGTATTATGTGGGTGGCTTCATTGTTGAGCAATACGTTTTTATGTAACGCTTGCCTTTTTTAACTTATAAATTTGCAAATGAAGCAGTAATAAAAGAAATTTTACATCTTTACCAAGCGCAAACCAGTACAGAAGGCATCAATAAATTGTCGGGGAGGGTCATGCCTCTTTTTTCCCACCAATCCCCAGATCCCTAAACTCCTCCGTTAGCCCCTTAAATAAAAAACAAACAGTCTTCAAGTTAAATAAAGTAGAAGGTTGACTATTGAAACAACAGTGTCTGCCAAGGCTGTACTGCTAGTGGGCAGAAGGTAAATTAGGTTATTATTCAAACCATGTCCCTGATATTGTAAAAAACAACCACTCAGGCATAAATGACGTCGGTTCCACAGTCTATGAGAGGAAGTGTCACATTTCTTTTGGTGTAGCCTATAAACAATGAACCAACCTAATTATAGACTTGGTTAAGTATCTAGGCTACATCAGATCTCATTTGGAAAAGTTAAAAAACTACTTTGCCCACGCCCACACCCACTCCATGAGTGACATTTCCAACACTGCAGCTGCTGTGCTGACAGGGCTCTGGGGAATCACTTCACTTCAAATGATGCCACTAAAGCGACAGCAAAAAAATCAGTGTGAGAGAGAAACAGAACAGTTATTGTATTTGCAGGCATAAAAAGGAAATACTGAAAGGTACTGCGGATCAAAGTCAGTAAGAGGAAGTTCACTTTAGAGGCTATTTGACATTCATGTCTTGTTGGTGCAGGCCCAGAGCAGTGAAGTAAGGAGCAACGCTTGGCAGCGCTGATAGCTGAGGAGGGGAGGTCAATGTAAGTTTGTCTCAAACATGCCACAGCATCTAAATGGCAAAGATTTCACAAACAAAATGAGACACAAATTATATTAATCTATGTCTAGCATAAAGAAAGAACTTTTGTATCCAGTTCCCAAGGCTTGACTTTTATTACTGACTGGAGTTAAAAACCTAATAATTGCAAGCGATCAAGCGTCACAATCGCCTTGATCCAAATCTTCCTAAAGGCTAATCTGCTCTCCTGCAAACTCAGCCAGCTTTAAACTGTCAATGACCTACGGCTTCCTATGTGGTTCACCACAGGAATGGTGGGTAGTAGGGAGAGAGATAGAGAGAGAGGGTGGGGCAGTGCAGTGTTTAAGGAGGATACATTTTGGCAGGGGCCCAATCCCTGCCTGTGGGCCTGATTCACCCCGACACCCTGCCTGTGAGCAGCGCTAGTCTGCTCCCACGGCTGGTTCTGAAGAAACTGTGGGGATAAAGAAAATTCAGAGTGTGCTCAGGTGCGGATCACAGAAATAAGGTTCTTTTAGGGAAGAATTAGTCTCGCATTGCCAGACCCTCATCTACAGCACTGCGTAGTAGGGTCTGGCGAATCGACACAGCATTCCAGGATGGGAGAAAAACGTGTTCTGGTTTATTGGCATTTCTTTAAACCAATCACAATCATCATGGGCAGCACTAAGCACTGGTTAGTGCGACGGTTCCGCTGCAAAATAGCCTCGGGAAGGAACTTGTTTTGGTGAAACGTGCACGTTGAAAGGTTGATTTAGTCGTGAAACAGAAAACTTGATTGGATAAGATGTTCTACCTAGCTGTCTGGATTTACCCTGCAGAGATCTGAGAAGCAGTAAACCATAGTCCTCCGGAGTTAAAAAATTCAACACAGAGAAAGGGGAAGGTACCAGACATACGGCTGATAAGAGTGAAATTCAGGGGAATTTCTGGCAGGAACAGAGCAATCCCGGTAGTGGAACGTCGTGGATATAGACTAGCGCAGAAGCAAACCTGCCAGTCAGGGTCACCGCTTTAATGTCACTAGTTTCAGGGCAATGTGGGAATGAATATGGGAAGACTGTTTGGATTGAACAATAAAAGTGAGAGAAAGCTGGCTCAGCGCTTAAGGAGGAGGACTCCTCTGCTAAAAATACATGTAGGTTGTGTTGTCTTCTCTGGGGTCTGAAGGGAATGACTGACTCCTTGCACTGCTTCACTTGAGCTCTTTCAAAGAGCTCTGACCATTTTAAAACTTGAACACTTTGAATTTTCATAAACAGACAAAAATGTCCCTCTGTGACTCTCATCCCAACACCATCCATAAGGGGCCTACATTTCTCTGCGTTTGTGCGCCACAGTTCTCCACGTGTCTGCTAAAACGATGACAGAATTTACAACTCTGTGACATGATAATTACACAGGGGTTGTGTAACACTCTTTTTTTAAGCAACTACTTTAAGGAAAGCCCTTTACCCTCGTAAGATGAGAAGGTATCCATAAATATTGACTGGCTATAGAATGACTAATATTTTTGGTACAGTCACCCCACCAAGATGTCAACCAGAGAGCTGGGCCCAAATACAGATAGAATATATCCAGCTGTGGAGAAAACATGATGGCAACAACTAAAAAAACACTGTAATCAAATTTATGTTTTAATGTAAGCGAGCCAGTTCAAATAGCCTTGCCCTGCCTGGAATCGGAAAGGTATGTTACTGTAGGACAAAGGTGTACCTCTTATCTGAATGCAAGTCCACCAGCAGCCAACCTAGGGTGAAACTTTTTGGACAGCTTTTGCAAGACGTTTATCATCTTTGACTTTACGAATTCTTTCTGGTGGGTTTTTTTAGCATCCAATGAACCTGACTCCTTCAGTGCATTTCACAAATGTCCTGCTAAACTTAACCTTACAGTTGCCAGGGTAAAACTCAAAGCCTTGTAAACACAAACTGTACTGCCAATGCTTGTAAATGAATACAAAAAAGAAAAGAAAAACAGATCCTTATAGCACTGTGCAAGCCTAATTAAAAAAAGAAGGAAACCACTGTGGAGAGTGTTTGTTTCCTCGCACAATTTAACTACTAAAACAATAGCAAAAGGAACTGTCACAGAGGGAATCTGAAGAGCCAGGCTATTGTGTGCATCAAGAACAATTGTGCTGAGCTCTACACATCCTCCCTGTCACCACAACCTGTCCTCAGGCATGACATTTTCTGCTGTCATCAAGTGTGCTATAATTTCCTTAAGTTAAGCTCATTTAGCACAGCTCTCCTGGATGTATCTGCTTCTGTGTGCTGTATGTGAGCAGCTAAAAACATGACTGAGTTTGGTTGTGAGGGGATTTAAATGGGCTACATCATAAATGTCGATTCAATGTCTGGAACTACTCTTTAAATTGTTGTGTCAGTGCTAGTTTTTTTTTTAGTTTTGACCACTGAAACCAGCTGTTACCATCCCACCTACAGTAGAGGCAGTTATGTAAGCTTGACAATGACCAGGAAGGGCTAGATAGGCCAGTGTCTTTGCAAATGACAAATTAAACGGTGGTTAAATTTATAAATATTTCAGCTAGTTTTTGAGCAACGATAAAAGTTAGTCAAGCCATGCACCAGCCTGACATGCCTAGTTAAGTGACGTAGAGGAATTGTAAGAGGAATAACAGGCCGACAAAAACTGTCAATGCAGACAGAGCTCTACGTCCTCTTGCACACGTGTTTTACTTACTACTACCAGCTTGTTATTTGGGCTAATTATCGCAATGAGCCTGATAGCTGGGTTTCCTCATGTCAGCACGCGGGGCCTTTGTGGGCATATAACCTCGCGCTGAGAGCAGCTGAACCAGGAGAACTTCTCCTACCTGGACACACATCACACACTGGTGACCCAAACAGAGAGCTATAGTCCACAACCTTCTTTAAATATCTCAGTTTGGTTTAATATACCGCTAACGCCAGAATTACGTGTTTCCGCAAACAATACACGTTACACTCCCACGCGATGTGTAAATGTTGCGTTCACGGCGACCGAACTTACCTAAATCATCCATGTTGGCCGGAAATCGTTCCAATGTTAAGAACTGGACTGGTCTTTCTCTATCGATCACAGCTGGACTGGAAGCAGCCGATTCAGCTAACCCTCCGATCACAGATCTCCCTCGCTGAACGCAGTGAAGTTTTCAAGTTCCACTGCTGCTCGACGAGCCCTTAACACACACTCATACACACATACCCTGCTGCCCCCCTGGAGTCTCCAACCAAAAGCCCACATCCAGCCCCCTGCCTGCCCACTAGTCCCTACATACATGGACCAGCGACATCTAGCGACAGAGAGTGGTACTGAAGACTCACCATGTACCAGTATGACTATACCTCAGAACCAGAAAATCAGAATCAGAAAAGGGTTTATTGCCAAGGTGGTAACACATACATACACAGGGAATTTCTCTTGGTTGTCACTGCATACATAAACAAACAAACATATTGAACATTATTATGAAATAAACAATAAATATAAACACAATATCTGTTTAACATGAGAAAAAAGAGGCTGATGATTGAGTGCAGAATGCACCATGGGCAGGTGTATAGTCCAGGATGTAGGTTGATGCAAAGTGTAGTGACAAGGGGTAAGGGTGGGGGGTTAAGAGTCAATTAATTTAAACAAATAGCTGTACAAATAATAATAATAATAATAATGCAGTTAAATAATTTATATGTTATAATATATGATCAGGTTGAAATTTGTTACCACATCAAATCATGCTTTTCCTGTGCTGCAATGATTTGTGATATGTCTTTTTTCCGCAAATGCACACTTGAGGCTCTTTACTTACTCAAAGCCCTGGTGAAGTGTAATGACTTTCACAGACAACTGATTTCAGAATTCTCAGAATGAATTGAACTCATTTTAAGTTCTAGGTTCTCCATTCTAGAACACCCTTCCCTTCCATGTTAGAGAAGGACCTTGGTTAAAAAAGGTAGAAAGCTTGTGCTAGGCCACACCTAGAGCATTTACACCACATTTTGAGGAGCAAAAAAACACGGAATAACTGCAACAAGCGTTAGTGTTCATTCTAGATCTTATTCAACAACACTTAGCAAATGGATAATACCACAGCCACCAAAGATTTTGGATCCCTTTGCATCTCTGTGAAAAATAAGGACCTCTGCAAAAAAAGCAAATATCTAATTACAGACAAGGAGGATTTGCAGAAACGGATGAATTACCTGATGGGCCAGGACACACAGGACACCAGCTGTGTCCCTGAAAGAATGGCAACGGATGAGATAGACTCCCAGGAGCAAAGCGCCACCCCTGGAGATTATGAATCCTTTCACCGGACCAACAAGTTCCTCATCCAGAAAAACAAGGCCCTTCACATAAAAGATGACAACATGTCAGCAGATATAGAGACTCATCAGAAAAAAATCAATGACCTGATCAGCCAGAAGACACAGGACACCAGCAGAGTCTCTGAAACATCAACAGCCACAGAGTTTGCTGACAAGTGCTTGCAGAATCAAGTGCTTGAAATAGATAGCAAAGAAACTCAGGTGGAAGCAGTTTATGTCTTTGAGGAGCTACAGAAGATGAATGTCATGCTTGAAAGAGTAAGTGTGCTTGAGGAGTGGCTGCAGAGTCAGGAGGCCTTTCATTTCAGGGAGGAGCAGGACTTGGGGAGTGAACCCAGTAGGCTTTCGTTGTTGAGAAGGTTTGTCAGGCTCTTCATACCGGGATGGAGGAGACGCTACTCGAGCACTGAGACAGTGGAGTGTGTGGAGTCTGGGGAACAAGCAAGAGAGGAGACCCAGAGGAGGCCGACTTTGCGGGAGCGGTTTGTTAATTTCTGCAACCGTAGATTTAAGAGGAGTACATAAAAGATGAGAGGGGGGGGGGGGGGGTCCCACAAGAATGAGGACTGATTGTAAGCTCTGTCAATGTGCTGATGGGCTAGTCCTCCAGCCCAGGAAGGTTTCTTTCTTCCTGTCCTCTTTCCAATGTATCTTCTGGTGTCTGTAAATAGAGTCAGGGAGTTTTTCCTCAACCACTTGAGGGGGGGCGTCTGGTCCTTGACACTGCACTAGTCCTTGATTCCCCCCCCAAAAAAAAATAAAATAAAATAAAGCAAAATAGAAAATGTATTGCATGTGTATAGTAATTGAGTAGTATAATAGTAATTATTATAGTAGTAGAATAGTAATTATTCATTTATCAGTACCAGTGACGTGACGGACTGGGATCAAAAAATGGCCCTGACATTATACAACATTCAGCAGCTCAGATGCTGTTTTTTAGAAACAAGCCCCACATATTTTATATAAAAAGCTTAAGTAAAAGGCAATAATTAACACATCAATTAATCCCCAGTTTATATGCTGAAGAATATCCATTTGGAAGAATGGATGGATGAATGGAAGAATACAGCATGGAACTGTTTCACTACATAATTAAAGACGCTGGATGTGAGGAACAATTAGCATCCAAATGAATCGAATCAATCTCATTAAATCAGTTTTTAAACCTGACCCTGATTTATGTTTGCTAAAGCTTTACATACACACAATACGAACAATTGCAGAACATGTAGGCTTGCAGTAATAAGTTGATATGCTGTCTGTTCTTCCCATGTTGAAGTAAGTTATTTAAATGGGCTTATGGATAAGCATCTCAACAAAAAATGTAGATGATGATGGTAGCCATGATTTCTGGAGACAACCTAAATCCTATCTAGGGATTATACAGTTATGTTATGTTATGTTATGTTATGTTATGTTATGTACATTTAAATGTATTCGGTTGCTATGGTGCCATCTGTAGGTGAAATGCCATCATGATTTTGCAGGATAACCTGGAGTTGCACCTGCCTTAACTTGCATGACGTTTTGAGGAGAAAATACAAAAATAATCTAAATGGTTTAAGCCTATAGTTTGAATCAAGGAATGAAGGAACTACTACAACTCTACAAAAAAAAAATGAGCAAAAATGTAACATGCTTCGTTCAATGGCCACATGGACTAACACATACCATAAAGTAATCAGATCTCTCTTTACTCAAATTGGTTTAGTTTTTAAGAACAGGTCCAAACAAACAAGATAAAAGACATAAACAAAATGAAAATAATAGAATAGAAAAAACCTACAAGCCTCTTTACACCCGACATTCACTGTGATTGACATCATCTTATTGGTTTCAGTTAGTTGAAAAAATGTATTTTTTCAAATTTTTGAAAATCCTGCCCAGTAACTGAATAGATTCCCATTAATCAATCCCTGCCTGCCTTTGGTTTAGAGGTTGTCTGGTGACAGAAGTCAGGCATAACAGATGGCCCAGAATAAAATAAACAGGAAGCTGATGACAGTCATTCAACGAAGCTCGTAGAAATTAACACAATGATTTCAATCATAAAACATGTTTTTTGTTTTTACTGAGGTTATAAAGCGTAATTACACAATAATCTCATAATTTTACTTGCAGTGCAGCTAGAGTTTCAGGGGCTTTTTGTAAAAGAAGAACTTCCAGAAAAATTTGGATATATTTGGGATATGAGAAGGAAAATGCTGAAGGGCCAAGAGTAAATTTAGACACAACTTCCTTTATAGACCATTCACAGCTTTATGCTATATTTGAGATGACTCCAAATCAAGTCACTTAGTCTCAACCCCTGAAAACATACAAGTATTATAACCGAGTTTGACCTTATGGCAGACATGACCAACATACTGCATGCTCTCTGAGTGTGAAGATAGTCTGTTCAAAGGATGTCTGAACACCAATTGGTCTTGAAATGTTAGTTATTTTAAATAGAAACGGACAAAGACAATTTTGTTATTTTAACATATAAAAAAAGAGTAAAAACAACAACATCGAAAAGAATAACACATCGAATGAGGAGCACTGACACTTAACCTGTTTTTCTCATAGCTCAAGTCGGCCTTTCTCTCTGAACACACACGCCGCACAAATCAGCAGTTCTCACAGGAAATCCATCTGTTATTTCTCACTGGCGGATGCAGACTAAATGCCACTTATGAACTGAATTAAATCTCAACATAAACCTGTGAGAGTGCGTTAATTGCAACATCAGCACACTTTGATATGCTTCCCCTGATCAATGATTGGTATAATATTCCTACAGGGATTTGCAGTCAATGGTGCTCAGCAGGAAGATTGGACCTTACTGTGGGATGAACTAGGTTTTTATGTGTTTTTATGTCCTCTCAACAAGATTTCTGCATGTAGAAGCTATCATTTTTATCTTGTTGCATGATGATTTATAGGTTTGATTTTGAGGAATTTCTTGAGATTTAATATTTATTAAGCCTGTAGATTTTATTTTTCATGAAGACATGTTGTGGATAGTGTGATCAGTGAAGACCTTGACCATCATGCACAGTTGATTTATTTCATCTTTCATTTTTACTAATGGCCGCTAGGGGGGCGTTCTGGTACAAACTACTAACACACATTCAGATTCAGTGAGAGTTACCACTCAACACTACTGATGCTGTTTGTTATTGTTGTTTTAATTTGTTTCAGTGAGTCTAACAAGGTGTCCACTTTGGCATGTTTTATGTCAGTGCATATACTTTTGCTTTCAGAGCCAACATAATCATATTAATTTAAAGATACACTATTGTTGAACTATCACATATAGTATTCATATTATTATTCACATGGTCCTGGCACCACAGTTAATAAACACAGTCTCTTTTGGAATGTTTATGTTTGAACTGAGAAATGCTTTAGCCTACAGTTTGAGTACTACAGAAAAATGAAGCAAGATTTCCTCCTAACTGTTTAGGATTAGGTTTTGACTCCACATCTGGCAGGTAGGTCATTATCCTTGGAAATTTTAGTGGCAAAACTTTATACGGTTATTTTCCAAACTACTTGTGTGTGAAGTTGAGAGTGGAAAATAATGAACTAATTACTAACTTTAACTCAACACTTTTCATATCTAGATAAAAATGGCAACCGACATTGTAAAGCAATACAACAACCTGCTGGAGGAAAATGACCAATATAAGAAGCTCATCAGCCAGCAGAAGGATACTTTGGCCACTCTGGACAGGGAGGTAAACTACAAGACAGACATATACTGTATTTAGTGTGTTTCAGCTCTGTTTGTGTTGAGATATGATATATGTTATGCTATATAAGTAGATGTCACAGTATCGGTGATAGTAGAAGTGTAGTAGTATTAATACCAGTGGTAGCATACGTTATATTAGCAAATTATTGTATTATTATTATTCGATCAGACACAAGAATTCAATTCAATTTCCTTTATAGTATCAAATCATAACAAGACTTAGATTAGATTAGATAATACTTTATTCATCCCCCTGCGGGGAAATTTCCTTGTTACAGCAGCATTTTCTACAATAAAAGCCAAAACAAACAAGTAAACACACAAGAAAAACAGGCAAACAATAGACAATCTCAAGACACTTTACAGATAGAGCAGGTATAAACCACACTCTATCTGTATCTATTCAAGACCCAACAATTCCATTAATTCCCCCAATAGCCATTCCATTTAGTGCGACAGTGGCGAGGAAAAACTTTCTTTCAGGTAGAAAACTCGGACAAACCCCTGCTCTTGGTGGGCTGACATCTGCCGGTGCAGGTCGGGAGTATGATGAACAGTGGCAATTGTAGTAACAATAAAGATAATGGAACTATCACTAGAAATAGTTGTAGCAGTTTAGGGCATGGCGTAGCAGGGCAGCAGCAGGGGAGGTAGATATGTACAGTAGCTGGTTTTAGCATTCAACCAAATCACCCTGTCATCATTCATTTAGTTAACAGCACATTGGAATGGATTGACAATGAAGGAGTTGACTTTTAAAGGTCCCATGAGATGGTGCTTTTTGGATGCTTTTATATATAGACCTTAGTGGTCCCCTAATACTGTATCTGAAGTCTCTTTCCCAAAATTCAGCCTTAGGGTGGAATTACAGCCACTAGAGCCAGTCCCACAATGAGCTTATCTTAGTATGTGCCATTTCTGAGTCTGTAGCTTTTGAGGAGGAGAGAGGGGGGCAAGGTCAAGGCTGGGGGTGTGGCCTTGACCAACTGCCACTTTGCTTGTTTGAAAGCCATGATGTCTCTCTCTCATGGGTGGGCCAAATTTTCTGGGCGGGCAAAGCAGAGAAAGAGGAGGTAACCTTTCCCCTCATGACCTCATAAGGAGCAAGATTCCAGCTCGGCCCATCTGAGCTTTCATTTTCTCAAAGGCAGAGCAGGGTACAGAGGGCTTGGTTTATACCTATCACTATTTCTAGCCACTGGGGGGACCAAAGGCAGGCTGGGGGGACTCATATTAATGTTAAAAAACCTCATAAAGTGAATTTTTCATGCCATGGGACCTTTAACTTTAGGTTATATATTTAATTTACACACATATTTGGTAAAGGCATTGTAGACTAGGAAGGGTTGCCCCATTGTAGTGCTGCATTGTACAAACATTGCAGAGCACTAACTTACATAATAAAAGCAGTTTCTTCACTGCCCAGGCACCCTTCAAGTTGAAAGTCAGCCCTTTACTGTAAATTCATTGTGTTTCATTTTTAAATCCAATGTGCTACAGCCAACAAAAAAAACAACCTGTCCCTCTCTGTATAGTTACAGAGTGCATTGTATGTATTGTGTCTTGTTTCCTGTGTGGCACCAGGTAACTGTGTCAGAGAGCAGGATTTTGGAGATGATAACAGTCCCAGGTGGCATCCTAAAACAACAAGGGGAACATGGCCGCCACAGGAAACACATCTGTGTCTTAGAAAACAAACTCAACCAGGTACTAATGCTAAAAAAAACTTAGCTTCATATACACATGCATGTAACAATGTCAGATTCATTCAAATCCCATTTCAATTAATCAATTCCTTATAGGAATACTTTGTAACTTTGGGAAACACACATTGCTTTCTTACTAAGAGTTGGATGAATTAGAAGATTGATACCTCTCTCACGTATGAGAGTGGTATCAATCTTCTAATTTAACTATTGGAGAAGAGAATAAGTAGCCTACATTCCCTCCAAATAATGTCAAACTATTCCTCTATTACAAGCCCTAATTTTAAATGAAAGTCCCTCATCACAGTGTAATGCACTGACTTCTAAATTTGAAATGCTCTAATCTATGAAGAGTCCCAGGTTTTAGCCTTAACTCCAATTCTTCCCTCGTCTCCTGTAGGACACCGTTAAGTTTGACGAGTTGATGTGCAGCAACATGGATCACCGCAAACACATTGCTCACCTTCTACAGCAGAAAGACTTATGGCGCAGTATCGAAAGGAAATTCAACAGACAGTTGGCTGCACAGCAAAACATCACAGAAAAACTGGGGGAAAGGTTTAATGTTGCTTTCAGCCAGAGGTAATTCATGTGTTTGAGTGCATATGGAAAACAAAAACATTTTAGGTCTTTGTTTATATAGGACAGTTTATATAGGACTTATCCTATATATGTGGGCACCTGCTCTACCAAGTGAGCTACCCAAGCGCCCAGGAGCATTTGATATTTGATGTGTGTTTGTGTTGTGTTGTGCTACAGGTCAGAGGCCGAGATCCGAATGCTGGAGCTGAGGGAGTGCAACGAGGTGGAGGCAGTTCTTTTTGCCAAGAGAAGGATGCAGCTGAAGACTAACATCACCCATGACGTCAAAAGGCAGACTTTCATGGAGACAAAGTTCCAGGGAATGATTCCTTTGGAAGAAGATAAAGACTCCAAGAAAAAAAGTATGATATTAAGCTTAATCAAGGCTTAAACTGGCTTGGTTTCCTTCTCAAATTCATATTAAATTTCATGTTCAGACATAATCTGACTTGTTAATAGTCTGTGATCTTTATATCCCTGTTACAGAGAAACAGCATCAATATGATAATGGAGTGAAGAAGCTGGAGATGTACATGCAGGGACACAGCACTCTTGTGCATGTCACCGGAGAAAGAGACCTGCGTCACATAAGCCACATGTTTAGTCAGAATGAACAGAAGAATTTTGCTCACATGAGCTACATCAACAAGCTCCATAAAAGAAGGAACATGTTGAAGAACTGCACAGACAAGATGAAGGCATGCGCATGTCCTGTTAACAAATACTCAGAGCCACAGTTTTACCTAGTGTACTTTATATTTATACACATGTGTTTCTCTTTCAGAGTGATATCTTGTTCCTGGAGGAAGAGAACAAAGGACATGATGAGCAGATTAAAAGCCTTCTTAAGGATCTAGAGGTGAGTAACACTGTCTGACCTAAAGGATCACATGATGCAGTAGCTATTTCCATTTCATAGTTTCAAACAATGTACTGTACATGTTGTAAATACTGTTACAGTGCTTTACTTTAGCTGAATAGGATTATAATAACATAATTATTGTATAATGCTAGGTAGCTCACAAGAAATGAACTTGGATCCAAGCTGTTTCTAAGCAACACATTTTGCAGGTATACAGGGAATTACTGGAATTGTTAGGTCTTTGTAAATTACAGAGTGTGGTCTAGACCTACTCTATCTGTAAAGTGTCTTAAGATAACTCTTGTTATGAATTAATACTATAAATATATATTTTTTTAAATTGAATTGAAACATTGTATATCCATGATCTTTACGATTATGGACCTAAAAAAAGAGCTTTGATTGCTTGATAAAAAATATTTTTGACATTACCCAATCCACTTTGATGGGTTTTATGAGCTATGGATTAAGCTTTAGCTAAAAACGTGAAAATCTATCTAATCTGCTGTTGGTGGGCCACACAGTTTTGTTAGCTTTCATTTTTAGTTTTTAGTTTTTTTTTAGTTGCATCTGAGTCAATTATCCAAAAAATTGAATTCATTTTAACATTTAATTGATCCTGTACAGATCAGAACATGATTCAGTCTAACCCTACCTTTCTGAGATCATAGAATACATGCAGTACACTGTCACATTATCTCACAGTATCTTAGTCCCCTAACTTCAAAGCCAGGCCTATAAATCCACACTAGTCAAAGGAAGACTTGGACTTTGCAAGGAACAACTTGATACTAAAATGTTACTTACAGTACTTGATGTGTACATTAAAGTCTGTCTAATACTTGATGTATGACTATACAGTTAGTAAATGACAAGAATATTACAGGCACATCTTCCTTGTTTTGGTTTTCAGCTTGGATCAGTTTCTCTAATCGTATGATGACATTAAAAGACAAAAGGGCTTTAATTAAGTAATGTTGTCTATTAATATATTGTATACCCCAGTGTTGGTAATGTCTCAAAGACAAGATATATTTTAAAATATTTTTACACTTTATAAAAAGATTAGATACCCTTGGTTCTTAAAAATCAGCTAAAACAGCACTTTTTTCAGTCTTTTTTCCTCCTGTGTCTTTCTGTGCTATAGTCTGACTTGGAGAAGTATCGCTGCCTGTCAGACTCGCTGGAGAAGCAGTGTGCTGTGGTTCAGAGTTCTCTGGACCAGCTGATGGCTGCCATCAGTGGTCTTTTAGACAAGATAATGCAAGAAGTGGTCATCGTCAACTCTGACAACATCGTACACTTCACCAGTAGGTGAACTCTTAACCCCCTATTCCTGGCCCTGAATTACATTTTTCACATGTTAAAACCCCTGTTGTCAACTTCTCTCTACTTCAGGTATTCTTGAGGAGAGTATTAGTAACATTCTGATCCAGGCCAACAACATGGAAGACGAGTACTTGGTTCCTGAGAAGATGCTGTTGGCCAACTCTGACTTACTACCAGGTATGAAACACCTTTAACCTTACAGGGTGAAACTGTGTGATATGATTTCAAAAAAGCTGTGATAGTCTTCTTGAACAAAACTAATAATACTGTATCTAACCATTTTTATATTCACATGCTCCACCATAAACTGTATGTGTATTTGTTACAGAAAATGAAGCAGTTGTGGAAACAGAGCGCTGCAGGTCTTCTTCACGCTCGATGAAGTCTGCCTGATCAGAAAGAAAATGGTGCCTTTTAAACACTTTTGGTGGCAATAAACTCATTACAGCATCATACGGTGGTTCTTTATGTAGCATACAGTACGATTTTGTACGATTCAGTACTTTGTTCTTCAGAATTCCATGCAGAGTTTTTATATTAATCCTAAAAGATCATACTGAGACCATCCGTGTTGCATCTGATATGTGAATGAATCAATATTAAAGTTGCATCCAGTTTTTAAGTTAGCCATTTGACGGTAGAGGAACCACACACCTTTCTGAAAAGAAAACATTTAGCATATTAGCAGATAATAAAGTTGTTATGCTAATGGGTTCAGGGGCCCTGTACAAAAGGGCCCAGTATGTTCAGTCCCCTTTACCCCCCAGTTGGATGCCCCTGCATGGGTTAGCAAACAGTTAACAGATCACACACAGTAGCACAGTTAGCATTTCTTTTTTTTGCCATGTTTCTGGCCACCTGATGAATGTAAGTTGAATACTCACTCTCTTTTTAGTATTGTTTTTTTTGTCTTCACCAACTATTGAGAGAAATATCTGTCTAAATTCTCCACTGTGTTCTTCAGCTATTCGCTAACCTTGTCTGTCTGCCATTTTTTTCTGGACATTACACTTTTGTCATTTCTTCCACTGTTAATACAACTAATTGTGATTAGAGCAGCTTTAATGGTAACGGTTCATTCAGATGCAGTAGCAGGTACAACTAAGGTTAAATGCACAACTTTCTATTTTTTTCCTCAAGTGACCTAATTCCCCTCCTTTAATGGCCACAGTCTGTTTCTAGAGACTGTTAAAACAGGGCACATGATGTGAGCTCAAATGTGCAAGTTAATCCAAGCACTTATCCCTCAGCACTCCCTACATATCTCCTCTCCTCTCTAGAAAGCAAACTTTGGTGGACAAGCTGGCTGCCCCGGACTCTCCAGCTGCCAACAACCAGGGATTTTCACCAGCCAAAGTCTAGCAAATGGGGTTGGTGAGGGCACTAAGGATCACTTGGTGGCATCCTATTGTGTGCCTGCCGCATGAACTCCACAGTATAGCATTACACTCTTCACATCATCACAGAACTAAAATAACAGCAGGGCTTTGTCTCACTTAAGCCCTCTGTTTCAGAAGTCAACCATTTTAATGCATGCACACAATACACACATATATGACTTTATGCATGCATATGAACGGAAATACACATGGGCACACACAACACATGTTTCGAATTGATCTCATGGGGATTTCAGTGGACCATCAATCACTATTCTCAAGTACACACCCTCACTACCTAACATGGAATTAAAAGACTAGCTGGTATAGCCACGTGTTCAAGCAGTAATATGATAATCCTATAAACATATGACTCACAGGAATATAACCTCTTTTGCATTGTCTCTGTACCGTTTGTACTGTTCTTTCCCCCTTGAATTTTGTTTTTCAGAAATTAAAATGACAATTGGCTTCTGTCTTTGAAAACTTTTATTAGATGAACACGCACAGACCTTACAAATGGATACTTTCTATGAAAATGAAAGGCAGGTGGTTTTGAGTGTACAAAATGACAATGGAAAATGATCTAATTAGTCTCAAGTGAATGTGGAAACATTCTTTTTGGGGACTGGAAGAGAAACATTTTGTCATGATCTTCTTGCACTTTTGGGTGAGTATTGTGCATAGACAATGCAGCCTACATAAAGATGTATAAATAAACGTCCATATCTCCTTCAAGGCAGTGGGCCACAATCAAGTCACGTACCAGCAAAAGACGGACTTTCTATTTGATGACCAAGTTGACAAAAAAGGTTTACTCCTGGTCCTTTTCCTCTCCGTGGGTAATGATGTGAACCAGATTATTGTAGTCCAGGTTCCCTGCAACATCTGGAGGGAATGCAGCAAACATCTGCTCCATCTAACCAAAAAAAAAAAGTACATCACTACCATCATTTTTTTTTTAGAAAAATGTCTATGACGACAATTCAGACAATCATCATGATGATGTCTATCCTTCTGTGCAGGGTGGAATCACCCACTCACTCACACAGACTCAATCAGACATAATGAGTATTAGGATAAAAGGACTACACACACACACACACACACACACACACACACACACACACACACACACACACACACACACACACACACACACACACACACACACACACACCAATCAGACATACTAATGAGTATTTGGATAAAAAGACTACAATGTACCTCTTCAGGGGAGAATCTGTCTGCTTGTGTTGTTAGCATCTGTGTCACACTGAACAGGATAAAAGAAAAAACACTGTATGAGATGACAAGTAACTCACACCAGGAGGAAATGTGCAGGTTCTAATGGATGAATCATTACAGTCAAACTCAGATGAGGTTGTACATTGGGAGTGAAAAGCTTACATACCATCTTTTACAATGTATTTGCATTTTGCAAAGTGATGTGGAGTCAAAAGTGTGTTAAGTCACTTACTAGTCCTTCCTCAGCACACCTTTCCCCTCAGGGTCAAATACTTTAAACGCGTTGAGGATGGTCTCCTCTGGATCAGCACCTAGATATTAAATATATATTAGATAAATACTAGATATAGAGAATATAAGACATTAAAACAGTCAGTATAGTTCCTGAAACATACTCAAATAAATAAGCTGCTTGCATGACTTAGGTTTAGTTTTTGTGATTCCATTTTCATCTTTAGCCTGTCCTTACCTTTCAGCTTCTCACCAAACATGGTAAGGAAGACAGTGAAGTTGATTGGGCCAGGAGCCTCTTTGAGCATCTCGTCAATCTCTTCCTGTTTCACATTGAGACGTCCTACGGCAACAAACGTGAACATACAACACAATCAGATTAAGCAGAATCCAAAAAACATGGAGCTCGAGTGTTGTTGATCTAGGATCAATTTTGCATTGTAGCTCATGACTATGTTCTTTATCTGCAATAAAAACGAATCCACTCACAGCATCTTGTAAGACTGAACATGAGGGATGTCGACATACCTAGAGCGGCAAAAGTGTCCCTCAGATCATTCTTGTCGATGAATCCGTCTCTGTTCTGGTCCATGATAGTGAAGGCCTGAGGTCAGCGCACAAGTGGAAGTACAGTACACATGAATGAGTCTCTCTTCCTTGAAAAACAGATTACAGCCACATGCTTCCAGCCCACTTCTTCAGACAGAAAAATTCTAATCTGTGACACACTTTTTTCGATTCTCTTTCTTTCCTTGAATATTTTGTGTGCCATCTTTATAGATGACCACTGTTAAGTATTTATAACCTGTGTCCCCCACGAGGTTTAGCCTGGCATCCAGGGCATGCCCATCAGTTTATCTGCAGGCTAATCACTGATGACACAGTCTGGATGTCTGGGCACCACTGACCGTCATACCAGCATACCACAAGCCTCACTGCTGACAAGCCAGGGACAGGAAAATAGACAGGTGGGCATACTACAACGGTGAACAATGGAAATGGAAAGAGAGGAGGATGCAGAGGGAAAGAAATAGAAACCTCTGTATGTGTTGCTGTGTATTTTTAAGACGGAAACACTAACATGCATGTTCAAAGGCCATTTCCACAATGGGTGTGTGTCGTTCCCAGCCAAATGTAAAATAAGTGGGGGAAAAATTGGTCGAGCAGCTTTCACCTCTTTAAATTCCTGGATCTGAGCCTGCTCAAACATGGAGAACACATTCGAGTTGGCTCCCTCTGCTGACCTCTTCTTGGCTTTCTTCGGGGCCTTTTGGCAGAAAGAAAGGAAAAGAGATGAGGCAGACACTACATGGCAGTTAGGGTTAAGAATCATAGAAGAGTGTGTTTAAAAGGAGGGGGGGAAATTGCATTTGGGCAATCACACAAGAGCATAAACGTTGCATGTGATTATTTGTCCTTGAAAATAATGTTTGTAATTTAGCTGAATGTATCATTTAGCTAAATAATGCTAAATGTAGCCTGTACCTAGCAATGTGTAGTCAAAAGTTGGTAAAATTAAACCTCTGCAACGGTAAGCTACTTTCCATCCAAATATGTTTTTTATATTAATGAGTTAAGAACAGAAAATGTTAATGTAGCATCAAAAAAACGTGTGTCCCGTAACTATCCTTGCACCATCAAACAGCATCCCACCCGCAGTGAGTGACTTACCATGGCTGAGCAGCTGGGAGGTCAGACCAACAACAATGCCAGTGAACAATGGAGAGATTGTAGGTGCCCTTTTGTAGCCCCCAACCCTCAGCTCTACTGGATGATATTTATAAACTATGCCCTCTTTAGGAAGTGACAGGTAAATGATGCTTCATACAGCACATACAATATTGCATGCTGGCAAAAAAAAAAAAAAGAAGAAACAGGCACACACATTGGACAAAGACGATTTGAATAACCGGTTTAGAATATCAAGAGCAGACTGAAGGTTAAAGCACTTAATCACTTTAAACTGCCCTTTGTCCACAAAGCAGTCTTGACTGCCTAAACTATAGAAAGACATGGTATTACCTCAATGAAAGTGATGTTATCAAGTCTGCAGTCTTCTTTTTACTTTGTCTGAATGATTTTAAAAAATGCCAGAAGAGGGTTGACCCAGAGTGCCACCACACATATTAAGAGTATAAATATGCAGAAATCAGGCAGTTTTCCTCCAGCTGACCAGTTTGACTTTTGAAATACTCACTGGGAGCGTACTTGCTATGAACATTCAAAGTGGGGTTTGTGTTGGGCGATCCAGTCCCACTTGAAACAATATTAAATGCAGTCTGAACCTTTTTTCAAAAGTCCATGGCAATGTTAAGACTATGTAGTCACTGAAAATGGGTCTGCCCGCCAGCAAATGCATTAAACATCTTAGATGATGCAATGTAACTGGTGTTGATGCAAGTGAAATACATTATACATATAGATTTTGAAATTAACAAAACATCGTACAGTCTCATACCAACGGCC
This sequence comes from Etheostoma perlongum, assembly GCA_026937815.1. Lineage (NCBI taxonomy): Eukaryota > Metazoa > Chordata > Actinopteri > Perciformes > Percidae > Etheostoma > Etheostoma perlongum. The sequence continues at coordinate 558,714 of CM049374.1, read as the reverse complement.
TTGACTACAGAAGATGGCTTGTCCATTCAATGAGATTTGCTTTCAAAAAAGGTCCTTGGAAATTATGCCTAATTTTTAATCTTTCAAAAATGTAATAGATGTACTTTGTAAGTAGCATGCAGGTAAAAACTGTTTACCAGTTTAACAGATTCTGTTTGAAAGGCTGTATCCAAGGACTGGGATTTTGAGCTAGAATTGACCTACTTTCCCCAACAAAATATTTATCAACATGAAATTTGATATTCTGATGTGTGTTGTCTTCATTTGATACAAGACATGAAGAGAGTGTGTGGAAATCACCAGCTCCTCGAGTGTAATTTATTGACTTGTCAGGGCAGTGTTTACTGCCTGAGTCACATATCTCACATGCTTCATAGTACAGCATGGCGCAGCACACATATAAATGTAAATGTACCTGTACCATTCTGCCAGTGAAACAGATTATCACCAATTCTTTTCATTCCTAAAAGGTAAAATGAGATGAAATACAGGATGCAGGCCAAAGAAGGAACTGCATCAAAGGATGTCTTCGATCTACTCTGCACACTACACTGGTGTTAGCTCTAAAGACTTTGTGAAACTAAGCTCAGTGTTGTCAACAGCAGTTGGTGCGACATACTCAAGTGAGACACGCTGTTGACACCAAACACGTTCTTACAATGTGACATTGCACCATTAACACGTCGTCCAGTATCACTTCTGGCTCCCAGGTCAAAAAAAAGTGAGTCTGTGAAAATGTGCTGAATGGGCCGGGGTGAGGAGGGGAGGCCACGTGGGTGTGATCTATATAAAGAGCGGAGCTCAAAGCCTCCCTGCACTGAGTACACTCACTGTCAAATAAAATGCTAGTGATTAACAGCAGATGTCACTGGTATCATCTCACAGCATGGTGTGTACAAGGAGGTCAGAATTAGAAGTTATTGTTGCAGATGCTATTGTTGAAAACGTCCCCCCTTTAGCTCTTCTCAGTTTCGGACTGGAGCTGCAGCTACTGTGACTGGAATGGCAGGCCATTGTCACATTGGCTGAGCGCTGGGATCAGACACCTATAAATAGACTAACCTCTTCTAACACAATGGACATGGACAAATGGTCATTTCACAAGCAGCCTCAAGTGTGAGGGGTGAGTAGAAAGCACAGTTTTCTCTTCCTTCACATTCCATAGAGTGAATTAGGAGGGAGTTCTGTGTCTGCAGGATATTACCTACTCACTTTCACACAAGCACAATATAAGGAGGCAAAGAATTGAAAGACAATGGTTATATTTAATATTCTGTGACAAAATCTCTACAGGGAAAGCTAATAAAACATTTGTTAGCAGACATCAATATCATATCCAGCGTTACGGCATTATGACCATGTGAATGAAAATACAAATTAAAAAATATATATATAAAAAATGAAGTAAAACAGGACGGGAGATTCTTTTGTTTAAAGTCCTTTAGAGAGCAGTGTAAAACGTGTGCAATTCGTAGCATTGGGTGCTTTGTGTTGAACATTTGTGACCAACAGTTCTCTGATCTTGGCTCAAGTACATTCAAATAGTTTTTACATCTAAAAAGAACCACAGTGGATAGTGGATGCAGAAAGTTGAAGAAACCTCTTCCTATTGAGCGCCCTACTGTTAAAAGACACATTGGGCACACTTTCTATAAATGTTTCTGAAAAGCACAAAAATGTTCTAATTCCATGGATGAAATGATAATATATATAGAAATAAAATCCCCTGGCGTTAAGTCAAGTGTAAGCACTCGGACAATGAGAGCCAAACTACATTTGGATGGATTTTAGTGTCTTTTAATGTTGGACTGTTTAACCGTTTACTTTGCCAAGAGTGCCTTGATAAAAGAAAAAGAAGCGGCCAAAAGTAATTATACTCACATGAATTTACTGTGCAAATAGGTAATAGTTAAAAGAACGGATTTGTTATTCACGTGCTTTGCTTTTAAATTGTGGAAGAAAAGTATAACCCAAATGAGGCAGAAGCAAAAGACAACACTCCGTTTCGTTTAAGATATACATATCCATGCCATTTACGGATCAGGGGAAAAACAAATACTTACATCTTCACCTTGAACAATTTTGGGTTATTTACAACATAAGAGACATTGTACAAAAAGAAATGCTCAAGTACTATGTTGTAAGCTTCAAACATGATTCCCCCCCGTCGTTTTGTTCAGCTCTGAGGTTTTGCCTTTGACAGATGGAAGTGCATACACGAGTTGGATCCAGGTACAATCACTCACTTGATAAAGGATGTTTTGACATATTAAAAGAATACTCATTGGACATTCAAGAGGACACGTAATCACTTTTTTCTTTAACAAAAATAGACATGGCTTATCCAGCCTTGAAATTCCTTCTCAATATATATATATAAAATTATGTCTTGTTTATGTACAGTCAGATAGCGTTCTGAGATTAGAAAGTCCTGCAAGGGATTGTGGGTAGTGCAGTTTTAATGTTGAGCTGTGTTGTTATACAGGGCAGGGAGGGTTAAGTTACTTATATTTTATTTTGAATTGTTTGTGCTCCAGTCAAGTCCTGTCACCCTAACTAACCGAAGCCTTGTCAGAAGACAGACTAGCAGAAAATGATTGTAATTAGCTGATAATGATTGTGTGATGACATGTCAGCGCAGGGCTGGAGCCAGAAATGCTAAAAGATGTACCGTACTCTCCTGCCCTGATCTGGGGCTACTGTGGACAGAGCTGAGCATGGAAAGGATCCAGTTCTATTAATACTATTTTGAGTGAGACTCTGGCATTTTCACTAGTGACTGATTTTGTAAATATTTAGGCCTTGACTTGTGAGATAAAGTTGCTACGGCTGTGCTTATATAACTTAGTCACTACTGGAGTTAACTAAAACTAGCAAAACCCACCGAGTCAGGTCACAAGTTGAGAACTCATTTTCCAGATTTTGTTTTTGAAAAAGATATCAAATTGAATTACTAATCCTTTCTCAGAGTACAGAGCGCATACTCAAACACATTGCAAAAAAAACCTGCTCAAAAAGTTGTTTAATATGCCATTTTGTTGACCTTTATTGACTCAAGTCAGTTCATTGAGAAAAATAACCTGATTCTATTTAACATCTATTTATTTCTCTTGTTCTCTCTGTTCTGACTGCTATGTTTTTTCCTCTGTGGGTTTGTCAGCTTAGATGTCAAGCAAAACTGATGTGTGGCAGTATTTCATCAGGAATTGGTGACACTCTCACTAGTTCTCTGCTCCCTCCGTTCTCTTTTCAAAGATGCATTTCTCTTTCCATGCTGGGTATGTGGCTCCGCTGTCTCTCAAACAGATGATTGGTCCCATACCTGTAGAATAAATTCAAAAACATAAAGTCAGGTTAATACATACACATGCATACACCACTTAGATTGCTATACTTGAAATATGTTTATTTAAAATCTGAACCAAAACATACAATAATATACAATTATTATATAAAACTAAAGGCCGTGGGTACTGTTGGAATTTAAAATGTTATATGTGCTTAAACATTGTGTGTGATTTGCATTATACATTTAAGCTAAAAGGCAAAAGCATTATTTCAACATAAATGAAGACATGTTGGTCATGCATTAAGTTGGTTGTTCATGCATTAAGGTGTTTTACAATACTCTGTTCTATAACATAAGATGTTCTGGTACATTCCTTAATAATCCAGCTCTCCTAAATGTGTCGGAAGCAGAATTGATTGTCCTGAATCTGCTTTCAGTCCCTCTTTTACAGTCCATTGGTCTTTTGCTCTGCAAGTCCTAAACTGAGGGTCATAAACTTTCAGTCACATTCCAACTGAAAAGATAACGAAATAAGCACACAGACACATCACTGTGACCTGGAGACCCCACCCTTTGTGGATAAGACTAGGGGTGCAAGAGCCAAAGAGCCAGACAAAGGAAGGGGAGAGCTGTGATAGCTTGATCCAGGTAACTTTGTCTCAGGATATCCTATGTAATAAAATGGATTCACACATCAACATCTGAGATTTTGACTACTAATTGACTGAACCCTGAGACTGGAGCAGGATTTAGCTCCAACAGTACGTACATAGGTACGTGGAGATGGAGACCCTACGCCGGACATGCACCTCTCAAATAAATGTAACTACACGTCGCGGCGACAACTGTGATTGGTCCACTTGGCTGTGGCTTGGTAGCGTCGCATTTGACTGAAACCCAGAAATGTCACCCTGCTAGTGGTGCTACAGGAAATCTACGGCAATCAACAAAGTGGCCAGGATTCTTCCTTTTGACACCATAAGTATATGAAACAAATATTATGACAGTCCCTCCAATAATTGTCCAACAACATCACTAAAAAACTAAAATGTCAATTGCTCTTAGCATTAGCGGAAAAGTCAGGGGATTGCCATCAGAATTCATCTTCCAGGGACCATAGTCATTGCCTTCTGGATCAAAGTGGTGGACTGACCGACTGACTTCGCCTTCCCTAGAGCCACGCTAGTATTGTGTAAGATTTTTGCTACCATCACTGTAATTGAGTAGTAACAGGTGTGCATCAACCGTATACAGCAACTGTTGAGTAGTAAATAGCAACAAAAAAATAAATCAACAGAAATGATTGACAAACCTTGTTAACAGGGGGAATGGGCGTGCGACCAGAGCCAGTATGAAGCCTTTGGCGCTCTTCGAATCGTCCGGGGGACTTCTCCCTACGAACATCCATCATCCGACCAGGAGAGCGGTCCATTCGAGGGTCTGCCATGGCCCTGCCTGGGGAGCGCTCTAACCGGGGGTCAGCCATTGCCCTGCCTGGTGACCCCACTATCCGACTCTCCAGCATCCTGCCTGGAGACTTTTCTCTCTCCAGTGGACGGCTGGGGGACTTGTCCCGTCGAAACTCTGTGCGAGCCTCTCTGTAGCGGTGAGGTGTGCCAGGATCTCCGTGAACTAGCGGATTGGCTGCCAGCCTTTTTGAAATGTGCTCATTGTAGGAAGGAGGCCCACGCTTGTTGGGGCTGTTAGGATGAAACCGAGGCACAGAGACGGGCAGGGGGCATTGGTCAAAGGAAAATTTTAGTTTTTGTCTCGGGTCATGGGCTTTGCTTGGCACTGTCAGATAAGTCAACAGTTGTGGTGAGGATGATACATGATTAAGCTTATTTGAAAAGCTGTAGTTCATTGCTATTCATGGTTTGAAGAGACTGAACCCATCTACATGATTTAGTTTTCCAAATGAGAATAGAGACAGAGGCTGACAACAACAACTAAAGTTTTTCAAAGTCAGCACTATGAGTAATAAAGGCTCAGTTGTTAATGAGATTCAAATTGTAAAAGACCAGTCTCAATCAGAAGTCAGTCTCTTTATTCAACAATTTTCTATCTGCATTTGACAGGAAGCATTTTAAAAAGCAATTTTAATTTAAAAAAGATCTAGCTCAGGATTTGTTACAGATAAAAAAGGAACCCCTCCTCCTGTAAAGAGCAAAATTAAGGTGTCACTCTCTTGTTTTATAACCAGATCAAACATAAAGGCCACAATTTAACAATCACCACCTGTGGATGCCAACCTGTGCCCAGCAGTGCCCGCTAGTCCCATTGATCATCAACACCAGTGTACATGGAATAAAAAAAGTGTGGTGTGCTTGGAATGCTCTTAGTCTAGAATAAATGAATGAATACTATAAGTAAGATGCTCAGGTAAACTGAGACATGAATAATTAAACAAATAAAACACATTTTTGTGTGATTTATTTTTTTACCAGCTTTAACTGACTTTATTATTCCTGCAGAATTAATTTCCCCTTTGCAGGGCTTTGCTTTAAGTGGTCATCAGCTTTATTTCCCTTCAATAGACAAATGAAGGCATGAAGCCAATTTCCTAATTGACAAATTAAATACAGAGTGAATATAGAGTTATAGATTGGGGTGGCAATTTGGTTTTTGCATTCTGTTCATTTATTCTGTTGCTATAATATGCAAGTTTTGGTGCAGATTTCAAAATGATACTTTGAGAAATAAAAACAAGACTAGAAAAGCATTTCTTTCATCAGCAAAAGAAGGCAAAGTTCTAAAAAACAATCTAAACACAAGCGTACAAACAAGAATCTTGCCTATATAAAACAAACTGATACTCCCATTTTTTTGATTTAGGTAAGTATGGAACTACCTAATCAAAAAAATAAGATTACTAATATGACCGGACATCTGATGTACACTCTCAAGAGTTTACAATATGAAGTGCTACAGACACATTTCGGTCAGTACAAAACGATAATTGACTGTAGATATCCAGCCTCTGGTCAGGAGACCGAATAACTACATACTGAACTGCATGAATCTAACTTAGAAAATGTGTTACAGCTCAAAATATGTGGTGACTTTAAGAGAAAGTTAAAAGATTGTTGTGGATAAAAAATGTCACCAAACGAATACCCAAATTATAGATTAGTGTAACTGTCTAGATGAGTTAATAAAGAGAATGGGAGAGACCAGAAAGTAAGTGTGACCTGAAGCAGGTTCAATAAATAGTGTCCTCACCTGCGTCCGGAGCCGTTTCGCTGCAGGTCACCTACACACTCTTGGCTCTGGACCAGGTTGCCCTTGCAGCAAATGACCCGCAGTTTGTTCTGGTAGGAAGAGGCCAGGTAGATGGCCCCAGAGGAGATGGCTGGGCCAAGGAAGCGTGGGTTTGGGATATCCAGGTGCGCATATGAGTGGGGCCTGGAAAGAGATGAGAGAGATGATCCTTTTAAAATATTATAATTTTCTTTTATATTTCTATAAACTGTGGGGTGATTGCGCTTTCGCAGTTGCTACCCCAAGACTTTGGAACATTTGCACTATTACAGATGTACCTCTTTTTAAATCTAAACTTGAAACTTATTTTTTTAATACATAGTAGAGGTGTGACATTTTCCCTTTGGATACCTACAGGTTAATGTAAAGTGCTATATAAACAAATGTGATTGATTGATTGATTGATTGACTAAAATGGATGATTCTTGTTGAGGTTGAGACCTGGCAGTAATAAATATTCAATAACTATAATATGCAATGATACTAAGTAGAAACCAACAAAATGATGATGATGATGATGCAACTGGGAAAAAAACTAACAAAACAAGTGTAAACCCTAACTGATGGACTGTTACTGACAAAGCAGCAGAAGGCAATCTTACCCCAGAGCAGCGTGTCCCTGAATTTCAATAACGTCCAGAGAGTTGAAGTAGGTCACAAACAGGTAGGGTTCCCTATAGGCTGAAATACCAAAAATCCACTTGAAATCATATCGCACATATAACATTGGCCATTAAAGACAAAAAGGCGAAGTGAAGTGAAATTCTGACTCACCAAATGAGAGTGGCAAACGGCTCCATTTGATATCATCACTTCTACTCCTGCGGCCGTATGCATCCACAAACACACCAAACTCTGCAAAAAAATTATAATAATTAGAAGAAAAACAATGTACTATTAAAAGAAATGTAGATTTTTCTCACAAACATTTACGTGTGTTGACATGTTCAAATGTATACAATGTACTGTACATATGTGCCCATACAGAGAGAGAATACATGTCTAACCATGGAAACAGAGCAAGTATTCGTCTTTCTGTGGTGCCGTGGTGACCTGGATGATGGAGATGGGGAAACTGTGGGAGGAGGCGGCAAAGACAGCTGAAGCTAGCGTCACGTCGTTTTTATCCAGGAACTCTGTACAAAGAAATCATATAAGTCAGCTTGTTTAGGTGTGAATGTTGAAAACTCAAAGTGATAAAATCACAATTGTGTAGACTTGCTTAGAACAGAAATATTATTTAAAAAAAAAAGAAGAGTAATATCAACACAGGATTTGTGTGCTGATGCCTACCACAAATAAATCCCAATGGCAGGTGACCTACCTTCCAGCACATACTGCTTCATCTCAATCTCATAGAACTTGTTGGTGCCAATAATGATGCTGTACCCAGTGAAATGGATACAGCTGCAGGGCTCTGATGTCTCAATCTCCTGCAAATAAAACAAAAGTTCAACACATTCCCAAACTCATTACTCCCTGAAGCAATACATCTACTTTGGTACAAAACACTGCCTTTGCTTCATGACATTATCATCTGCAAGGCCCACTCACCTTTCTGATGCAGAACTTGTTTAGGCTTTCATTATGTCGCAGAATTGTAATCTTATTGGGCATAGCAGCACAGATACAGGTCCCATTATCAATCTGTAAAGAAAGAGGAACACAGCAATCAGGGCAGTGGTAAATATCTGCAATCAGACAGCACACTGCTTTACTATTGATGTTCAGCTCATTAACTCTAATTAAATAACAGTCTAATTAAGAGGAGTTTTGCTCTGTGTAAGTAACAACAACCACCTAACCCACCTTTCCAGAGGAGAAGAGGTGGCACCCCTTGACTGTCTCAAAGATGAAGGGGTTGAGGTCAGGCTGAGCTGGGAGATGGGACTGCGACAAGGACTGTTTCACTTTCTTAATCTCCACCAGACACAAGGCCCTCTCCTCTCCTAGATGACACAATAAACACACCACATACAAGCAGATGCACAAGCAATCTTTTATTTACTTCAGTGGATTTTTACACATGATTCTTACCAGCTAAAAGCTCTCTATATGACTAAAACACATTAGGATCCTATATACTACAGTACATTCACATTTAAGGATTATCAAATTTATTATTAAATAATAGCTTTCACTGACAAGAGAACTAAAATTACTGACTTATACTGGAGTGTAATGGGCTCACATTAATAATATGTACTGACCAGTGATCATCAGCAGCTTGTCGAGCTCCTTCAGGATCTGTATCTGAAAGACGGAGGTCAGCCCGGGGATGTGGGTCAAAGAGTTCTTTATGACGTTCAGAGCGTACAAACCCTCCTCAGAGCCAACCAACACAATCTAAGAGAAAGGATAAGATAGATCTTAATGGTGAAGCAGTCAAAAAGAGTATCTAACTGTTACTTTGGATTAGAGTGTTGAGTAAATGCCAAACATATAAACATATAAAAGTACAAGTCTTTGCACCTGGTCAGTGAGAGGCAGAGTGCAGTTGATGTCCAAACGGTCATCACCCTCCAGCTTCAGCAGAGAATTTCCCAGAAGTTTCTATTAAGACAAGAAGCAGAAAAAAAGATGACATTTGTAGATCTTCTACAAATCATTTGCTTTAGAGCAAGAAAAGGAGATCAAGCAATGATGACAGCCAGAGATCCATCTTTCAGCATTAATGAATAAAATGTGCATGTACAGTAATCTGGGGATGTTTAACTTTGTTGTTTTGTGTATTTTCTCCAAAGACACAAAACAATAAATAAGCCAAACACACTACAATAACCAAGTTTCAATGCCAAAATGATTTAGCAAAGTCTATAATTTTCTTCATTTCTGGGCTACACTACATTTACCCAAATAGGTCAAACTTGTTTAATGTCATCTTAACACAAATGGCTGTAAAAGGAACTTTGATTGAGATTTTTTAATTTATTTATGGCAAATATAGCAGTGGCCAAAAGTAGTTGAATTCATTAAAGAATATGGTTAAACACTAGCAGTGCCTTTGTATTTAATCAGTATTCAAAGCTTTAGTGATGCTGTTAATCTCAGGCTATACAGTATGGTTGACCATTTTATGCTAGACAGCGAATTGTGAAATTGATTAATTGGTCTGAAAAAGGGAGGGACTAAAAATGCATACATTATGGGCCAAAATACACACTAATCACATACTTGTGTACTCTTGAGCTGTTTTTCTTGGCTTGGGCCCCACAATCAAAGTTATGGGAAATATTATTCTACAGTATACAGTGATACATGTATTATGAACATTATGGCAGCAGTTTGGACAAGGCCTTTTGGATATCACTTATCCAGGCCATCACTAATTCTCACTGATCTCGGGTAAGCGATATTGTAGCATCAAGGTGCAAACCACTCGTTTTAAAGACAGATTTTATCCTCAGGCAATAAGACTTGGTCAATCAGTATGGTCAGTAGGGCACAGGGGCAAGTAGCTACTATCCCACTGTGCTTATTTCTACTTATTTTTTTAATGTACTTGTTTGTACAGTAAAAAATATAGCGTGTGTGTGTAACTCCGACAGCAAGTGTATATTGTGTATACTTTAAACATGTGACACGTTCATTTGAGAGCAGCCAGTCACATCTAAAAATTAGGGTCAATAAAGAAATTCCCAGTTACTTACTTAACTGGCTTGCTAGCCCTGACATCAACCCCATCAAACAACTTTGAGATGAACTGGAATTTGTAAAGTCTTCCCAAATAATGTGGAGCATATCAATGCCCATTTTTGGAAATATATAGTTCTCTGGAGTTTTGGGAATTTGATGTTCAGCAATTACATATGGGTGGAACGTTCAGGTGGGTGTTCAAATACTTTTGGCCATGTAGTGTATTTTGCCGTAAGGCAAAGAAAGTGCTAAAAGTGTATTGAACTTTCAAATGCATCTTTGAATAGGCAACACAATTAACAAGGCAGGGGTAACACGTTTTGGGAAACGCTGACATACAGTTTAGAGAAAATGTAGTCTTGCATTGCCAGTCTCATCTCCACAGCACTGTGTCAGCGCTATAGTATGGTCTGGCTTCACAATAGACATTAACATTCTGGGATAGGGGAAAAAGCGCCCTGGCTTGATTGTAGTACTTTAAACCTATTACACCCATCGAGGGCGGCGCTAAGCCCCAGATGCAGTGCCAGTGCCTTTGCAAAATAATGTAGATAGTGGAAGGGGAGGTAGGCCAATGTCAGGCTTTATCCCAGCACTGTACATCCGCTAAGCCAGACTAGAGAACATACAAGACTATTTTCAAGGGTCATTTATTACAGAATGTAAGAGGGATAGTAAAGTGCCATGAACACACAATCACCAACAGCAGAAGCCTTCATACTGAAATTAAGCTAAGCTCAGGTTGCAAAAGGAATGTGTACATTTGTCTGTCATGTTTCAGTGAAGGGGCTACAGCAGTACATGGCTTTTGCAGAAGCATACATGACATAGCATATGACACCAGGCCAGAGGTGCACAGCAGAGCTTATTCACACCCATGCACTATGTAGGTTTATGAGTGAATGAAATAATTTATATGATTTCTGGACTGAATGCAGCTATTTTTCACAGGCTCCTTTGATTGTTCATATTCAGTAACTTAGTGGCATGTTGACCTGTGCTAAACAGCATCAGTGTTGTATGTGTTGATGTAAACAGCTACTGCATGCTCAGTCAATCGGTTGACTGAAGCTCAACGTTCGTGCGGCTACTTACTGTACCTGAACCAGAGGGGATAGGTTCTTCTGTCTTTTAGAAACACCTGCCTAAAACATGATCCACACAACCGAGTTGGATGGAAATACACACGCACAGTATAATCAGATCAACAAAGACGATGACAACACAAAAATAGGAGACGTGGATGTTGACAACATGCAGAGAGAGAAAGAAGAGGGAGGGAGAGAAAACGAAGTGAAGGCAATTGCTGATGTTTAATGGAGGCATTTAATATATTTTACCCAATTCTCACACCCAACAACACAGCCACCCTTGGATAAAGTTTAAAATGTGCATAATAAGTGAGTTTGTCTTGAAAAAAGGAGACACTTTGCTGTCTTTCTTACACATCCAAAAGGCAAACTCAAATTTTGAACCTAATTAGGCTTGACACAAGCAGAAAAACCTCCACAGACAATACTTACAGCATCAGAATCCACTTTGTCTTTAGATCCACGGCTACCAGCCACCACAGACTCCAGTACAGCCACCCAGCGCTGCTTGTCAGGGAAGCTGGGAGCCATGAAGTAGATTGACTGGCCTGGCCAGCAGGTGGTGTGGGGATGAGACTCCAGCTTCAACACATACGGTATGTCTACAGACACAGACACACGCACAAGCACACACAGAGATTGGCTCTCTTGCAAGCAGCTGCTTCATTTCACAGCTTAGCAAAACTGTCAAAGTGTTGCTCTATTCTAAGATTCAAAGCATAGATTGGACATGTGGATCCAATTATAAATTTGGGGAAAGGATGATACACTTAAAATCCTACAAAAGGCTGATTGCAGCCAGATTAGGTGGTATTGATCCAGTACCTGACTTGGCAGTGTTGATGAGTTCAGAGGCTCCAACAGCTCCATGAACGGTTACCTCTCCATCAGGCAGACAGAGCTCAAACTCCTCCTCAACTTTTATATAGTCTAGAAGAAAAACACATTCTTTTTATGAGATAGTGCTGTATTGATCTACATTGTAATATAAATACTTAAATGATTACAAATTGTCTCATTAAGGAAGGGATCAGTGATGTTCTGTCAAGTTCAAAATCTTCGTATTACTAATGAGAACACAGGTATTAAAAAAAAAACCTTCTCTGGGCTCAGTATCATAGATCGATACTTTGGTTCCATCAAGCACCACATATTTACTCTCCCAGCCTTGCTGACCACGCTTGCCATTTCTGTGTGAGCAAACAAATGCACATTACTGTCAAAGCTGTGAAAAAACATATGGTACATGGTCAGTTTGGTAGCAAAAAGTCTGAAGTCTGAGGTTACCTAGGCTGCTTCATCCATCCCTCCAAGCGAACATGCCCACTGGCCTCTTTGACCTGCAGTGCAGGAGAGTTTGCCTTTTCTCGGCACAGAGCCTCTGAAAAGTGAGTGGCGTACTCGGCTGGCAGACCACAGGTGGCCGGAAGACATGGTGAGCATTTAGGGTGACACAGGGTGTGACACTCTATAATACAACAAAGAGAGGGGGATGAAGAATAATGCAAATTTGTGTTTCTATAAAAATTATTTATTAGTAGAATCTTATCATAAATAAGAGAGTTCATATTGTAATGTTAAGGGATATTTTTATCATCTGAACTATCTTCATATCAATGCTTCCCAAACAAACCTAGACAAGTGGCAGCCTGTCGTCCAAAATGCACAGTGTCCAGGCAGACGGCACACTTGGCAGCCCTCATGTTGAGGCCCACAGTGAAACGATGAGGGATGTTGTGGTGCATTCTCTCTTTCACACGACGACCAAACTCTGCAATGCAAAAAAGGAAGAATAAGTGAGCAGGGATAGGAGTTATTGAAAGAATTCTTTTTTTTTTTTTTTTTACAAGCTTAAATCCCTTCAGAAGTCAGCAACAAGTACATGACATTTAGTTTTTTCAAGCAGAATGGGGGAAATTTGAATAACGAATACCTTAAATTTAAGGCATATCAATGTTCAAGTATACTAATATAGTCAGTCAGAATCCAATCATGCATGCCAATGACTATGGGATGCAATAAAATGTTTCTTGGCAAAAAACCCATCCAATCATTTGCTATCTAAATCAGGACTCCACAAATGATGCTGGGGTAAAAAAAAAGGGGAAATCACGTCAAAGTTGACATTTAATATGTCAAGTTACAGTTAGCTTGACAATGGGACAGTAAGACAGATGTATAGTAGGATATGAGCATGTGTGTTTGTGCAGTATTACATGCATGGAGATGACCTCATGCATGTTAGAAGACAAACTCTGGTGACTGCTAACTTACTTTCAAAGGTGACTCTCCTCTTTTCTGCGAGGAGCAAGAGGAAAGAGACAGAAAGGAAAGAGCAGTCTAACAAAAGCTATGTGAAAACAAAGGAACACGGACAGAAAGGAACCTGTATCACAAAGCAAGTTCAACTTGTCCAGGCTACTGTTACCCAAACATGTGTCTCTGATAAAATACACATCATGGTCTATATAGTGTTATAACTTATGATGTGGTGATATTAAGCTTTCACTTTCAAGTAAATGCAGTATTTTTGTCACTGAATCCTTTTAGAATAAGTTTTTTTCCATTTAGAACATGGGCTGTTTACACATTTTGGTATGAGCCACTAAACCTGCCATGCATCTTTGATTTATGCAAAGGTTTAGTTTCCATTATGATCACAATCATAAAAAAGCTTTGTGACAGTTGAAAACCCAGATTAAAACCAATCTCACCTGGCTAATGCACTATTCTTACTTTGTGATATAGGCCCAAACAGGATTGCAATGTTAGCTGGATAAATGCAGTGATTGTTGTTTTTCTTCAGTTCATGCACCCTGTTTTGGAGCGAGCTCCAGGTTTCACATGTACTGAGCACAGTTATCCACCTCTGTTTAACTTCATAATCCTGCTTTGTAAGACAGGCCATAGAAAGAACACACACATAAACACCACAAAAACACAATAAGTGAACAGAGTCCAGTTGCTAAAGCTGTTAGCACATGGGTGAACACCCCTATGGCGAATACTGTATAGCTTCAAAACAGGGATTCAAATTCAGTGGACAGTAACAGTTGCCCATGGCAACCACATGTTCAAGATTTGTTTTATACACACACACACACACACACACATATATATATATATATATATATATATATATACATATATATATATATATATATATATATACATATATATATATATATATATATATACATATATATATATATATATATATATATACATATATATATATATATATATATATATATATATATACATATATATATATATATATATATATATACATATATATATATATATATATATATATACACATATACATATATATATATATATATATATATACATATATATATACATATACATATATATATATACATATATATATACATACATACATACATATATACATATACATATATATATATACATATATATATACATACATACATATATATATATATACATATACATATATACATACATACATACATATATATATATATATATATATATATATATATATATATATATATATATAAACCCAAATCAAAACTTACAAAACTGGAAAATCTTATTTAAAAAAAGGTCAATATTTTATTTGGTTGTCTCCGTAAAGTTTAAACATTATATTCATGCGCAACACAACATTTCAGCTGTTGTGCGCCTGTTTTGCAATATATATATATATATGTGTGTGTGTGACACTAACCTTCAGGTGTGGAGTTCTCCTTGCAGCGTGTAGAGGGGTTGAGAAGGCTGCTGGGGTTGGGTTGATGTTCTGGGGATTTGACAATTGCTGACATGAGGATCTGATGTCGAGCCTGGGCTGGCGTGGCAGGAGCCCCATGTTCCTGGGCTTTGAAATGGGCCGCTGTGTTACCATAAACAAATAAAACAAGCTTAGATCAGTAATAGCTATTATGCAGAAAAATATCTGGCTCCATTATCAAATGAATAATAGATATAAATTGCAAAAAAAACCTGGTGTAGGTAATGGAGCAAGATGCTGCCATGGCAACATTGTTAAAAGATGTCTGGGAAAAGATAAGGGAGGAGGAGGCAAAATACAGGATTTTTCGAGCTGACTTAGGTTGTCATTTCTCATCTCCAATGGCAAACCTAACTTTATGATGATATAGGTTTTAATGAAAAATACATTATTACCAGAGTCAAATCAACAAGAATGAAATATTTTGATATTGCAGGGCCAGCTACAGAGTATCATCCCATTCCTTGCTGCCAAGCGATGTCAAAAGATATAAAGCCCCGTCCCTTATCTGGTGCAGTTACTGTGCAGCCTAACACTGGGACCTACCCTCCTCCCTAAGGGATCGCAGCTCTATCCTCATCTTCTGCAGAGCCTCTTCCAGATCAGCGCATCTTGACCGCTCTTTATCCAAAGCCAGTTTCATGTCACCATACTGCATGGGAACTGCTGGCTGGGCCTGTGGAGCCAGTGCCCCGTTAGTTGTGGTGCCTACGTCCTCCCGCCGCCGCCCAAATATACCCTATTCAGAGAGGGAACATGTTACTAATACTATACAAGAACAAAACAATACAAGCACATTTTCAGACAGAAGTTGTTTATTAATCTAATGTGGCTTAAAGTTGTCATAAAATGTTTTCAAAGACCTTCTTTTTCTTGGTGGGCTGGTCCATTTTAGCCTGGAGGAAGTCGATGAGTTTAGTCTGCTGGGAGATGGTCCCCTCCATCTTCACCTTCTCATGGGAGTATACAGCCTGCAGGAAGGAAAACAGATCTTCAGAGAAGGAAATAACTCTAAAGACAACCTTAAAAGAGTTCCCTTAAGGACACATACATTTATTTATCCCCTTGGGTCCCCTGAGACACCTTGTTACTTGCCAACATCCGTTGCGCTATTCTAATACTATTGTCTACTATTCTAATATCTAACTAGGACTCTGTTTCTCCCTAGAGGCCGCTGTATTTCATCAAACTGAAAAGGTATTGCATTGAGCACCTGTATATTCTCCAGCTGGTACTCCAGATCTGTCCTCTCAGTCTTGAGCATGTCTGTCTGGTCTAGGGCATCTTGCAGGCCTTGGGTCAGACGAAATATGTGGCTCTTCTGGAGGTCCATCTGCTGCTGCAGCTTCCCTTGCTGTAGGGACACCAGCACACAGATATTTAAAGTAAGAAATCATATTTAAAATCAGCCACATTTCAGAATGGTACCAATTATAAGTATTAACTCTATTAAGAGAAGATCTGTCAGGGACCAAAAAACATTTTAGAATTCACATGAAATACTTTGATTCAAAATACATTTCTTTAACCATAGGCTAAAACCAACTCCTGGTTGCATTTTTTTTAATGAGTGAGTTATAGTGGACTAGTCCACAACATAAATGTCATTTACATTTAATAAGAGCAGATGTGTTTATGTGATTGCATTCCACATTCTACCTCTTCCATCAGCCTCTGTTTAAGTTCTCTCTCCGTCTCCAGTTTCTGCTGTAAGCTGCGTGCGTTCATCTCCAGCATGGTGTGCTTCTTCTCCAAATCATTGAGCTATGAGAACATGTAAGTGCACGTTCAACAGTTGCAACTAAAAGTTAAATTCACACCTCCATAAACAGTGTGGATTTTCTCTCTCAGAATTCAAAAACGTTTTTTTCCACTTAGAGGACCAAAGATGGGGTTAAAGTTAGATAAGATATAAGTACATTTGTTTAAACACTTGTGACTCACAGTATCAGATAGACTTTCAGCCTTCAGTCTCTGCTCCTTTAAGGCTTGCTGTAAAGCCAGTATCTCAGCTTTGTGCTCCTTGACTGCCAGTTCTACTGCCTGGCGAGATTCAGTGCTTCGCTGGTCTGCTCGCAACCTGTAAACAGCACAATAACTTAGAAGTCTTAGAATAGCAATAGATTTTAATGACATGGACGTCATTCTCATGTAAAATAACAAAGAGTACGTTTATTTAAGTGTTCATGCTTGTTTGTTACCTGTTCTGCTTCTCATTGTCTAACAGTCTCTGCAGGTCTCTGGTGCGTCTCTCGGCTTGGCTTTTTTCGTCCTCCAGGGCACCTCTCCAAGCCTCCCACTGCCTCTCCTTCTCCAGCAACTCGTCATTTAGGGACTCCAGCTCCACCACCTGCTCCTCTAGCATGCTGCATGTGGTCTTCAGTGTCTCAATGTTCTGGGAGGATATACGAGCAAAACTGAAGAGGGAATCTTTTGGACAAAACAACGTCATTGTCTCTCCTTTCAGATACAGCGCAAGGCCCCAGTATTATGAATTTTAATGATATAATGCATCACATCTTTGGTCTGAACCATGAGGATAAATAAGGTTAAAACAACACTTGACTTGTTACAATATCTCTAACATGCCACTATATTTATCAGTGTGTGGTACTAGAGGTTACAGTGAATTATTCAAGAGTATTCATGTATGTGCGTTACTTGTTTCTGGTTGTTGAGGTGCATCTCACGGTCAGCCACCTCCCTCCTCAGCCTGTCCACTTCCTGGCTCAGCTGCAACTGGTCCTCCCTCTCATCTGACGCTTCATCAAGCTGTTTGGATAGGTAGAAGTTCTGGCGGTTCAACTCAGCATTCTCCTGACTCAGCTGCGTAAGCTGCTCCTCCAGATCAGTGATCACCTGTGGCAACAAAAACAACTAGAGGTCAGTTTTGCTTACAGAGGTGAACAGATATTTTTAGGTTCTGGTCACAAAAGCCAGGAGAAAAGAAGCATTGAAGTAATAGCACAGCTGGGCTACAAATAAATTTAAATCTTTACAATAATGTAATGCTGATGGTGAAGTTACTTCCAAAATCCCACTAGTAAGAGACTTGTGTTGGCCATGTAAGAATTAGGTAAAGGATGATCTATTAAGTGAGTCAAAAATCAAATAAGTAAATAAGTAATAATCTTAAGATGTTTCATTTGAAAGTTAAATTAGGTGATTTGTTGGACATTTTACATTAATGTTACCCATCATTCATGTCAATAATTTAGTTACAATTAACATGTAAAAAAGTACTGTATGACAAGTGTTTGGGCACAGTTGGTGAATGCCTTATGAAAGCAAGCTGTGCTTCCTAAACCAAAACGTGATTCAGTAGACTACATTGCTATATTAGAATGAAGGTTTAAAGTTGAACATTACCACATATTTAAATAAAAGAATATACTTTAGAACATTGTTCTGCAGCTGGTGAAAGCAGAGACAAAAGGCTGTGGCAGTACTTACTGAGCAGCTGTCTCTCAAGGCATCAAATTTGCGCTGAATTTCATCTCTGTGATTCTGCGGGAAACAAGAGCAAATAGAGACGAAAAACACAATCACATCTGACTGCTACATAAAATGGTGATGTATTGCTGACCACATTATTTAAAATAGACTCAAAACGTAACATGACCTTTCCTTTGGAGTTTGTGCATAACAGATTGCATACATCTGCATATTTTTATGTGAAATGTATATTCACCTGTACTTCTATGACGTTACTCTGATTGCACACATATGGGCTTGCATGTGCTTGTCTTACCCTGAGGGCGGTGATCTCCTCTTCAGCCTCAGCAGTGGTCTCTTCCAGCTCAGTCTTTGCTTGCTGCAGCTGGCTCTCCAGGGCAAGACGTGCAGCCTGCAGGCTGCTAATCTGGGACTCGCGCTCCTGCAAGGAGAGGGTCAACTCTGACACCTGTCTCTTGATCTCCAGCTTCTCTTCTTCATGTTCTAGGCCCATCTACGACAAAACAGGACTAGGGTGAATATGCAGTGCAGTGTATATCACAGTGTAAATCAGATGTGAAATAGATTGTATTTGCATATATATGTTCTTATATAACTACGGCTACCTTTGCATAACTTGTAAGGGGGTTCAGAGGGTACCAGTGACCCCAGGTCAGATGTGTAGAAAACACTAATGTAAAGTAAACTGCATCCTGAGTAGCTAAGTCAAAATGCCTCACCAAAAATTAGCGGCTCAAAAAAGAAAAGACAGGGTACAGAGAGAACAAGAAAATGAAAGGAGCAGAGGGGCAATGGCCAAATTTCTGGCCAAAACAAAAGTGTGACAAGCACCAGATAGAAAGGGGAAGCTGAATATGGCAGAGGTGAGGAGCTAGGCAGACTAGCCCATAAAACCCTCAGGAGCGGACTCAGTTTTAAAGTTAGAGTGAAGCTACTTATATGATATGAAACTAGTTACTTGAGGTATCCATTGGTAGCAACCATTGTCATGCTATCTTCTCACAAAAAGGCTAATGTCCAAGAGTTTTTTTAAATAGGTGGTGCTGGAGTGGGTGTGGATGAGGTGCCCAATGTAGAATATTTTGTCCCCCTGTCCAAAACTCCAAATGGCTGGCCTGTCTTTGCTTTCAGTACATGTAGGAACTTAATGAATGCCATCATGAACTATTGACTAATTAAAAGAACAAAGTAATGAAACAAAGCTGAAAAAGTATAGTATATGTTTCTGACATAAAGCAAGCTGAATGGGCAGTAAGAGTAGAAAGAAAACACTTAGAGGATGTCAGGGGGGCTCAAGTTCAACTAGCGGATATAGAAATGTACAGTGAGGAAAATAAGTATTTGAACACCCTGCTATTTTGCAAGTTCTCCCACTTAGAAAGCATGGAGGGGTCTGAAATTATCATCGTGTGCATGTCCACTGTGAGAGACATAATCTAAAAAAAAAATCCAGAAATCACAATGTATGATTTGTTAATTATTTATTTGTATGATACAGCTGCAAAAAAGTATTTGAACACCTGTCTATCAGCTACAATTCTGATCCTCAAAGACCTGTTAGTCTGCCTTCAAAATGTCCACCTCCACTCCATTTATTTTCCTAAATTAGATGTACCTGTTTGAGGTCGTTAGCTGCATAAAGACACCTGTCCACCCCATACAATCAGTAAGAATCCAACTACTAACATGGCCAAGACCAAAGAGCTGTCCAAAGACACTAGAGACAAAATTGTACACCTCCACAAGGCTGGAAAGGGCTAAGGGGAAATTGCCAAGTAGCTTGGTAAAAAAGGTCCACTGTTGGAGCAATCATTAGAAAATGGAAGAAGCTAAACGTGACTGTCAATCTCCCTCGGACTGGGGCTCCATGCAAGATCTCACCTCGTGGGGTCTCAATGATCCTAAGAAAAGTGAGAAATTAGCCCAGAACTACACGGGAGGAGCTGGTCAATGACCTGAAAAGAGCTGGGACCACCGTTTCCAAGGTCACTGTTGATAATACACTAAGATGTCATGGTTTGAAATCATGCATGGTACGGAAGGTTCCCCTGCTTAAACCAGCCCATGTCAAGGCCCGTCTTAAGTTTGCCAATGACCATTTGGATGATCCAGAGGAGTCATGGGAGAAAGTCATGTGGTCAGATGACACCAAAAAAGAACTTTTTAGTCATAATTCCACTAACCGTGTTTGGAGGAAGAAGAATGATGAGTACCATCACAAGAACACCATCCCTACTGTGAAGCATGGGGGTGGTAGCATCATGCTTTGGGGGTGTTTTTCTGCACATGGGACAGGGCGACTGCACTGTATTAAGGAGAGGATGACCGGGGCCATGTATTGCGAGATTTTGGGGAACAATCTCCTTCCCTCAGTTAGAGCATTGAAGATGGGTCAAGGCTGGGTCTTCAAACATGACAATGACCCGAAGCACACAGCCAGGATAACCAAGGAGTGGCTCTGGAAGAAGCATATCAAGGTTCTGGCATGGCCTAGCCAGTCTCCAGACCTAAACCCAATAGAAAATCTATGGAGGGAGCTCAAACTCCATGTTTCTCAGCGACAGCCCAGAAACCTGACTGATCTAGAGAAGATCTGTGTGGAGGAGTGGGCCAAAATCCCTTCTGCAGTGTGTGCAAACCTGGTGAAGAACTACAGGAAACGTTTGACCTCTGTAATTGCAAACAAAGGCTACTGTACCAAATATTAACATTAGTTTTCTCAGGTGTTCAAATACTTATTTGCAGCTGTATCATACAAATAAATAGTTAAAAAATCATACATTGTGATGTCTGGATTTTTATTTTTTTAGATTATGTCTCACAGAGGAACAGACACCTACGATGACAATTTCAGACCCCTCCATGATTTCTAAGTGAGAGAACTTGCAAAATAGCAGGGTGTTCAAATACTTATTTTCCTCACTCTAGATGCAAACTCTACAATTAACAACAAAGCACAGAGACAGCCCAGCCTAGAAACCTAAAAGTGCATGGTGAAAAATAAGACCTCTAGTAATTAGATTTAAAATGTCAAACTTGTTAAGATTTTTTTTTTAATTATTTTAAAAGCTTTAAAAAAAAGAAAGAGGAAATGTCAGCCCATTCTGTGATACAAGGATGCATTTATCTTTTTCATAGGCTTCTGACTATTACAGAGATGAAAAGAGTGGATTTAATCTCAAAGTAAATATTTGTGTGTGAGAGAGGACAGTGTGTGTGTTTGTATGTGGGAGTGCAGAAAGACCAAAAATTAGTTCCAATTTGTGTATCACATCTAAGTGGGAAAAGTGTGTGGAGGTAGAAACACAACATCTAGTCAGCAGGTTGTCTGCCACTAACATCGGCAGACAGCACACCAGGGAGTGAAAGCTCTCAAACAGGAGAAAGGGGACATTGTAGTTCTCAATTACGTCAAACCTTATTTTTTTAGAATAGGTTCGCATTGAATGCACATACAGCTAATGGATTTTGAGGTGTATTTCTCAGAGCAGTGGAGTAACATTTGTACTTTTAAAACTCCTAAATGTAACTAGTTTAATACATTATAACTCACAGATGAGTTTCAAACATCCAAAATAGGCAAAAAAACTAAACCTTAAACTTTAGTGTATCTCTGTGAGACTTCATAGAATTTTGTAGAAAAGTTACAAGCTTTCACAGGGAGGTCAGACTGCAGACCAGAGCTTATGACAAATAGCATCTTGCTCAAGGACACATCTGTAGGGTGAATGCTTGACAACATGGGAACTAACAAACTATTCATTGGACATGCTACTATGTCCTGCTTTATTTTTATATGGTCAAACAGATTCTCACCTGTTGTAATGCAACTATATTGTTCCAGAGATGATACATGAAGGCTGCAGATACAGCTTGTGTACAGGCCCAATGGCAATTTTGTAGAGGTGCCATTATCGACCTACAGTATTTAATTAGCCGTTTATCTGAAAGGTATCTGAGCTTGCTAGCTGATCAGCTGCCTTAATCCCTTTAGTGGATTGGTATAATGTAAGGCTAATACTATGTGCTAGTTAAAGTGAATTACTTAATCTTGAGCTAACAGATTTTGCCTGTTATCTCTGCTTCCTGTTGCCTCACCTCCCGCAGCCTGCTCTCCAGCTCCAGCAGCCGGGTTCTCTTGGTCTGCTCCTGCTGACTCATCTTCTCCAGGTGCTCTTCCAGTTTGGCATTTTGGGACTCTAGCTTGCCTGCCTGAGACTCCAAATAGAACTTTTGTTGCCGAAGCTCTGAGATCATCTCCTCCTGGGCTTTCCTGACAAAAATATACACAAACAGATGACTATTACATTGCCTGTTTACAAGCCGACATCTTTCAAAAAACAATTTCCTAGCATATAAAAAGATTTAGATTAGAAGTTTCAGTGGCATTAATAATGTGAGCCAAACATTTAGAACATGTCTCTTTATGTATTGAGTTAAATAATTAAACATAATTTTATACATTCAGGTGGGGACATTTACCTTTTAAGTTATGATTAGTTGAAGCTGCATTTTCTGTAATTAGACCTGTGATAAATTATTGTTTTGGCCACTTGGGGCCAGCAGACACAAGTTGTGAATATAACAGTGACTTATTATCACCTTTTTAAGTTGAAATGGCAAACGTGTCAGCAAACAATCGTTATTTAGACAACCAGCTGTTGCAGAGCAACATTATCATACGTTTTTTGTTTCTGATTTCCTGAAGAATATGAGTTTAACATTCACGCTCTTTCACAATTCTGTGGGAAATATTTAACTGTTTAGCTGCTAAAAGCTCCACTATACTCACCAGGCTGTTGCCAACTGTGTCTGTCTGTTTGGTGCTGAGCAGATAGTGTACAGTTGTTTTTAAAACTTGTTCCGCTTAAAACAGCTATGAGAGCGGTGAGAGTGAATCAAAATAGTAAAGTTGCAGCCGGACAGCTAAACGAATGAGCTCAAACTCACTATAAATCTCTGTGAAGCTGAGAGGAGCTGCAGATTCACGTGAGAATTCGTTTTCCATAAATGTACATTTATGCGCATTTTGAAGAATCACATTAGAAAAGCTGAATGGAGGCTCGAGGAGACAGAACCATTGTGGTCGGGCACTGATGAATAGCACAGTATGGGCAGAAGGTCTAGTTAACTCACATATTCTTCTGGGTGTAGATGCTGCTATTAGCAGCCAGCTTGTTAGCCTCTGACAGCTCAGCGATGCGCTGCTCTAGGTTCTTCACCTTGGAATCCATAGCATTAATGGTCTGTAGGAAGTAGGAGACACAATAACATGGTGGAAATCCTATTCCATTAAAGAGGCTAAAATGCAAGAACATATTCCCTTTTAAATGAAGCCAAATCCTACTAAGATTAATGGTACACAAACATTTCAGCAGCACTATTTCTTTTATGGGAAACAGATTTTTGTACTGCAGTGAAATCCTATTAGAGTCCATTAAGGTGTTGCTTGGATCTTCTACTGTCAACGTCAGATGACTGCCTCTAAAAGCTTCTTACTGCCTCAATTCTACCACATTAACCAGATTAGGACTTGAGCCCAGGCATTATAGTGCAACATTAAGTATACTACAATTTACACCAACTGTACATTCTAGTACATTTGAACGACTATAATAAATTACTGCGTAAAGAAAGAAAACACATTCGTGGTCTAGTTTTGGAATTCTTAAAACAAATTCAGTGGATAATGTATGAGCAACTTTAACCCATTGAGATTTATACAGTACATTGAACTTGTATAATATAATTGAGAGGGAAAATGTGACAATTATAAAACATTGCTGCTGTTTCTACGGTTGATAAAAGCAAAACCAATAAAGTAAGCTATGGTATTAGACAGTGAAAATATACAATACTTTAGATCCCTTAGTGTTTTAAATCCCATATCAGTAGAACATTTACTAGCAAATGCCAGAGTGGATATAATTCCTTACTGCTTTCTGTTCACTTATAAGTTTGCAGTTCTCCCTCGACTCCTCCTCCTGCTGGGCCTTTCTGGCCTCGAGGCTCTCCTTGTCAGCCAGGTCCACCTTCATCTGGTTCACCAGAACCTTAATCAAACACATCCGGCATATATTACATTTGTCACATTTAGGTCAAAGTCTGTAATTTCCTACGTGATAAAGCAATCATAAACAAAAACACATGGTCATCTCACTGTTAAACAGCTCTGACTTATATAACACCACAACAGTGATTTAGAATGGCAGGACTGACAAGGGTCTATTATTATTACTAGTATTACCATATATAATGAACGTGTGTGTGTGTACATTCTCAGACATTTACAATGTTCAGTAGCCTGGACAATAGAAGGCTGGCCAACCTTGATCTTGTCTTCATAAAGCTTCTCCTTTTGAACCAGTTGAGTTTCCATCCTCTGGGCTGTCGACTGGGCATCCCTCAGGTTCTCCTCTAGTTCCTGGAGGGAGAAGAATTATAAATATAACTGGACACATCTAATACAATAAGCATATATCCAAAATAGACTACACATTTCTCACATTGATGTTAATAATGCAGTATAGCTTTCTTTGTATATTACATACAAACAATCACAGTGATGATAAATGTAGCATAAAGCCTTGGATTTACAAAACAAAACAGCACATTCTGAAATTATATAACAATTCACTTTAACATCAAAACCATTAAAATCAAAACAAATGAAGAAACTTGCATCGAAAAGCTGGAAGTCCATAAGTCGGCTGGAGCGGTGCCTGCTCATGCTGACACCGGTAAAATCGTGTGTATGTCAAACTCTAATGTAATGACATCGGTAGACAAGTAGCCACTTGTGAGGGCTCAGCTGGCAAAGAGCTCTTCAAACAGAAATGTGTGTAGTGCGTACATATGTGTGCCAAGATAACTGATGAGGAATAGACTGGGAGAGGGCAGGATGAATGGGAGGGGAGGAATTAGAAGTAGAATGGGTCAGAGTATTAGCAAGTCTTATCTGTAGTTCTCTCACCAGGATCTTTTCAGCCATCTGCTGGATCTGCTGGGATTTGGTCTGAATGTCATCTTTCAGCTTATTCTCCCGCCGCTCAACCATTTCCAGCCTCTTTACCTGGTTCTCTAGGGTCTTCCTGCCCTCCTGCTTACACACCAAAAAGAATAGCATAAAGTTAGCCACACAGATACCTTCTCAAGAACGACTTGTGCTGCAGGTAAATCAATTACAGGAAAAGGTATTTAACAAACCAGTATTATGTAACAAATACACATGATTCAGGATTGTGGGTATACTTTGGTACCTCTGTCTCTCTCAGGCGGCGTTTTAAAGTGTCACTGGAGTCGGTTTTTCCACGCAGGCGCTCCAGATCTCGCTCCAGCCGCTCCTTGGCCTGCCGGACATTCTGCAGCAGCTCAGTGGCTTCTGTGCTCGCTTTCACTGCCTGGGGGAGGTCAGGAGGTCAAACGCTGTTAGAGGATCCCAAGACAAACCTCTTCATATGCTTGGGCAATTCCTACCCACTAACACATTGAAAAAAAGCTACTCAAAGGAATAACACAACTACAGGCTGCAGAAATGGAGAGATAACAAGTTAAAAGGATTTATTCACTTTGTTTAAAGAACAAATCATTTTAAAATAATCTTGCTGAGAATAAAATACCTAAATAATATTATTTTTCTCTTATTACATAATGACAGTAACCAAGAGAACAATGAATTTACCTTGGACAGTTTGTCCTGGAGCTCCTGGATTTTCACCTGCTGCTCAGAATTGGTCTGAAAAAACATAATACAGAAAACTCAGTCAATACACTTTATGGTAACTATGGCTTTAAGCATGTAGATCAATCTGACAAGCCTGATTTGTTACCTTTTCTAGTTTGGAGAGAAGCTCCTCCACGTCAGCTTTGCCCTGCTCTTTAGCCTGAAAAATAATTGGCATATAGTGGAGACCAATAATCAATGGTCAATGATCAATAAAGTACAATTCATCCATTTTCTTGTGGTTGCAATAGCAAAAGGGCTTGCACAGCAGCCCAGGCAGCAGTTTTTCCCCATAAATTTCCTCTAGTTCCTCCTGAAGGATCCCCAAATGCATCCATGGGGCTTCCAAATCGTGATGTAACTCAAACATTTCAACTGTTTGCAGGCCGTTTGCAATGCCTTTTAAGAAAAAATGTTTGGTATTGAGTCCATTAGTCTTTCAGACTAACAGGATTACAAATGTATATTCAATAATACTGGATTGATAGCATCAAGACACTACAATGGCAAACCAATAAGGAGAGGAAAGTACGATATGTATATAGGCTTTGCAGATTGTGTGCTTGGCTCCTAAGCTATGATTTCAGCAGTTAGCCTAGACATGGCAGTCGTTAGTCAAATTAATTTAAAACTTTCAAGCTTTTATTAACATTTCCCCATTGCAGAAATATATATATTTGAGTATAAAGTGTTCACACGTTTATATTTTCATATAGAATACATTGCCATTTTATTTAAAGGTCCCATGACATGGTGCTCTTTGGATGGTTTTATATAGGCATTAATGGTTTATATCTGAAGTCTATTTCCCAAAATTGTGCAGAATTACAGCCACTAGAGCCAGTCCCACAATGAGCTTTCCTTAGTATGTGCCATTTCTGAGTCTGTAGCTATTGAGGAGGAGGTGTGGCCTTGACCAACTGCCACTTTGCTCGTTTGAAAGCTATGATGTCTCTCTCTCATGGGTGGGTCAAATTCTCTGGGCGGGCAAAGCAGTGAAAAGGGAGGTAACCTTGAGATTCCAGATCGGCCCATTTGAGCTTTCATTTTCTCAAAAGGTAGAGCAGGATACCTAGGGCTCGATTGACACCTATCACCATTTCTAGCCACTGGGTGACAGACTGGGGAAACTAATATTAATGTTAAAAAACCTCATAAAGTGACATTTTCACGCTATGAGACCTTTGACTGTGTTTTTTTACGTTTGTAGATAACATGCGGTAATGTTGCAACAGTTTTAAGACTATAGTAGAGTCTGAGAAAAAAAAAGGAAAATAATGTGTACTTCAGATTATTTCAATGATTTGAGTAATGCTTGTGAGCCATGGTCCGTGTCACCGGGAGCCCTGACAGGTTTGTCATTATGTATTCTGTAGAAGCAGAATGGGAATTTGTTGCGGAAAATATACTATGCTGTTAATATGTATGTTCTTTAATCACCCATCCTTTGTGGAAACTGTCGGACCCTGATTAATGTGTAACTGATAGCGTGTATAGGTCTGATAGCGTTTTTCAGAGCCCGTGTAAAAATACAATAACAAGATATCAGACTGGAACATAACAACTAAAATGTTGAAGTGATCTGAAAGCCTAAAAACATTATCAACCCAATTTTAACGATCCACGCACATGGCGTGAAGGGCCTGAAGCAGATGCATTTAGGGTGTGTACAAATCCACTTTTGCTAGTTTAACGGCAGAAAAAAAATTGTCCCTGCGCCAGGCACATGGTTCGAAAGGGTGGTACTTAGCATCTTAATTAATCATAGGTGTATTTTGGGCATGACATACAACAAACTAATCAGAGTGTCATCTCCCATTCTCTTTAAAAACCAGGCGCGTTTGTATCTTGGTGCATTGCTATTATGATGGTGGATTTGCTAAGCAAGAAGGAGATTTTCAGGAGAAGAAGCTGATCTGCTAGTATGTGAAGTGGAAGCACGCAAGCAGCTCATATTATAATACTATTTCACATTGTAATATATTAATTTGTAATCTTCTGCATGTTTGTGTGCTGCTGCGTGTCCATGTGTGTGTAACATGCATAGTGTGTGCGCTGTGCATGAGCCTAGGCGCATTACTAATGTGCTGGTGATGATGATTGAGAACAATCCATGACACGGTCAGGTCTCAGCTTTCCAAAAGGGGCGGTGCATGCTATAAATTCTGCGGGGAGCCCAAACTTTTGCAGAGGCCATTTTTATTGTTTTCTGTTATTTTGAAAGTTTAAATGATAGAAATAAAATCAATTTTTTTGCGACATATTATACGAATGTCTAATCTGTCATTTGATGCCTTTTGGAGATTTTTCCATCTTTTCTTGGCTTCTTTATGCACATTAATACAAATTTTTACCTGGGGTTCCCAAACCTTCGAGCCCCACTGTAAACTGACACAAACGGAAGTTTGGGCTGCTGAGGAAGTGAGGAAGAGAAGAGAGAGGAAGCGATTTGTTGCTGTTGTTGCTATTTTCGGGATTCTGGTTGGCTAACGTGGGCTTGAGCTTCTTGTTACACTGCCACCTACAGGTCTGGCATGATCTAGACAGCATTGACGGTATACATGGGTACGTGTAACCAAACACTTTTCTGAAAACGGACAGGTGTGCACAATGTTATTTTGAAACCGGGGAGGTTGAAATGTACATTTATGATGTACATTTACTCAGGTCTTTGTTTATGAAATAAAGATCTTTATAATTGCACCACCTCTGCGTCCTGATAAATCTTTGATTTATTTTCCGCATATGAAAGTCTTTTCACAAGTATTGGCACAACGTCATTTGTACTTCCAAGGCACATGGAGAGGGAAAAGAAGTCTAAAGAAGTCAAAACACCAGAAACACTAGTACTATATGGACCAACTTTACTGTAAGATTGACGCTTTTCAGCTTGTGGCCTTCCTCAGGGCCATCAGGTTTCCTTGTCATTATCTATTCTGGCAATATTTTGCCAGGATCACCAGGAAGACAACAACAAAGCAATGCTATGTTTCAGGGACAAATCCTCCACCTGTGACATATATTTGACATATAAGCATCTTTGGTGCAATACATACCTTCTGTATTCTCTGCTGGTATTCCACAGCTTTCCTTTTGAGTTCCTCACTTGTTTGCCTGGAGTCTCGAAGTTCAGATTCGTAGAGGTCGCTGCGCCGTCGGGCAGCTGACAGGTCCTCCTCCAGCTGCCTGATGGTGACCTGCATCTCCTCCAGCTGGGCATGGTACTCCTGAGTCCAAAGACCGCAGTGGTCATCAATGTGGAAAAAAACTGTCCTCCCACTGATTGTATGTTTAAGAACATGTTAGGTGAAGTTTTATCTAATCAAGTTTAGTCAAGTTCACCACTACTATTAACATCTTACAGTATATCCCTTATAGAACTTAATATCTCTTATACAACACAATGTTGTGCATTGAACTGGACTTCTGATTGTATTGTGACACCGATTTCATTTATATTTTGAAATCTGTTCAAGTACTTCTGGCTGTGAACACACTCATGCTGTGCAAGCTGGAGACAAGTCACCGCTGTCATCCAAGTAAAACATTATTTGAAAACGTATTTTTTAATTTCAATAAAGAAAAACTGCTTAGTTTAAAAATATGTTACAAGGACTTCAGGAAACAAGATTGTATACCTCTTTAAGCAATAAGTCCTGCCATTTTCAAATACCCATTGTGGTACGTAGCTTTACAAAATGATTTAACCCAGCAGTGTTTCAACATTTGCCAACTTTCAAGAAGCTGGTGTTATCCTAAATAAATGTACTGTTCTATTTAGGCTTTTCCTGAAAAATAACCAGCAGGTTTTTATGTGCAGGTATAAGCAAGATACAACAGCACCAAGAGTTAGTTTGATACAGCCCAAAGAGGGTAACTGAGCTCTTAGCAAGGGCAACAATTGCTGCCAATGCAATACAGACAAATATATACTGTACTTCACAGATCTGCTGACACAGTTTTACTGTGCAGTGATCTTTAGAAACTGCACTGCACTAAAGCAATAATCATATACCACCAAAAGTGTCAAAATCAAAGATAAGATGGATTACCACTTCAATGCTGTAGGCAACTTTGCACTATAGAGACCATAAAGTGAAAGGAAAGACAACTGCTTAAGTCAACAAAAATCTTTTCAGAGACATGGTGTACTGATGTTGGTTCACTCTTAGATTATCCCATCATGTGCACCAAGATTTTTAACAAGTGAACAAATGGAAACAAAACTGCAGTTAAACGCTAATATTTTTGTTTCCGTTTTTGGTTCTTCTGTAAGAATTGCGTTAGCGAAAATAAAAAAAATATTTGTCCACCAAAAACAAAAGGAAATTCATCGTGTCGTGCAGGCAGTCTCATTCTCAAAAGAGACCTAATAAAACTTGGTGGCAACAGGGGGGACCACCTACAGGGGATATTTAGTGGCCATATTTTGTGGGTCATGGTTAATGTAGAAACCTGTTTGGTCTGTAAACATATTTCTAAGTTCAACTTTTTGATTTGAATCATAAATGTTGATTAAAAAATTGTTAATACTATGGTCCCTTGGGAGGAAAGGCGGACAAATCTCTTGGTAATGATCAAAGTGTCCTGCACTTTTGTACCTTGCAGGGATACCATCTGCAGGGATGACCTTTATGAGTGTTGAGGACAAGGCAGTCCTCAGAGGAAAAGCCTTGCCTGTGTAACAGGGACACACTGAAGAATATAATCTCACTGCTGCTTCAGTAACTCCTTTATCAGCTATGATAGTATAAAGGCGACACTGTGGAAAGTAGAAGAATCTCCTCAAATTAGACGATGGATGGAAGCATGAAGGCATTTTCCCCCCCATTCACTAGACATTAGCATAAAAAACTTGAAGTGTTTCACATCATTATTGTGATGAGAGGGTGGGGACAGAGGAGTGTTTGAATGAGAAGATTTACATACTTGCTCTTTAATTTCTTGCAGCTTGTTGCTCTGTTCCCGGATGTCGTGCAGCAGCTGCATGGCCTTGTCATCCTCTCTGGAGACTTCCACACGGGCCTCCTCTAAACTTCGCTTTAGGCTCTGCAAACACATATGTGCGCACAAATTCAAGGCTGCTGTTCATTTGAATCAATACTGATTTTTGAGGCGTTGAGGACAGCGAGACACAACTTGCATAAGAGCATCTTTATGTTTGAACATTTCTTTCAATTCCACACACACACACACACACACACACACACACACACACACACACACGTTACTATGACTCACACTGCACTCCGTGATGTAGGTAGCGAGGTCTTGCTCCAGAATGTTCCTCTGAGTCTCGGATGCCTTCAGCTCCACATCCTTCTGGTGGAGCACTGACTCCAGATCAGTCATTTTACGCTGGAACCTGGAGATCTCCTGCTCCATCTGAATCCACCGGAGAAGAGCACAATTACCGGTTTCTTTGCAACTTTACTAAAGGTTGACAACTGTTTGCGTTGCATTCAACGCTTTAAATGTGACAGCTATGTAAAGCCACTAAAAGTGGTGATTTAAATCAGTAAAAAAGGGGCCATCATCAGTCATAGATTCTGATGATAGTGAAAGTTTTTCACACAATTCTTAAAAAAAAAAAAGTTGTTCTAATGTTGTACACACAATATGATTAACTTGGCTTATTACAGCAACACCAGAAGCCTGTTGATCTGTGTCAAGCCAGTCAGGCAGAATAAACAAAGGACATCTGGTAATAAAACCCATGATCAAATCCTTTGTTTTGCTCAAAAACTACAAAAATACAATTTCAGTTTTCAGTCACTCAACGGCAGTCAGTCAACAATGGTCTTACTCTAGTCATCTCTGTCTTGCTTAATGGAGCATATCTTGCATTTGAAAATAAGAATGACTTGTTTCTCATTAAGGCTTGTAATAAAATACCGAAACATGAATAAAAATGGCTTTGAGTACACCCTCACCTTGTGACATTTGTCTTGAGTTTCTTGTAATTCTCTGCTTTTAAGATGCAGTTTCTTTTCCATGGAGTTGGTCTTAGCAGGAGAATTGAGGCCGGCAGACACTGACCTGAGAACAACAACATATACTGTATATATAAATATATACATGTTCATTATAATACCAGTGGGATACTATTGCCTTCTTTGCAGAAGGGTTAGCTACGTGTGTTTAGACTGTCTAGAGAGGTTATTTACCAAATTAAAATTAATTAAGATTAAACAAATTTTCATAAAAATGTTTTGATTATGTAGAAATGTAGAACATTCCAAATATCACAAATTCTCAAATCATATCAGCTAATTAAAAAGATAATCACTGGAAGTCTCATATCATAATGACATAAAACACATCATGTATCAGCAAGCCTTAGTATTGTAGCTTAATTAAGCTGGCTGAAATGCAGACAGACACAACACCCACGCAACATATATGAGCAATACTGAGAAGCTAAAAATAATAAGGTTGCTGACAACATTTAGGATAACATTCTTCAACGAAGCATTTTTGAAGTGAGGAAAAGCCAAGTATATTATATTCATCAAGGTTCATTCAGGACAAAACAGACTGCATGAACAAAACAATGTGTAGACCTGGGAATATTTGCTGTTTGCCTGACAAAATAATGTGACAGGAGAATTTGGGCTATGCTCTTGCTCAGGGTTGGTCTACACAGAGCTCTGAAGTCAGTCCAATGCACTGGATTTTGTTGTTTATGTAAGGTGATGTCCTAGTTTGTTTCCATTCTTTGGGAATCATTTAGAGCAGAGTCGTTTATTGCCCTTCTCTTGGCCAGAAAAAGGAGAAAATTCTAAATACATGAATGGGTCTTATGAATCTGTTCACAAATACAGCAGAGAAATCTTTAATAAAGTTGAGTCAGACTGAGTCACAGTGTTAAAAATAATCACGATTCAAGCACTGCTTCCTTCGCCTCTCTGCATCGAGAAACATCCCCTGAAACACACATATACAGTACATATGGGGGAGTACACACACACACACACACACACACACACACACACACACACACACACACACACACACACACACACACACAGTGCCATAGGAAATGAATGGGAAGGAGTAGAATAGTCCAGAGACACACACACACACAAATTAAACAAGGAGGCGTTCCAGCAAGTTTAATCTATTACAAACTTGATAATATATATTAATAACTTGATAAAGATATTAAAATTCATAAAGTTCTCCAGCGCTTAGTGGAATCATTTTGGGGGCTACTGTACAAATAATATGACAATTTATCTAGTTATGTATGCTTTAAATTGAAAATTTAAAGCATACATAACTAGCAGATATTGATTAATAATGTTTTTGAAGAAAGAATGGGCAATATTTATTCTGTTCTAAATATAATGTAGACAAAATAGGAAATACATGTATTTTTTTTATTAGCTGAGGAATGTGGTAGTTGTCATGTCTCTGTACTGTGGAGGGAAAATAAATAAGTAGCCAGTGCAGACTGCATTATTAGAGAGAATATATAAGATATATAAGAGAATCAAAGCGAGACAAGGACTCAAAGCAAGACAGGGAAAGTATGCAAGTTAAAGGCTTTCCCTTTGCAGTGTTGTAAAGGGACGGGATTTTTCAGTCAACCTTCAATCATGTTTGTAGAAAGTGGAAAATTACCACTTTGTCATCTCCAGTCATGCTTTAGGTGTAGCCAAATGTGGACCACAATTAACTATATGCATTGATTTTAGTACATCTTTTCACAACGAGATTTTGTTTTCTTGTGTCCAAGTGAATATGCTGGCTTGGTGGTGGCACGAGGAGACAGGTCAGAGGGCCATTAAAAACATAAGGAGTCCTAAGACTATGAATGTCCACTGCAGATTTTTTGAAAATCGGGCCACTAGATTCTGATATACCATGAATAGGGGAAATTCTGACCAGATCATGGCACTGATAAAAAGTCAGTTGGGGGTGCGCTGGTTAGCTCACCTAGTAGAGCAAGGAGGTTCAACTCCAACCTACAGCCCTTTGCTGTATGTCATTCCCCCCCCTCTCCCCTTCCATGTCTAAGCTGTACTATACAAAAAAAAAAATAACAAAAAAATTCAGTTGGTCACTTTTATCCCGGGACTATGAATATCCACACAATGGCCATCCGGCAGCATGCATGGCAATGTGGTCAGGAGTTGCTAAGCTGTCCTGCTCTTAACCACAGTGTTAGATGACTGACCAATATTTTCTTGTAAACTTGTGAAATATATTGCGTACATTTTCCAAAACACATCAGAATATTCCTATATTACCCCAAAAAGACAGAGTTTGAAGATTTTTGAGAAAACATAAAAGCAGAAGTTTATGATCCAGCCACCTTTCAAAGACGATTTTTTGACACTAAAACACAGATAGCTTCTTTTAAATTTGAAGCAAATTGTTAAGGGGATTCTGTTGTTGAGTTTTACTGATGAGGAGTCAGACAGACAAGTTCACACAGAAGAAAAAAAAGACGGAATAGCATGAACCTCTAAAACGCTTAATTAGCATTCCATTATGCCTGGCTCTGGGTAATTTCTCTTTCCTTTTCAGCGTTGTAATAAAGAATGTGTACATGCATATGCATGCACCCCCACAAACGCATTTGACACATTATGTGAGCTCTGAGTTCCTCTTAGTCAAATGCAGCAAAGAAAACGACTGGCTTTAGGTAAAAACCATGAACAGATGACTGATGGTGTAACAGCAAACAGAGACATTAGAAGAGGGAGAAAATAAGAGGAGGAGATGAGATGGGTAAAGATGGGGGTGGGGACTATGGGAAAAAAACATCAAGGTAGTAACCATAGAAATAGATTCTCTCCCCCAATCTGAGCTCTCATCCTTTTTCCCGACTAATCTGCTAACGTTTTTTCTTCCCTTTCTGTTGCTGCAGCTGTCATGATCCGCAGTCTCCAGGACCATTAACCTGCTAGAGCACTGCCATGGGGCTACAGAATTGAAACCCATCCTCTTGCATTCTTATCAGAGGTTATGAAGCCAAACACTATTAGGGATAATTACAGTCCCAAAACCCATGCTATAAAAGTCAGAAGCCCATTATGCCGCACAGTAACAGAGAAAGCACAATAAAAGCAGCGAGGGTGGGAGTGTGCCTATGTCTGGGGTTCCACCTCTCAGCAAACCTCATTGACACACTCAGCTGCATACCAATCAGCGCCGATGGCAAGATAACGCCAGCTCACATCCTCTGGTCCAATCATTTGATCTATCTATCTATGCATCGGATCAACTATGTGTGATCCCAAAGCATAAAAACAGGAATCAGAAGAAGAGAGCACCGGAGAACAGGGGGATCCCTCCCCTCCCTTGTTCCTTGTCTGACACAGCATAAGGCACACACTAATGACAGGGACATAACACCAACTGGCCAGGGCACCATACTAGGTTACCTGAAACAGGGCTACCTGGAATTTGTTGCCCAGGTAATGAGGAGTCTAATGGCAGAACAGCAGCCCAAGGTAGCATGGGGTCTTTAATCAACAAAGGTGTGTTAGAGAGGTGTGTGCAGGAGGTCTCTGCGTTGACTACAGAAAAAAAAAAGAAAGCCAAACAATGCCAAGTAAACAGGTAGCACTTACTCAGTTTTGGCCAATGCTGTCAAAGATCTGCTGAAGAACCAGCCTAGAAAGGGCAGATCCTGGCCCTGGAAGCCCACTGGCAGAGCTCCTCGCTGGGCTTCTGAGGGTGGCCGGGGGGCTGCCTGCTCCGGCTCCTCAAAATTAGAGGTGTCATCTTCAGCGTGCAATGCAGGAACGAAAGGCGGGAGAACTGCAGGGGAAAGGATGGAGTAAGAGAGGGCAAGGAAAAAAGAAGGCAGCAACGAACAAAGCAGTAAAAAAAAAAAAAAAAATTTAAATAAAAAACACAACAAGGAGAAAGGGAAGAGAAAGGAAGGGAGGAGGAACGGAGCAGAGCTGTGGGAGCCTAGAGTGCGGTAAGTCGCGCGTTGATGCACATGCTGCCTCTCTGTCCCTCCCTCCCTCCCTCCCTCCCTCTTTCTCTCTCATACACACATGCTCACTCGCTCTCCCTCACTGCAGTAGAGCAAGCTAATCAGCTGGAGCCAAAGCTGAAGTATAAAGGTCTAGCTGTGTCCAATTTCCAATAAGTCAATTCTATATTTTTCTTTAAATACAAACATTTATATATGATTCTTTTTTGTATATTATTTGATATTTATTACTCAAAGAAAAAACATTAATACAATTAAAAAATAAATAAATAAATAAATCTCTTCAACACATACAGGCACAAAAACCTTCTGCATTCTAAACGCTGTATATTAGAACTGCCTAGTGTGGATTGCAGAAACTCTGTTGAGCTGCAGTTCTTTAATGTGACTGTGCTTCACTGAAAATGTCCGTTAATGTGAATGTTATGGGTGCGTTTTCCCATAGCTGATCAGGTGAAAATGCCAAACTTGTCATTTGGTGCAGTCTCAGATTTAATGGCAACAATGACATCCCAAAAAATGCAAATGCATTGCTGCCCCAGCGAGCGTGTCTGGTGTTACTAGCGTAAAAGATTTGTGCTGCGTCTGTTAAGAAGCAGATGAGTAGCAGATATTTACTCTGCCTCACTTCTTGTCTATGCCTCCCTCCCTTTCTCTTCAGGAAAGAGCTGGCCTACTGCCAATAGCGCAAATAATTATTTTACCATCGAAAATACCACTAGCGACGTGATTGATGTTTAAGTGCAACCCTACAAACAGAGTATACTGATGTATATTATAAACATTTATATTTGACAACTAGTTGTAGATCATCTGTCCAATAACGTGATTAGAGCTAAATTGAGCAATTTTGCTGGAGAGACAGAAGAACAGTGTCTCAAGGGAGAGGAATCTCCACACCTTGTCTTAAGTGGTTCCAGTCTACATTGGAGAAGAAAGAGTGACATCGAAGTCCCTGGAAACCCAGACGCTCTTTGGCTCCACACAGCAAGCTCTGTAGCAGGTCTACAACCTGCTTACTTGCCCCGGCTCCTCTGGAAACTTAAGGAAACGCTGGGGGCAAAAAACATTGACAAGCATTTATTACATGACGCATAAACTGATCACGTAATACTTCAGGTAAATCAGACTGCATATTTTTAGCGAGTACACTTGTAATGGTAAATAGGCAGTCGACAGCAGACCATTGCAGATCAGATACCAGTGATCAATGTCAAGATGACAGTACCTGAAAGTTGAGGATGTTGTGTATTGTCTTGGTGGAAGTACCACCAGAAAAAGGCGACCTGGCATAGATCATCTCATATGCTATGACGCCAAGGGACCACCAGTCACACTCAACCCCATAGGTGCTGTGAGAGCCCCCATTAATGGATGCCAAGACCTCAGGGGAGAGGAAGTCTTGGGTCCCAACAGGGACAGTGGGAGCTGCAACCTGGAAATACATTAATAACATATGATGATGTCACTGTCAAGCATACTGGAGTTAATACATAGGGCAACTCTGTAATCTACCTACTGTTTTGGTAGCAGTCAGCCTGGCAGCTGATCCAAAGTCTGCCAGCTTGATGTGACCAGTCCGATCAATGAGAACATTCTCTGGTTTGACATCTCTGTAAGTGGATAGTTAAGAATTTGATACTGCTTTTACAGAGCTGTTTGTGGCTTGAGTACTGTAATATGTCTACCACTCTGATGATAATGGAATACATTTGTAAACTCCAGCAATGTTTTTGTATTACATAACATCATCCTGAGTGCTCCAGGTTAAATTACAATGCTACATATCTCATGTTCAGGTCATGTTTTCCTGAATTATGTGCATTGGCCTTCCAGTGAAAACAAAAGGCAAACAAAGAATGGCATTTTGCGAGTTGCTGTCACACCTGAGCTGTGCAGTCTGTTTTAACCAAAGCCTGGAGCGTTTCATTTGGGGTGGTGTGAAAGCTCATTTGAACTCTGGTGTGGACAAGTATCAACTTAGGATCTCTGGCCTTACATCCTTAATTATGTTGTTCCTTAAAGCCTTGAAACGTCAAGTCTTCATCATTGAGAGGTTGGATTCTTACCTGTGGACATAGCCCAGCTGGTGGACAGCATGAACGGCCTCTACCAGCTCAGCTAAATAGAACTGCGCCATGGACTCATCAAACTGATCCTCGTATCGGTTTAGCAGGGACATCAGGTCACCGCCTGGCAAGTACTCCATTGCCTGAAGACACATTTGTGTGCAGTCAGAAACTGGTAGTATCAAACTATGGCCGGAACTTGCAATTTGAATTAATTATATCACATGCTGTTGAAACATTTATGGATGCCTATAAATAGGCCTATATTTAGAAATAAAAACAAAGCTACAAGTGTCAGACCACGTGTGCTTAAGCTCACATCAAAGCTCTATTCAGTTTAAGCTTATAGGGTGGTTCTCCTCATTATAGATTCAGTTATGTAACACTGAATACTATTGCAGATTTGTCTGTGATACTGCAGTCAAATGATTGGTCTTCAAGCGCTAAATAAAATACACCAACAATAACTACATCCTCCTTGTGTATCTGAGATCACAGCATAAAACAACACATGTTTACAGTCAAAGCAACATGCCACAAGATAAAAAGATATTTCATTAAGCATCTTTAATGTTTGGAAACACAACACATTTGGAAACAGATCAACCCAACTCATGTTTGACTTAAGTTCTCTTTTCCGCTGTCTGCATCATGAGATGAAAGGCATTGGTCAGGTGAATTTGAGCTATACGGTGGCACCCATACAGCCACAACAGACGAGAGAGCCCCTGGTGCATGAATGGTCGGCGAGTCTGAATGAACGGGAGCATTCTCCAGTGTTACCTAGCAACAAGGAGACTGGGCGCCTCTCTGACACATGGATAAAGATGGATGCTTTGTATTTTCCTCCCTGCTCAGTTAGGGAGCGGGGTGACACAGAAGGGGAGTGAAAAGAGAGGAGAGGATAAAGAATGTAGACATGCAGGGGGCATGAAGGAAGGTATAAGAAGAGGGTGAGTGAAAGAAAAACAAAGGGCAGTATACAGTACACAGCCTGGCTCGGCAGGAAAGGCTTTTTCCTGCACCCTCAACCAGTCTATTAGGTCATCAGAGCACATATAGATTTTTTGTGAGGTTAATAGCCTTCACGATGCTTACACTGGACATACTCTCTAAGGGAGGAAATTGACACGGTACTTAACGGCTGAAGATAGACTATTAAGAAAACACTAACATTTTGGATATTACGCCTGGTTGCCTCCTTAACCAGAGTAAAAGGAGAAAACCATCTATCAATTCTATATTCACATTAAGTACAGATATCCAGGAGGTGTTTTGCCTATATGTGAAACACTGGAAGCTTGGGGAAACAGTTAGCTCAACTTGATTGTTCATTTTTTTCTTAGTTGTAGATACTGAAATGTGACATTGTGATTGTAGTTGCAATTACCTACTTACTTCCTTACCACTTTGTGGTTCATGTGGTACATGACACATGAAATGTGTGTGTGTGTCCTACAAGCACAGGAAAGTTGTAGGAGTGTGTGAATGGAGATGTCTTGCATATCCTGGATGAAAATTATACTCCTTCCCAATAATTTCCTATGGCGGTCATTTTTGACCGTAAACAAAAAAAAAGTGTGACCAAGTTAAATAAATCACTCAAAATTCAAAGAAAGTAGTCACATTGTATTTTAAGTGTTAAATGCCTTTTGTGAAGGATATCATAAGGTATTGAGGCAATCTGATGAAAAATGCCATATTTATGGTGCAGGGAATGTGTAAATTTGTCATTTTTGACCCGAACAGTGTTAGAAGGTTAAGGTACAGCTACAGGCCAAAAGACTGCAGCAGACATCCTGTCCAGTGGAGTTGCAAGCATTAAAAAATGTTTTTTTATCTGAACAAAGCCCTGGTGACTGTTGGCTGTACTGGCGGCTAGCCTGCAGGCCAACAATTACACAACAACAATTTGGTGATTATTTTTTTCACTTTTGAAAGAGGCTAATCATTTCCCACTTGCTTCAAAGTATTTCTTAAACATACAAGTTGCTCGTTTAATTGCTCACTTCAGAACCCTTCCTATAGCAACTCTATTGCACTATTCTGACGTATCTGAACTTAATTGTAAGTCACGTTCTGGAAACCACAGCTGTGAAAGAAAGTGGGGAAAAAAATCTTCATATAAAACATTAGCTATTAGCTTCGGCAAATTAGCATGTTGTGCATAAAACAAGACATTGCGGTTGTAGAAGCTGATAACTTTGGCGCTATTTTTGAACAACCATAGCTAGGCCCTTTGGGTATTTTTGGAGTTGTTTGAAGGTAGATTTCTTTCATTTTTTAAGAAGATCAACCATTTCCCTTGCTTCTGCTTTTTGAATTCAGCAAGATGAACATATCCTGACTGTTCCTCTCCTATCACCTGACTGGGGTTTTCATGGATAGTTTCCAAATGCTCGAACATACATTGATTATGAAGACAGCATAAATGAGTATAACTTTAAAATTAAGTAACTAACAACCTATATTATTGACATATAAAATATTTAACAGTCACCATTGGAAAGTTCAGTGGATCGTTCTATGCCACTGCTACTACACAGGTTTCAGCTCAGTTAAGTACATTTTGTTTCGGAATCTTCTACTGCAACCACTTTTACCATACCATGGTAGGTGCTACTGTGTGTGAATTAAATGACTTCATATCTGTTTTGGAATGGGGACCATTGCACCCCCAACTGGTAAGTTTATGGCAAGGGGTTTATCCAGAAAATACACAAATCTGCAGTTAAAACAGCCTTCCTGATTGAGCCAGGGACCACAGTTGAATAATGTTTTTACAGTTAGTATACTTCAGTTACTAACTGAAGTACCTTCCAACCTTCGTTATAACATAAAGGTCTGTACTATAAAGACCCTAGGAAATGATTGATGTGTAACAGTGCTAATGTCTTGCTGCTTCCAGTTGTAGCTCTACATGGCTTTCCTTTTGCTCTGGTCTAAAATCATCTGATTAAAGGACTACAGTTGAAAATTAGCCGGCTGGCTAACACTGGCACATTTACAGAAATGTTAATTAATGTGTGTTGTCTTTTTTAAAATAAAGAATAAGAATTCAAATGTATAATACACCCATCAAGCATTACACCGTTTGCGCAATTTTCTTGTCATGGTTATTACCAAATTAGTCCCCTTTGGCCTATGGCAGTTTGCAAAAGACCCCTTCTGACAAGGAGAAATGTACGTAAAATAGAAATTTCAGTCCATCCTCAAAGATCAGAAAAAAACATGCAGTCTCACCAGGTACACATGTTCATTATCCTGGAAGGCGTAGAGAAGCTGCGGGATCCAGGGACTGCTGTTTAGAGCCAAGATCCTCCGCTCCTCCTCATGAAAAACCACCTGAGAAGAATTAAAAAGGCATGCCATCAGCATGTATACATGAAATAAATAAAAAAGCAGTGCAGCACAAATTGTAATTGTGAGCAGATATAAACTCATCTGTCTAAAATACTGAAAAGCTACCAACTTTAAGACTTCAATTGGGATTATATGTAATTTTAAGGAGATCTTAAAGCACACACCAAACATTTTTACACCAAGATTTCATGACTTCCTTGCCTAGCTTCAGTTCATGTTGCTAGTTTAATAAGTGGGAACTCCTTTTGTCAAATTATGCAAAGTAGTCCCAGGTGGCATGAACAAAACATTTTTGTTCATTGTAGTGCTCACTTAAGCTACCTACCTGTCACCGTTTATGTACTATTATGACTAAGATCTATTATATTAGTCACATGCCACAGAGCCCAGCTGTGAGATAATGTACCCACATTTTGTAAGTTGTATTTAACCCTAGAGCACCCTCCAGTGGGACTATTTCGTACTGCAACTTTTACATTATTCTTAAAACTCTTTAGTTCATTTAAATGCCTATGTAATGATTATAACAAATGTGTCTCAAAAGTCATTCATGAACCTTTAGAGCCCTTAAATTATAACTCTTACAGCAACTGAGCTTGGCATTGGCTGTTGATACTGCTTGAAAGAAATGCTCAGACAAAACAGGCTTTCTTCACAGCGCATTTTAACTAGTCACCGCAGGAAAAGCACAAATGTAAGTAACAACATTAACAATGCCTATGTGTCCGCCGTGACAGTGAGCCAGCATGCACAATACTGAGACCCTAAAACCAAAGCAGTTAAATGGAATTCTGTAATCATTCATTTTATTATTTATACCTGTGTTTTTACTACTGTGTCATAAATATGTCAACTGTATAAAAGGCCTATTATATGGTAAAGCCAAATGATTAATATAAAAAATTTAAAACATCTTTCTATTTTCTATATTTTAGTACTCTGTTACAGTAGTTACTCACATTTTTTTGAGTGCGTAAATCTGTCTTGTCCATGACCTTCAGTGCACAAACATCTCCAGTGGCCTTCTCCCGGACTACTTGGACTTCGGCAATGCGACCTCGACCCACCACGGCACACACTTCAAAGTCAGAAAGACCAGGCTGCATGGCTCGCAGCTCTGAGACCACTTCAGAAACTGTTTCACAAACACAAAACACACAGGAGGTTTTTTTACCCATTGTTCCTGAGAAATTAAGTGAAATAACTTTTAGGATGTAAAACTGTAAACGTACGTACAAAACCAAATTCTATTTATAGACAGTTACACAGACACACTGTTAGTATTGGTATTAGCCTAAATAAATGATATATGACTGGTACTGAAAATAACATACCAATATTGTTTTTATGGTCTATATTTGCTAATTGTGGAATCAGAATTTTAGTGCACTCTTTTTAGGATGTCAATTTATACTGTAAAAACTGTGCAGCCAAGATGCTCTTGAGCAAGGCACCGAACGCCCAACTGTTCAGGGCGCCATTCCAAGGGCAGCCCCCCCCCACTCTGACATCTCTCCATTAGTGTATGTATATGTACTGAGCATGTGTGTGTAATTCAGGCCTGTGTGTAATGTGTATAATAATAACAACAGAGTGTAAACATTTGTAACTTCCCTTTCAAGATTAATACATTATTATTATTATTATTATTGAAACACAATAAAAGTATTATGATGTTAAAAAAGCAGCTCAAAAAACATAAATAGGCATGTTTTAAAAGCTGAACCAATGAACTGATACAATGCAGAACGTATCAACTAATGTGAGTGGCCTAAAAACAACAACAACTAACAATAAAATACTACACGTGTAAAATGTGTGCTTACACTTATTAACAAAGTTTGCCACATGATGTATCTTCATAAGCTCTGGGGAGATGCACTCTTGGTATAGTAGCAGCAGAGCCTCAAGAAACTCTTCCCGACCTAAAGTGCATCCTCCCTGCTGCCCACACAGGCTGACTCGGCCCTGGGGAGAACACATAAACACAGGAAAAGGAAGTTAGCTACTGACAGTTACTGCGACAGGCGGTTATAACTGTTTAAGACAATGCATATGAACAGTTAATATAATCTAGATATCTAAGATATACATAGCTTTACCTGAAACAATTGGTTGAGTCGCGAACTGCGGATGGTGATGGGGTCCGCAGAGGACGGCAGCGTTTTCAGGCTTCCCTGACTCACGTATTTGAACTTCAACATAGCTTCTTAACAACAGATAACCTGGGCGAATGACATATAGTAGGTCGAAGTAAAAGCAAGTAACGTTATATACTTTCATCTAACACGTTAACTGATTAACGCTACAATGTGGTTACACGAAGACCAAGGGAAAAGCTGTCAACAAATGTCAACAATGCGTCCCTTTAGCATGCTAGCGTTGGCTAGCGTTTTGCTAACTTAGCTAAGAAACAAAAACGTTGGCGCGACATGCATAACGTTAAGTGTCGTTCAGTTATATTTACATAGACCAACATGTACGCTATGAGATTACTCACCAGACTGTCATGAATATAATTATAATTTAGTGTTTAATATACACAGAAACCTAGTGAGCACACTGTTATCCTCTCGATAAACGTTGTTTCCGGTCAACTTTCAAATTTTGCGCGTTCGCCGCCCACTTCCTGACCCTGCTAAATCAAGGTGGCGTGTGATTGGACCATTGGATTATTCTGGGCGGGTCCAGATGTTGTTTTAAACCAAT
The DNA here is from genome assembly GCA_026937815.1 of Etheostoma perlongum. Classification (NCBI taxonomy): domain Eukaryota; kingdom Metazoa; phylum Chordata; class Actinopteri; order Perciformes; family Percidae; genus Etheostoma; species Etheostoma perlongum. The sequence continues at coordinate 514,381 of CM049374.1, read as the reverse complement.
GACTGATGTTTCAAACCCTCTCTCTCCCAGTTGATCAACACAACAAAGAACGATCTATGAGAGCGATTCATGCAGAACGGAAGGAGAACACGTTTATGAAAATAATATAACATTAGAATTGAAGAGTAATATAAAGTCGATTATGAAGATTTATCATTTGACAGAAGCAGTTACTGCAGATCTGAAATACCATCTTACTAGTATTATATTGTAAGAAATAAGACCATTTGACTTGGGATTCTTGGGACCATAGAAGGTATAAATAACCCACCATATTTAAAAAAAATCTATGCTTGGGACACACTTCAGTTATTTAGTAAATGTAATGATGTAAAAATCAACGTATTGACATAGTTATCATACATAAACCACATCCATATTCAATGTTTTCTAACACTCAATTCAATTTAACAGAAGGAAATGCAAAGAGATAGAGAAAGAGAGATACAAATTGATACAGGCATGCCTATCTGCAATCTGGATCCAATTCTGGATCAGATTGCTCCAGTGAACTTTCCTGATGTCAAATGAAGAACAGTTGTCATAAAGGTTGAAGACTATCAGTAGATTGGCCAAAAGTTTGTAGCCTAGCATCCTCCTGCTTTACAAGTGGATCTTTTATAACATTCAGCAAAATGTCATAAGATAGCTCACTTGGTAGAGCACTCACCCATATATAGAGGTTTACTCGGGTTTGAATTCCCAACCTGCGGCCTTTGCTAAATTTCATTCCCCCGCTCTCTCCACTTTCATGTCTTCATCTGTCCTCATTGTCAAAGGTGCTCATCCTGCAACCCTGGATTCCCCTGGTGCTGCAAACCCTTTTTTTATCAACATGCCTGCCTATGCGACTTGGCATCAACCATTTTGGTACTGTGACCGTTATGTGTAAGATTGGTGGAGTGCTCCTTTAACCATAGGCCTATCATAATTACCACAATCTTTTAAATGTTGTTTCCCAGTGTAAATTGTCACTATTACTTTTTAGCCTCATAGACATGCTGTCATTACAAACTCTAAATAAACATCGTCACTCGTATTCCTTTATGCACAATAAAAAACACAATAATTTGCAGATAACCAAAATCAGGGCCAAAACCTTTATTTCCAACAGATTAATATGGTTCATTATATTTAGTTACAGTTTTCCAGAATTGCATGGTCAGATATTCTAGACTAACAGGTGGTGTAGTGAAGAGATTGGGGACAGGCGTGTAGCCTTTAGCTTCCCTCAGTTTGGTGTAGGATGAACTGGAAATGTGGTGTTACGGTTGGGGTTGAGTTTTTGATTTGGGGTTGGGAGCAGGGTTAGGATTGGGATTGGGCTTTGGGTTTGGGTTGGGATTGGGATTGGGAGTGGGGTCAGGGGTGGGATTAGGATTAGGAGGTGTAGGAGCAGGGGCAGGGGCAATATAGCACCCTCTCTTGTGCCACTGCATGTCCCGCACTCGTCGGACGGACTGGATCTGAGGTGCAGTGGCTCCCCAATTGTTCCAGTGCTTGAAATCTCCTTTCTCAAGCACATACTGGCACCCTCTGTAGCCTGGATACATGTATCCCACCCACCTTCAAAGGGAAGAGAAAGAGTAATGTGTAACATATCTTTAAAAACAAAACAAATACATCTACTATAAATTATATTTATCATTTGGTAGGTTACATCTTACGTTCCATTGATAGCCTTAGCACTGGCCACTCGATCCTGGAATCCATGAGCCCACAGACTGGGGACGTCATCATCAACAATCTCCATCTTTTTACCTTCAAAGCCTGTATTCTCAAACAGGTGCAACTTATGATCTGCACTGTCCTGGAGAGAAAAACAATAGGTTTTATCATGCTTAACAGGAATTTACATGAGCTAATATTACATTGATAATACTGACCACTTTCAGAGGCTTGAATGAGCTCAGACAGTAGATACTCATGCAGTTGGTCCAGGCGCTCCAGCGAGGGTACTCTCCTTTCTCCAGCACAAACTGCTCTCCTGCAAAACCTGGACGCTCAAACCCCACCCATCTGACAATATGGAGAGAACGTGTGGTGTCTAACGCATTACACATAAATGCACACATTTACCCTAAGCAAGAGAAACAACTAGAAAACAGGATGCAGATGCAATAAAATTGATGGGACTCGATAAAATTGGATTACGTACGGTCCCGACTCCACAATGACCGAGCCAATTCTCTGCGTCTTCTCCAACACATCTATACATTCACCAGACAACTCCACCTTCTTTCCACGAAAGTTCTCAAACTCAAAAACCGCCAACTGCAAGAGAGATGGAGAGTGGGATAATGTGTGATCTGCACCATCAGGAAAGTCCTAATGCATGGAATTTCTGACTTATCTTAATTTTAACATGTATTCATAATGTGTGAAGTCAACATTTTAGTTCAATTAGGTACCTTATATGTGGCTCCAGAACCTCCTTGGCCCTTCTCTGCAGGCAGCTGGTCTGGGTTTCCCTGCTGGTCTGTCATTTTGCCTCTACAAAGCACAGCAATTACATTGTTAAATGCATTAGATAGATTTTTACTCTTAGGTTATTGAATTTATAGAGGAAAATCGTGTTTACTGCATATACTTTAAAACATGGTCACAGGTAGGACAGAACTGCTTGGTTATAATTTTTCTGTTCACAAATCTGATATATCAGCAAAACATTTACACACTTTACTTGGTTTACGAGTTTATTTTACTTAAATCCTAGTTTGTCCATTGTATATGTAAGAATAACACAAGAGTGCACACACAACATGCTACTTAAGCAAGCATTTGGATGCAGATAGAAGAGGGGACAGGGAGAGAGGAAAAGAAAGGCCTGTCGGAGATTTTTTTTTTACCTGGATGGCTTGTGCTTCACTGCACCACGTACAAGCCACGCTCTCCGTCTTTCCTCTTTCTTTTCTCTCTTTTCTGTCTGTCTCAGTGTGAGGGTGTGTGTGGATGTGGAGGCCTGGCGAAGCGGTTGTTGGAGGCCAGTGGGGGTATTTATGGTTTATTTCTGGCCACAGCAGCAAAAAGCCTGTTGATGCAGCAAGTCTGTCGCACCCATTGTGTCCATCACAGTGCTTCTCAATAGGCTTGCCCCTCTGCCCCTGGCACACTGGCAAACGCTGCCCAGCTCTGCCCATGCTGCCATCCTGACCCTGATCCTTTAGTGGGCACACACACACTGACTGCTAGCCAAGAATGAACAGGGATCAGTCTCACTCAGCAGTATTGGACCCACCCAGCTATCTTGCACTCCAGTTTCCTGTCTTCTATCTGTTTCTTTACCTTTCTCTTCATCCAGTGTTGAAAAAGCTGCACAAAAATGTTTTAAATATCTACAACTTAAAAACTGACCAGCAGGCATGCGCCTCTTCATGCTCCACTGGCGACTATCTTTTGCACTATGGCATGCAATTTTCCCATCAAAAACACACTTGATTGCATTTCATAGAAAAGGTTTTAATAAAAATTCCCTCAATTTCCTGTACTTGTACTTGATATCATGAATGATTACAGCATTTATACAGATAAGTCACTCTTCAACATTAAAAAGGCACATAAAAGCATCTAGAGCAGATTATTGCATTTTCTGGGTTTTACAAAATTTTACAAAACACACTTCCTGATTGTGTTATAGCATGCTCAAAATTTCCTCCCAGCTCACTGGTGATGTTCTGACACGTCCATGGTTCTCACCAGCTACTGTGCGTTTTAATAAAAAACAGTGCACCAAGTGCATGTTTTGTGGAACTGGAAAGAGAAGACAGAAATACGATAGTGTAACAAATAAAACAATTCCCTTGCCCATGTTACTAAGTTAGGTACTTGACTATTCTATTGCACAGATGTACTGTATGGATGGTAATTTGTTTTAATTTTTCTTAAAGTGCTTATAAGTTTACTTGAGACGATCTGTGATTGGAAAGATAATGTAAAAGGCATTTTGTACAATTTAAACTACAAATACACACAAGATGCAATCCATTATTTATATTCAGTATTTTCTTTACATATGTGTGTTTGTGTGTATGTGTGAAGGCCTAGTGTCACCAGTCCCTGTCAGTATATGATGGACTAACACATTCAAACAATAAGACAGAAAGAATGAGACAGCCCATGGATTTTCTCTAAACTACATTGGGGGTATTCCCCCTCAACTGAGCCTCTGTACAACAGTAGAAAAACATGTACTTGGCATTAACACATCACAGTCTTGGCACATAGCCTTGGCACCCTATTTCATTTACAAGCTAGAAAAGTTCCTGACTGCCTCTACATTCAGCAAAAGCCGTGAATTTCCCCCCTGAATATATCAGTAAAAGTCCAAAATAAGGCACTCAAAATGGAAAAAAGAGCAATTGTGGCAAGGTCTCTGCCGTCAGCAGCAGCAACTGAGATGGATTGATTCTTGCTGAACAGCAATGGCACTGTGTCTCCTAAAGGGAACAAGAAGAAGAAATGTTCACTTTTCCACTTTATGTAATATAAATTATCACATGTAATGTGTTGGTTTTACAGTAGTATAATGCTATAAGTGCATTCATTTTTATGCATGACTGGCCCAAGTGGCACTCAGATCCATAACCCTTACATCGACATATCCTTTTTTAACTTATTGCAGCTAAACAAAATATAGCTGCAAGCAGCAATTTCAAAGGCAATTAAAAGAACATCAAGCAGAGCAAACTGCATAAAGTCACAATGAGGATGTCTTTACCCACTGTGCAATTTAGATCATGATAGGAGAAAGCTTTGCAAAGATATGACCCACTTCCTGTTTTTGTCTTTGCTGACAGTTTATTATACAGTCACATTAAAAAAATTAAAAAATAATTTACTTTGTATTATCGCAAACCAATTGAGCTGTCTTGCATTATGACTCACAAGCATATCCTTTTGAATAATGCCTTCACTCCTACAGTAATTCAGGGTATAAGCCATATGTCAAAAAGTTTATGTTCAACGTTCCTCTAAGGCTGATCCTGTTTAAATCCTATATAATGCTCTACATATAGCAATTTACAGGTTATGAAAGCTCTAATGTGCTATTCATTAATACCAGAATCAGAATTATGCTACTAAATAGGAAAGTCATCCAAAAAGATGCTATTTTATTTATATACTATAGTGACCACTGGCTCATTTTGTATGAGAATAAGCCAAACGTGTGCTTTTGACAACCTAAGAATACTTAAAGAAGAGTTATGTTGATTCATGAAAAGGTTTTAGGTGTTACAATAATGCAAATGTATTGAGTCCAAAATGTAAGGAAAAAAACACATAATGAAATAGGTGACTGCCTCCCCAAGTCTATCACAAGCAAACAGCAGAATCTTCTTTTAAACTTTTTTAAATTCATATTTTATTATATTTCAAAGAACCTGTGTCTTTGGTACTTCAGTTATAACCTCTTCCATTTTGCTCACCTGCGTCTGGCTAAGCCTCGCTGTCATACTGACTCAGGCGCTTCTTAGACTTCAGTTCTTTCAGCCATGCGGGAGAGGAGTTGGCACTGAATGACACAGAATCACAGGTCAGAGGAGTGTCATGACTACAATGCATACCAAATTTGAAATATTTTTCTCATCATTTCTATATATATATTTTTTAGGTGTGTTATCATGCTCTTTTCCCACCCTGCGTCCGTGCTGCCTAAGGGTGGCAGCACTAGTGCAGCCCCTGCCAGATGAGCGGCAGAGCGAATAGAGCGGGATCGTGAGGGAGATGGTGCCGCTTCCTCATTTTGACTTTCCTTCTCTTCTCTTCTCTTGTCTTCTTCTGTTTCCTTTCCTTTGATTTCACCTCCACCTGTTCTCTTTTTTAACTGAGCCTTGAAGAGATAGTGAAGGACATTTTACCCAATTCAAATGCCTCCCATTTGTATCATGTTATATAATAAAAAAACATAACTCACCATCAAGGCTGCAGGGCTCAATCCAGGGAACATGGGGACTCTCTGAGAGGTGGGAGGAGGAGAACAGACTATCTTTGCTTTAGGCTGATCCTCGTCAGAGTCTGACTCCCTTTGCTTAGAAGATGCTTCTTTTTCATCTAAAAACGGATATAATGTCAGTCAGAACATGCAGTAAATCAACATTTCCAGACTGCTTTTTGCCTAGAGTGGATGTGTTTAATTGAGACATTGTTTCTTATTTTGAAATTTTAAAAAACACTGAGTTCCAGCCCTCCAAGTAGATTACATAACATTATGGATGCAGTAATAACCTGTGGAGTCACGGGTCCTCCAGTCTGGGCTTTCTTTTGGAGCCAAACCTCCACGGAGCGAGCGTGGCTGATGCGTTCGAGTTCGCCTCCTAACCAGATCTGCCTTCGATTTCTGCACGCTGGTGTCGAGGAGAGGAGTGGAGCTCTGTGCACATACACACAAAGAATCTAGCAAGCAAATAATAGAACACACTGTATTCCCCAGTGTGTAATAACGTACGATCACACTACAACAATGTAGATTCAAGAGTTTTCCCAGGTAGATATGCAAATTAACAACCAAACTACATGTTACATGCAGATGACACAGACATCAGCTGTCACCATTCACGAAGGGGGGAGGATTAGAAACTAAGAATCACCAACCTCCGGGAATTGAGCCAGCTCAGGTTCTCTATAGAAATCTGTGGTATCAACGTCTTCAGAGGAGACTTCAGGAACCTGGTCAGGGACTGGCTTTGGGCTGAAGAGAAAGAAAGCTATTTAAAATTGTGTATGAGCACAGAATAAAATTAGAAGGACATAGGAATTGTTTAGATTCTTTCAGGTCAGCTTCAGGAGTCTTTTTAGTTCAATTTCTGAGTTTCTGTGTTGTGCTGTATTAGCCACAAAGGGGCACAGGGAAGTCAAGTCTTAAAAATACTTGACATCACATTTTTGTGTGCAGCTAAACTTGGTTATGCTGTCACAGGATTTATGTTTAAAAAACAGTACTTGCAAATTACATATCTCATTATGCTGAAAATTGAAGTCCAAATCACACATGGGTTTAAACTAAAAATGTACTGAAAAAAGAAAGAAAAGTAATTTTGGTTTCACAGTCACATTGGGTTATTGTTGGTTACATAATCATATTAAGAAATGAGTGCTAAACTTGGACCTCAAAACTGCACCTTCAGCCTGCTTACTTCTGTAATGTCAGAAAGCTATAGGGCTTCTATTTGCAGGTGTGCTCAGTTTGAATCAAATCGCCTCAATGTGAAGCCACACCTTCAACACTAGACACAAGGAATGACACTCAAACCTGTCCAGTCCTGCATGTCTTCCATCAGAGTAAATGAAGAATATGAAGCCAAGGAAACAGTTTGCAGCCAGTTGATATTGCGATGATGATAAAAAAAACAATATATATTGAGCAGCCTTAGTATGTATGTGTGTTTGTGTGTGTGTGTACCTGTCAATTTCAGATGTCTGTTCACATGCCTCATTCTGCTGGTGTGGCTCATTGTATATCAAAGCATCAGTGTCTTCATCATTTGTGCTATAACTGTTGACTGGTGCCTGAGAGACAGAAAGACAGACAGTACATTAAATTGGAAAACACGTACCATACAACAGAAACAGAGAAAACATAAAGGAAGCCTTTGACATTAAGGGATAGACTTTCTCCAAAGTCAATTCCAATTTCATGTTAAGCATGTGCAGATATCAACCGGTACTACTCTGCCTCTCTCTCTCTGTGTTGGATCAACTGCTTTATCACACTTGTCACATGATGTAAATGTTTTTGTTGTTGTTGTGTAAATCTGCATATGATAATTTCACATTGTGGAGATGAGGCAGAGAGAAAATGGAGTGTGTGCTGAGCCAAGATCACTAACTACAGAGGGAGAAAGGACTAAGGACCATCCAAGCATGCATCTTTTAATGAGTCGTTCACAGAAGCTAGGCTGTTCTCAATAAACACCATGAGCACTGGCATACACACCTATATGGCTACACACAGACACACCAAACACACTGATGTTGTCACGCCTACATGCTGGAATGTACACACACACACACACACACACACGCACACGCACACACACACACACACACACACACACACACACACACACACACACATTCCAAACAAAAGCTACTGTGCACTTCTTAGCAAACATTCCTTTAAGCTCACTTCACATTTTGTCAAGGGGCACATCCCAATTTTATGTTGTCTGTATTGTCATATTGTCACCTGGATACAAAACAACACTTGAGTAAACACCCCTGCCCTCTGTATGTTTTCACACAAATCTCATCTTCATGAATCCATTTATTACTCAGAACTCACACAACAGCAGCTTCATTTGCACAATGCCTGTTATCTGGCAACATCACAGCATGATTGAATAGGCTTCTAGTGATTTTCCTATAACCACAGACTGGCGTTTAGGTACATAGAAAAACAAAGTCTGTTCTAACAAAGACACAGTCTACAGTGGTGCATTTCCACCACCATGCATATATCCGGAATCTATCCAACCTTTACTACAGAAGTAGCCACTGCAGCTTCTAAACCTTTTACTGTTGTTAGCAATATTTTTCAGTACATCAGTATTGCAGTACTATTCCCAAAAAGCTTAATGAGAATTCAAAGAGAAACGTTATGCATCTGAAAATTTTCTATTTGGCAGTGGACAATGAGACAATTCTGCCACAGAAAATCACCAACTTTACTTCAAGTACCCTGGAATAATAAAAATATTGCCCTATAGTAAGTAAAAATCTATTTAAACTCAACTCAACATTGACATATTGAACATATATCAAACAGTTGCCTATTTGCACATCTAGCAGTTACAGAGCAACTTCATTTGGAGTGATGTTCCTGCCCACCGGACAAATTTAAGTCCATTAATTACTCTCCTTTTAGCTCTGTTTTTGGCCTCCGCCAACTCCTGAGGGAAATGTTTAGCTCTTTAGCTGCTAAGTGCTCCACTATGTTATCTGTCTGCCACTTGGTGCTGGGCAGGTAGCATACATAGGCTGTATCAGAGTTTTTTTGCTGTGCATGTGCACGTGGGGTTGTCACTGTGAGTGGGCACCTTTAACATTACACAGTAATCTAGGCCATTGTTAATATGAAAATATCTATTATTGCAACTTTAATCTACACACGTGCAACCAGATTCAGAGGTACATACACACTCTGGAAACTCTATCAAGGCATTTTGTTCCTTTTTTAAAAGATATTGTAAAACAATCAACAAAGCAAAAACTTATATTTTGCTGAAATAAGAAACCAATGTGTTAAAAACTACAATGTGTTACAACTCTAAACCGCAATAAACCTGCATATGTGTGTACTGTATGTGCCAGCACAGTATGTGGAGGACGGAGGATGTGCAAGTCAAGACAGAATGGCCTTTATTATAGTTTACCTCAAAACATTTTTGTCAAGGTCAATGGAATGTGTAAGCTTGTTTCTGGTGTAGTGGAGAGGTTAACAGAGATGCCACGAGCACAACTAACTGAGACTCTAATCCAGTATTAGACAGTCAACAAAAGTTATAGATCAAAGTGGATATAGCCTGCAGGTTATTTTTACCTTTTGGTCATTGTGGCTCTTGTGCATGCACACCTACATACTGTATATCAAAGACACAAATGTTCACACTTACATGCAGTCAGCAGCTACAATAAACACTACAAAACTGTCAAGACAGATTTCAGCCTGTATACTGTATCCCAAAACCTATCACCTGTGTTGCAGGCACCCACCATTTGTTTTATATCCAAAGATGACAATAAGATATGCAACAAGGGTTACGTACAAAGGAAATCAGATACCTGCTATTGTGGTGTTTTGGCAGCAGATTTCCTGTTGAACTAATCGACAAAATGTTACATTGAAGGTTATTTTATCATTAGGTCTCTTAAAATACTTGTTTCATCTCGACACCTTTTTCGACATTATCTGATAGTTTTGAGTAAGATGAAATAAAAAAACATAGTTAACCTAATTTAAAGGTTAATCTAATGTAATGGGCTCTGAAGTAAGGACAAATAGTGGGGAAAATGGCAATTTCAAAGGTGAAAAGCTATATAATGGCACCAGCAATGACTAAATGTAATCAGCTTGAGCTTAAGGCACACACAGAAGAAGAGGGCACAGAAATAAACAGCCATTCTTAGATAAACCTTGTCTAACCATGTCACACTTTGTTATTGTCCTCTGCTTTATCTCTGACACACACCACAGCCACAGAGGGAAAGGGCATGCATGTACACTGATAAAACACTACATTTAGAAAACTTTATCAGATAACTGTGGCCTTCCTGAAACAGGCTGCCACCGCCTACTGCACTCCCTTTTACATTTGCATGTTTATCTGGTAACACATGTGCAAGGAAATATTAGACTATGGGATACATGGAGCTTTGATGCAAACTGTAAAAAGCACCTAAATGAAGGTTTAGTGTAAAATCTGATTGTGATTAACAATTCTAATTATTACACACATTTCAAAGCCTTCATTGACTTCTACAGGGTTACTACATCAGCTCTTACAGAGCAGGCTTCAGTGGCTCTCTTCTGCAGAGTCTCCCGACTTCTGACGGAGAAGCAACGCAGGGATCTCCTGCTACGTCTGGCGAAGCTACGAAGTGGTGACATAGCTCTCTGAAACCTTCCTGTTCCATCTTCTCCTTCTTCTTCCTCCTCTTTATCCTCCTCTTCTTCCTCCTGCTGCTTCTCTTCTGTGGTGCCCCACACCAGCTCCAGAGCCCCTTGCAAGGAACGTCGCACACTGCCGACCCAGCCCGCCACATGCAGCTGGGCGGACGACAGTTTCCCTCCAAAGTACTGCATTGTTGAAAGGTTCACACAGTTGGTTGTAGAGGCACTAGGGTCACTATGGGAACTGAGTCACCACAGAAACTAAGGTCCAGCTTTTTTAGAGATGAAGGGGTTGTGTTGTGTTGTGGGTGAGTCAGAAAGCTGTGTCTGTAATCTGCCTTTCAGTTGTCATTTTCAGCAAGTAGAAGGTGAAGAGTTTTTTTTGTGAAAAGATTTCTGACATCATACAAAGCGAGACATATTCCATTTGAGCGGGATCCACCCTCTTTCTCCCATATTTTTATGGTTCAGGTCAGACAAACTTCCTGGAACAGTCTATTATTTGCTGTCAGTGACAAAGTAAATAGTTTGACCAGCCATGTGTTTGCACTGTGACAACACTATTCCACTGCAGCATTCCCTATGATAGATGTGACATCCTAAACAGCAGCGTCCCGAAAAAGATCATCACATCATCACATTGTGATCCATTTAAAAACACATTGACAGAACTCTCTATCAAAACTTTCCCTTTGGCCGTAAAGACAAAAAATAGCAACAAAGCTTTTAGTCCTGCACAAAACTGCTTTAAGGATTACCTCTTTTCCTGTGCCCTCTCTTTCACTTCATCTGCCACAGTCAAGTCTGTTTGCTTGTGTACCTACGTCCAAGTTCACAGCACTACTCCATTTTCCATTCGGAAAAAAAGGGAAAAGCAAGGTGGGAAATATCTTCCACTCCAAAGATCCAAAGCTGGGTACAGAGAGGTACTGTACATCACTCATTTATATCCTCCATACCTGGGTGATTTCACAGAACGTCAAAACAAAGCGTAGCTCTGTGCACGGTTGTGGAAAATCCAAAGGGAAGGAAGGAAGGTGCGGCAGGCTGGGCCAAGGTGCTTTCGGCACCTCCCTCTACTGTTCTCTCCCCGTAGGTAAATGATGCAGGTAACTGAATGAACCAGGTCTTTGTGAGAGGAGTAAGAAGAGGGAACAGCAGAAAACAGGAAGACTTTTGGAAAGTTTGAGTAGGCTACTAGATGACTGAGAGAATGGACAGTGGTCATGTGAACTTTCTTGTCCGGGGTTTAGCCCATCCTTTTTGAGTGTATTTCTGCCAGAAAGTGTGTGTGTAAGAGGGGTGACGTGCTCTCTCAAAAGGGGTTGGAGAGATTGAGTAGAGACAGAGACAGAGACAGAGTGGCACCATGTATGGTCATTCTGACACCCTGCCCTGTTGACCAAATCCAAATGGGGACATGATGGCCACAAAGTACTCTTCTCACCATAGGATCTATCCATCCATCTTTCTGTCTGCCTTTTAGTAAGTAACCTGAATGAGGTTGCATGGTTGGCTGCACAGTGTGTTGCCCAGTAAATATCGTCCTCTATTATGTCCTGTCAAAATAAAAGCTTTTCTCTGCACACCATAGACACAATAGTGCCTTGTGTTTTTCTTGCAACATAAACAAGTTTCTTAAACTCTCTATCTCTTTACTGTTTTTATGTTATGGTGGCCATTCATATTATAGTAGTACAAGGTCCTCAACAAAAACTTGTAGGTTTTGGTCGTGCAGGATAAGGAAGTGCAATTTTTCTTTGAGCAGCAGCACCACCCAGTGGTGAAAACAGAACTGGACTCTAACAATCATGAACGACAAAGCAGTAGTTCACTGGTTATGTGGATTACACACACACACACGCAAGTTTTTTTCATTAATTCTGCAAAAATGCTGCACGTTCAAACAGGTGGTGAACCGATCTGTCTTGACTTCACTCTTCATTGTTTGTTTGCTTCCTTGTCGCTTTTGATAAAGTTTCCCTGTCATTCAACATTTCCCAGCAACATGAGCTGACTATTACACATCAAGCTGATAAGGACTACTTTTTTTCAGGCAGTACAGCCATGATTTGTGGGTCCATCCATAAATTTTCTCAGACATGGCGTGTTGACTGCATCTGTGCTATATCTTCAAAGGGTCCTTGAATGTAAATCAACTGAAGCGGAAAAAAACATTTTGCTAGAAGCAGCCTTATAATATCTATGATAAGCATAGCAGCACTAATACAAAGCTAATACCTGTCCAATTTGTAAGATAAAAGTGGTCGAAGTCTACAGCCCACCAACACTCAGTTTCAGGCTAAACTATAGACAGACTTAAAATGAACAATTGGATATGAGCTACAAATGAATGCCTGAATTAAGAATGGGAAAGGTGATCAAATGGATTTCACTAGTCAGAAGTAGAGAACGTCTGTGTTAACTCCTCCCATGAAAACGGTGTAGGATTGCCATTTCTTGGCGGATCTTTATATGTTTATATTTCCAAATCACTCAGAAAGTAAAATTAGGAGTGTATATAGCCTATAGAAAAGATCCCATATCACAGTATCACACAGTATATCATTATATATTTTAATATAGTACATTTTATTGAAAATGAATTGAGTAATGTATAATGGGTGAAATAAACAGACAGGAAGATCTGTTTTTAGTTAATCCAGTAATTTAAATCACTAGTTTGATATTTTAGGAAATACGCTGAGTTAAAAGAGAAGATGTATACCAATCTCACCAAATATGAAGCTATGGCTACCAAACAGATTATTTTTATCAGTTACCTTATCTTAGCATACAGACTGAGAACAGGGAAACAGCTATCTTGGCTTTGTACAAATTATATATATTTTATTAATTGGCATGCTTTATAGGTGTTGGTAGGCAGTTTTTGTTAGCTTTTGTTGCCAGAACTAGGCTAGCTGTGGCCCTGTTTTCCTGTCTTTATGCCAAGCTAAACTAAGATAAAATGAGGATGAAGGAATGAGGGCATTTCCCAAAAAAGTCCATACTACCATACTATATAAGTGGATAATATATAGTGATGGGAAAAGCTGGCTTACTGCTTTACAGGACCCAAAAATAAACCTAAAACATGTAAGGTGGAACCCTCTCACTGGCTAGGCAATCTGCTACAAAATCTCTAGCACCTATTAGGTAACATTCAATCTGCAAAACTCACCCATAGCTGCTGAAAATAACCCATCCAATCCCATGTTAAATAATCCATCCTTCCTTCTTATGGCCATGCAATGTTTTTTTTCTTTCTTTTAAACTGCCTTTGCCACTGAAAAGAAATATTTTCTTTATGCACAAATAAGAGAAAAATGAATGCAGCAGACAGACTAATGCAGGATGGATGCAGAGGAAATTGTAACCTCACTTCCTGTTAGATTTCTTAACCACACATCTTCATATAGTATGTGCACCACCAGACGTAGAGTTCATGCAATCTGATGTAATTTTACAGTTGACTGAAGGATTCAGAAAATGCATCAGGTAGTCACGGGTAGTTTAATTTGATTGCTTGAAATGAGAATCACTTTTTATCAACACACCTCCAAAGTCAACACTTATCTTATTCCAACACTGCAAGTATTTTTTTATTGTAAGAAATAAGGTGTTGCCCTCAGCAAGGGCAGGTACTACTACCGACACACGGCACATAGATGTATGTAGATTTCAGGCCATGCTTGTTTCATTACTCACACTTAGACAGATCCACACACACACACACACACACACTCTTATTTAAGCTGTGACTGAATCAGGGCGAAGCGAGTATAACAAGATGTGTTTCCCCATGCTATAGGAATGCCAATGTGTTGGTGCAGGTGGGGAGTTTGTGACTGCCAGGATATGATTCAGTGGTGAAATAATCCCATTTAGGCCTACCTACATGTACACTCCTGTCTCTGTGCCTAACCTCACCCTTTCTGTGTCACTGAACAACTTCCACCTGACAAAATCTATCAAAAGTGGGTACAAATAGCCTTGCATTCCAACAGAATGGGACAGAATTTCATATTTACCTCCTGCTCATCTTCTTCGTCCACTTCATCTTCCATTGTTGCCTCATCTTCCTCCCTCTGTGTCTCCTCCTCCTCCCCCCTCTCCACCAACTCCATGGAGATGACCTGTTCCTCTTCTGGTCTTTCCTGGGCTAATGTAGGCTTTGGGCTGCCTGGCTTTTCCACCTGCTCTGGCACTTCATTTTTGCGAGTAATGACATCCAGGGGTGTCAGCATTTCAACTTCCTCTTTATCCACAGAGACAGCTGGCCAACTCTGGATGAGCGGACTAGTTTCCACTTTAGCCTGTGAGCCCCATCTCTTCGGTTTGACTGAAAAGTCGTCAAAATCCACCTTTAACAGAGGCTGTCTGACAGAGAAGTCATCGTAAGCAACTTCAACCTGACTATCTCTTGTCTCATAGGCTTTCACTGAAGGGGAATATAGCGATTTTGACTTTTGAGGCACATGTTCAGAGTCAAAGCTAATTAAATTTAGCCCCACGCTCTCTCGTTCTTCCCTTTTTCTCTCGTCCTCCATTCGTAGCTCTTCTTCCAGTTGTTGAGCTCGCTTTCTGTCCAATTCCTCTCGCATCTTTCTCTCCAGCTCTTCCACTCTTTCTTTCTCTACTTGTCTGTTCCTTTCCTCTTCCCTTCTTCCCTCCTCTTTCTGTCTCTCCATCTCTTTTTGCCTCATTCTCTCCAACTCTTCTTCTTTTTTTTGTAGCTCTTTCAGCATCCTTTGCCTCTCCCTTTCTCTTTCCTCCAACTCCATTCTTAACCTTTCTGTCTCCTTCTCCTCTTGTCTGAGTCTCTCCTCTTTCTGTCTCGTCCTCTCCCTGTCCTCCTCTTTCTGTTTCTCCATCTCTATTTGCCTCATTCTCTCCAACTCTTCTTTTTCTTGCTGCTCTTTCAGCATCCTTTGCCTCTCGCTTTCTCTTTCCTCTGCCTCCATTTTTAATCTTTCTTTCTCCCTCTCCTCTTGTCTGAGTCTTTCCTCTTTCTGTCTCACCCTCTCCCTGTCCTCCTCTTTCTGTCTCTCCATCTCTATTTGCCTCTTTCTCTCCATCTCTTCTTTTACTTCTTGCTGCACTGTCAGCATCCTTTTCCTCTCCCTTTCTCTTTCCTCTGCCTCCATTCTTAATCTTTCTTTCTCTCTCTCCTCTTGTCTGAGTCTTTCCTCTTTCTGTGTCGCCCTCTCCCTGTCCTCCTCTTTCTGTCTCTGCCATATCAACTCCAACTCTTTCTCTCTGTCCCTCTCTCCTTCTTCTCCTCTCTGCATCTTTGTCTTTTCCCCCCAATTTTTTTCCCACTCCTCTTCTCTTTGTTTGATTCTATTAATTTCCTTCTCTCTCAGCTTTCCCTCTAATCTGTGTTCCTCGCTGTGAATCAATCTCTCCTCATGCTCTCTCGGCATTTGTCTTTCTCTTTCCTCCCTTAGCCTCTCCTCTTTCCTCGCCTCCTCCTTCATTCTCTCTTTTTCCCTCTCCTCCTGATCTTGTTTAAGTCTCTCCTCTTTCTGTGTCCCCCTCTCTCTTTCCTCTTCTCTCTGTCTCTGCCACATCAACTCCATCTGCCTTTCCCTCTCCATCTCTTCTTCTCTCAGCCTTTGCCGTTCCCTCTCCTGTTCTTTCAACACTTCCTGCTCATATTCCTCCCTCCTCTGTCTCTCTATTTCCTCCTCCTTCAGCCTCTCTCTCTCCCTTTCCTTGTCATCCCTCTGCCTTGCCTTTTCTTTCTCCCTTTCTTCTTCTTTTTGTTTCCGCTCCTCTTCCAACTTGAGTCCTGCTTGTTCGTTCTCTTTTGCTCTCCGTCTTTTTTCAAATTCCAAATGTTTCAGTCGTTCCTTCTCTTGCTCTCGCACCTCATCGTCATCCTTCTTTTGAAGACCCCCTACTCTTTTGTAGACAGGCACTGAAACAGGGATGTCTTCCTCAGCTTCATCCCCAGAAGTATCTTCTTCTTCTTCTTCGCTGGAATCAGACGCTGAGCCCAGGATCAATGGAGGCCCACCATCATCTCTCTCTACAATACCAAAGCGAACGGAGCGGCGTTTGACATCGTTCCTCTTTGGAGCATGTTGAGCACTTTCACTTTCAGCTGAGTCTCCCTCATCAGTGCCAGTGTGGGTCGTAGATGAGCTGTGATTGCGTAGTTTGACATCCCCCTCTGTTGATTTGTTCTGCAGACGCTCTCCTAATGTTTCTCTTAAGTTTTCTGATGGCTTAACTTCAGCCAGACCATCTTTCAATGTTTCCATCTGGGTTTCTGAGGATTGTTCAGCAGGTGACACCTTTAAAGGAAGATCCACCGTCGGAATGGCCGATGTCTGCGTTGAAGAAGGTTCAGGCGGCACTTTGGTTGTTTTCTCTGCTGTTGGAGCAGTTGCTGGCTCAAAGCTGTGGCAGAGATAACAGTTTATAATATAACAGTTTAATGCTCTTTCTTTCAAAGAATTTTTCCCAGATCAATGGCAGTGCTCAGTCCTGCTATTTTAATACATCCAAGCACATTTACGTATTTTGATACCTCTCTCATGACTGGGAAACTGGGGGAAATGGCTAGATCTGACCATTGTTAAATACATTTGCCTACCAGTACCTCTAAAGCGCAGTAATTAACACAATATATATTTTTATTTGTTTGCAAAGAACATTATGTAAAAATGAAAAGTTGTGGTTTTAAACGCTAGGCCTGCATGATTTGGTGAAAAATATGAATGAATTGAAATTTATTTTGCTTGGAATTGATATCACGATTCTCTGCCACGATTTTTTTTGACCATGACAAAGCAAAACAAATTGTCAGTACCAAATATAGATTTTTTTGGCACCTATAGCACATGGAGGCTTCAATGAAGAGAAGGGGGAGCATGGCAACGCATAAACTTTTATGCAGTCTATGTTTAAAACTCACAGAAGAAAGTAGTAGCGTTTGTGATGCAGTCGGCTCGTAAAATCAAAGTTATACAACAATTAAATCGTGAACAGGGTGAATTAAGATCAGGATTTTATAACGATTAATCGTGCAGGCCTACTTGACGCCGTGACTGGAGTGTTGCAAGGGACCTTTTATAAGTTTCCATGCAGTATGGTCATTGCAGTAAGGTTGCCAGGCAACCCGTGGAGATACTTTGCACAGAGCCAGGCTAGATGTTTCCCCCTGTTTCCAGTCCTTATGGTAAGTAAAGCTAATCCACTGCTGTCTCTAATTTCATATTTAGCATACCGACATGAGATTGGTATAGATATTTTGATCAATACTACCAAAAATGTCAAACTACTGCTTTAAAGAGTTGTTTCACCCACAGTACAAAAAATTGCATTCTTTCACTTACTTCTAGTTGCAGCTAACCATGCAGATTGTTTAGTTTTATTTGCTTTATCTGATTGTTAAGTTTTCTGCCTTTACGTCACCACAATGGAGGTGGATATATTTTGTGAAAGTTTACACCTCTTTGTAGTCTTGTCTACTCTGGATCATCCACAGAACACTCTTTAACTTTTTTCACAGGAACCATTCTTCTACTGTCTACAGTGATATCTCTCTTCTAACCAGTAAGGACATCTTGCTGTTGAATTTTTTGAATGCCATTTTCAATGCTGCAACAAATTCTACAGTATTCACATCTGTTGTAGTTGGAATAGCTGAAAAGGAAATATCAAAACTTGGGCAAATAAACCAAACTATAGTACCCGAGTGGTGAGATGCTGGGGGGTACCAATGTCTTATACATCTAAAATACTTTAATCTGTACTTGTATAGCAGGTTGGATATCTAATCTTAATGTAATATTTACACTTTGAGGAGGCTTGGTTTGCACTCTTTTCTAGACTTGGTTATTTGAGGACATATATCTGGCCACAATCTTGATAGCAAGCTATTTTATTCATTTATCACACCACTATTGATGTCCACACAAAGTACAGAAAGTTAGAGACACAAGGAAAAGACAACAGTGCTGGTGACACTCAAATTAACACCAAACAGTTCTAGACTTGCACTCAGCTCTCTATGATTTGTTGACATTGTATGGCAGGGACTGGAGAAACCTTCCTCTCTTTAAGAAAACTATCCACCGTGTACCAATAAAGCACCAATTTTACAAAAATGAGTACCTATTATATTGAGCAGAAAGATAAATTACAACAAGAGTTGACATAAAAAGCCTTTAAAAAGCACATAAAAAGTGTGGACATGACACTTTGGATCTGTTGCATGAGTCTGATCACAAAAAATGAATCTGAAATGAAGATAGCCAAATATAATATATGTGCCATTAACCTTAAAATAACGTCTACCTTGATTGCACTTGCAAAAGAATGTTTTTTTTCTTTTACTCATGTCTTAACAAGTCACAAACACAAATAACAGATAAAAGGAGGCTCGCTCACCTTTTAGAGTGAGGTTGGGGTGCAAACTGAGGCTTCTTTTCAGTCTTTGGACCCTCAGGGATTGTTTCCGTGGCCCAGGTTTTGATTCTCTCCTTTACGCCCTTTACACCGCCTGTACCATTTAGAATTTCTGGCTCCTCTCTCTTTGTCATGGCCTCTGGCCTAGATGACGAGTCAAACAGGAGACTGATTCTGCGTTTTATACTGCCTCCTCCGCTGTAAGCCTCTTTAAGTGCACCTTCATCGTTTGACGGCCCTGATGTTGTCTGATTCGGCTTTGGATCTGAAGACTCTGGCTTGTGTGCCTCATCTTTGGTGCTGGTTGTAGAGACGGTTACGCTTGGCTGGGGGGGTGGAGATAGGCCAGCTGACTCAAACTTCGAGGTGAGCTTCATGGACAGACGCTTCCTGCTGCTGCCCCATTGATATGCTGGATTGTCTGTAGAAGAAACGTCATTACCTGATTCTTCAACCATTTGGACGACAGACGTCTGAGTTATGTCTTCTGTCTTTTTTCCATCTATCTGTTCTGAGTTTATAATATCCGTGGATGCTTTGTGGTTTGCATGGATGACATCATCTCTCTGGATTGGCTCAGACTTGGGTGTCTCTTTGGGTGGAGCGGTTTGTGAGGCTGGATCTGATTTCCCTACACTAGAATCAAGAGTATCCTCTCCATATAGACTTGCTTTGTTTTCTTTGGTTGGTTTTGGTTTATCGTTGGTGAGCACACTTACAGAGCTGGGTTTGGAATCAGAGGTGGTGGATTGTTGAGGGAGTTTCAGAGCGGGGGTGGAGACAGACGGCTTGGGGACACCTGAGGCCTCCAATTTTCCAGTCTGCTGTGTTGTTGTCTTAGAGGTTGCAGCCGTCCTCTTTGGGGCATGGATGGAGCGAATGGCGGTGTTTTTCTGCAGAGAGAAGGGCTTCGGAGTGAGCCGAGGTTTGGGGGCCAGCGATGGCTTAGGGTTTGAGGTGCCACCAGTCTGGGAAATCTCAATGGAGCTCTCCATACCTGAGTCACTGAAAGAGGGGAGGAGAGGAAGTGTTTAGCTAAAACTACATATTTACATTGAAAAACATTATAACTCCAAGACACAGACAGTTGGTTATGTTTTTTTACAAAGAATGAGTCTGGTCTGTCTAGATTCCTGAAACCACATTACTGCTGCAGGGGCAAATAGAAACTAATAAATCACCCTGAACAACAGTGACGTAGTACTCGAGGTCGGTCTTGGTCTTAAGACCGGTCTATTCCGGGTTATTCTGTTTTGTGATCATTGGAGCCGAAATCATAATCACGATTAAATTCTGATTAATTGCACAGCCCTAGTCTCAGTCTCATCTCAGAATCAACCACATTTTTACTTGGCCTTTTCTTGGTCTTGGATGAAGAGGACTCAGGATTTTATTTCAAGACCGGACAAGACCACAACTGCAGGGATATCACTAAATTGACTGTTTATGGTATGATTTATGTGTTAACATCATTACTGTGATAGGATGTAAAACATCCTGCTTCAAATGCAACAACACCTTAACTCATTTCTAGTTTGAAATGTGTTACTGCTAAATTAACAGATATTGGAGTGTACTCAGTTCTGCCTTTCTGTTGCTTTCAGTATTCTTTTAAAATACAACATGCTTGCTGAATTTAAAACAAATAATCATTTCTAACATTCTTTTATTGAACAAATTGAACATTGAATTGACAATGACAGGCACTATTAAAAAAGAATGACATACACCTTAAAGTGCAGTTATTTTCTTTTAACTAACACAAAAAACCTCGTAGTGTCTATTACAACTTTTGCGATATGTATATTGCACCAGTTGCTATTGTGATGACGATACAAAAGTGATATATTGTGCAGCCCTATTAGCTAGTATACTGTATGTTTCAGTTGTTTGGTCTTGTCTCGGTCTCCATACACTCTGGTCTCGGTTTAGGTGGTCTTGGCTACAGCACTGTTGAACAACCAAACTAGGAAAAGTCCTGCTGAGATTATTTTTCTTCTTAAATTCAGTTTTTAAATAATAATAGTAGAAAAACCTGTTGACAATTAATGTGCTCTTTTCTACTAAATTAAACCATTTAAATGGCCAGTTTTTCCTTATGCCAAAGAGATGACCTGTTAATCACTGTCACTTTTTCAGCCTGGAGAATAATTGTTATGTTCCAAGTGACCTGTGAGGGTTCTTGTTTGAGGATTTCCAAAACCTGACTTAAAGTCGGTTAAATGAACAGAGAGAAGTCATACATAGGACGGCAAACTAAAATGTAAGTCCCTGTGTTGTCCAAACAGTCACAATTTCAAAGGACACACTTTTTATCTATGCCCCGATCAACATGGACTACATTGACTATTCCAAAATGATATATCAATACTAGACCCTTTCAAGATTGTATCTACCAATAGTCTTTGTCATATCTAGCTAATAAGAAGTTACTAACCTTTTGTTGGAGATTTCTGATAACTGCAAAGTGCACCCACCCAGAAAACAGCTGAGCTGTTGTTGTTTGATTAGGTGACACTACTGGGATCTTTTCAACACAAGTTGATAATGTCTTATACATAAAAACTGTACTAGTCAAGTCTTAGAAAGTAGATTCATAAATAAATGATAACGTTTACAGACAAGTGTGATATTACACTGTTGTAATATATGATTTTGAAGGTAAAAATAAAGTGAGCTGCCATACAGTTTTAAACCACACTAAATATGAAAAACTACTAAAATAGAATTAAAAGAGGCACGTGATGTCAGAAACTGAGGCAGGCCTGCTGAGTCATCTCACACACACACACACACACACACACACACACACACACACACACACACACACACACACACACACACACACACACAGACACAGAGACACACACACACACATCAACAATGTGGTCTTCAGAAATGACACAATCCCACCAGGTTTCCAATTGAACTGAAACAACTGACAGATTACTGAGAACTAGTTCTTATGTAAGTACTGTCTCATAAGCAAAAGAAAAAGCCAAACTTGCAGACTAGTGCAAAAGAAATAACAGTTTCCAAATTGACACTACAGTAAATGCCACAGGCATTCATTGTATGTCTTCTGGTTTGACCTGTAATACTTAGCGCAAACCGGTAACTCCACGCCCCAAAATGTAATGCTCTCAACTCTCTGCAACTCTCAATGTTTGTCAGCAAAGTGCTTACTGTGTCACTTTCACAATAACAATCTACAGCTGGTTTGGATCAACTGTGTTGACTCAAAAGTAAAAAAAGACAAAAGTCCGCCTGTGCACTATTAAGTATTTTTTGCATGTTATATAAATTATTATAATCTTTAGGCTGGATTGCTCAAATACACAGCACCTCTGGGCGTCCATGGTATTGTGCAAGGGGATCAGCAAAGCAGAAACAAACACTACACAGCTGTAAGAGTAGGACTCTTACAGCTGTGTAGTGTTTGTTTCTGCTTTTCTCCTCTTTTTACACACTTGCATTCCTAAGAAACAAACACTGTCTGGCAGATGGAGCTGCAGTTGATGGATGCTTTCTGTTGCTTATTTAGGCCGCATTCATTAAGTCAGTGAAAATCATTCTGCAGCAGCACTTAGCGTGTGGAATTTTTGTTTCTTTATCTTTGTTTGCCTTCAGTGACTGCATGTTGCCCTGCCACACTCGGTCCCTTTCGTTTTTATGTCCACCGTATTATTTACTTCTTTGAGTGATGCTGTGAGAACCCAACCACGTATTATGGGACAACTGGTCTTCATAGAGGCAAACATTGCGATGTAATGAAAGTAGCACACAATAAATGGCAATGAAATTAACGTTATTTCAGTCCATATGTTTCATTACGGGTTGTTAATAAGTTACTAGCCTAATAAACGCGTCAACGAACTCCCAGTCGTTGAACCAGCAGAGTGTCCTCTGAAGCTGGACACAGGAAATTGAGATGGATGAAGATACATTTGCCTACTTTACGTTCAAGCTAAGCTGTCAGTTTTGAGAACGACTCTTTTGATAGGAGATATGCAGCCTCACAATATCACCCCAAATATTCACTTTACAAAATTAGAAAATATAGGCATTGTCTAATACTGTGCACCTGCTCTCAACACCATCTTATATGAACTTTTCCACCGGTTGAGATATTTAAGAGACATTTCTTTTTACCTTTTGTCCTCACGCAGTCATACAGGTGGAGGAAGGAAGCGGGAAGAAGTTACAAAATAAAAACGTTCCTCTTTTTCGATCGTCTCGCCTGCTGAGCTGTAGTCAGAGTGTGTGTGTGTGTGTGTGTGTTTTCCCCCAAGTCATTCACACTAACAAGACGTCAGACTGCTCCTACACCCAGCAGACACTCCCTCTACCCGCCTCAGGTCGAGCCACTCTGCTCTGGGAGTCAAGCTGGAGTCAAGGCACACACCGAGACAAGGTTAGACAGGAAGTGACGTTTGTTTACTTAAAAATAAAAGCGCAACATAATTATAAATATAATCATAATTATTCAAGACCATCACTTGTTTGTCCCTTAAATAGAATCTGTACATTCCTGGCTAATGTAAGAAAAAAATATAATGAAAGATGAAATTTGTGGACCGTGTATTATAATTAAGTGATCACTTTATTGTTGTGATTTTGCATATTGTAGAAGTGTTTACAAGGCTCTGGGACCAAATGACTGAAACTAGTTTTATGGCAATAATTCAATCACTTTGGAAAGCTAGGCCTAACTTTAATGCTAAGGTTTGCATTCAAATGAACTTAATGAAGTGGCTGAAATGATTCACAGTGTTTTGAAATTAAAGCAGAACTGAAATTTAGGAGTGTAACATTATTTTGTCTTGAAAATTCGAACCAGAAAAGCTCTGTAAACTGATTGTAGCGTGACGGAAGTACTCTGTTCAATGGACTGGATAATCAGGTTCTGACGGAGACAAAACGATACTGTACACCGGCTTTACACAAAGTTAAAAGGACTTGTTCCGTCGATCCTGTTCATACCCTTTTATAATAATTCATATTGCCCTCGGGAAGACATATGGAGCCGTTGCAGCATCCAACATTGGCAAAAAGTATTTAATTACAAAACATTATGTTTGTTGCATGTGCTACTTGGCTATGTATTATGTAAGGCAAATTTCTACATATTATAATATTAATAATAGTTATTATTATGTTATTATTGTTATTATTAGTATCAGCATTAGTATTAGTATTATTTATGCAGCTTCCACTGTTTTGTGGAGAGTTCTGTGGCTACCCGGAGCATCTTAACAGCATGAAATCCCCATTAGCTCTCTCACACAAAACCTTTATTTGCATAACACCTGGGCCTCCTAAATTTGCGTTGCATGCGCGTTGGGGTAGGAAACGTCACACCTGTTTGAACATGCAGCATGTTTTCAGAATTAATGAAAACACTGAACTCTGGGGCCCTTAAACTGTGTTTGAGGCTGCAGTGTGTGTGTGTGTGTGTGTGTGTGTGTGTGTGTGTGTGTGTGTGTGTGTGTGTACGTGTGTGTACTTGTGTGTGTGAAAAGTAGGCTACGTAATGAAAATTATTCTTTAGTACAGTATTATTACATTGTGGTATTGCTAATTAAGTAGGCAAAATTTCGACAATAGCCTACTTATTATTAATATTATTATTATTATTATTATTATAAGTTCGGTCATTCAAGTATTTTCATCCAGCGCTCCCTGGTGGACGTTTCAAAGAACCACTTCACACCCTGCTCTGGCTCACCGGACGAGTTGTCATGGCAACTGTACAGCATGTGCTTTCAAAAACAAGAGCTTGACCGTTCACCGACAGTTCTCTCGACATTCAAGATCTAGCTAAAACGCTACGACGCCATTTTATTCTTCTAGCATTTATCAGCGAAGAAGAGACACTTGTTAAAACAGAGGTAGACAGTTAACGATGAGCGGAACCAAAGCCCGCAGCGACACGCCTGTTGCTGAAAATGTCTCCGGTGGCGGCCACAGCACTGCGACTCCTCCGCGGGACCGCAAGCCTAGCGGAGGGGTTCTGAAGAGGCTCAAGTCCCGGAGGAGCCAGGTGGACAGCAGGCCCGTCACGGAAGAAGACCTGCGGACACAAAGTGGACACATCACGCCGGAGGATGTGTTAGGACTGCGGGTGGCTGCTCGAGGTTTGAGTCTCTCTCTAATGTATCTTGTTAAAGGTTTACGCGCACACATGATGCTTAACGTGCGTCCTGTCCTGTTAACCGAGTATCTACAAGCTACAGAACACATTTAATCAAGCTACACATTAACATTACATAAAACTGGAGGAAATTACGTCCAGTCGAACATGCTTATGTGGCTGTGATGTGAAATAGACTTAAATGGTATTACATCTGTTGTATTATCTGAGAAAATACATATCTGACATCATAAACAATACTTAGACTTCATGGAAAAACCGATGTTTCTATTTATAAGCAGCTCATTGGACACTGGGGATTTAATAATAGGAGGCGTCTTTGACATTAATCAAATGTCAAGTAGGGCACACAGGGCACTACTGTGACATCACAGCCACGATTGATCATTCTGTATGGCCTGAATTGGATTAAAAAAAATAATAAATAATAATAATGACAACAGCATGGTAGATTCTCGTCAATGTTGTAGCCTACATTTACAATTGTTACATCATATAGGATATGCAAGGAAATGAAACTGTAGAAATTAAATGAATCATCTCCCCCTTTATAATAAAAGGGCACTGTTTTATCACATTATTAAATTGTGAAGTCTTAATCAGTGTTTTTAATATAACTGTCTTTTGAATAACAGCCCAGATAATAGGCTACAGCATGTTCTTGTTGGCTTCACACATCCCTATTTTCATGCATATTTGTGCAATACCACAGTTGCTCTACAGCAATCAGAAAAGCATTGTCATCTGTTATCTTCTTTTATAGATAGGGTGCATTATGTATCTGTGTATGCAAAGATTTGTGTGTCTGTGCACAAGCAAAGCTGTGTCACCTGAGTGTTAACAATGCCAAGAACATTGTTTTGCATTTTATATTTGTGCATGTCAGAGTATCCTGTTTATGCTTTAAGGGTGTACACATACTACAATGGCTTGAAAATAATGTCAACGATTTTAACCCCTGTATTCTGTCTGTCATTGTTGCAGGGTACCTCTGTAAACCTGAGGACAATATTTATAACATTGACTTTGTACGCTTTAAGATCAGAGACCTGGAGACAGGCACTGTCCTGTTTGAGATTGCCAAACCCCCCACATACAGGTAATGTGCATCAGCTTCCTGCCTGTACTGTTATGTATTTATTGTAGTGTTTGTTCTTTAATGAAGCTGTTGCCTGTGAAGTATCTGGCATCTTATGTTCTGACCCTGCTACCGACTTGTTCTGGTTATTGTCTCAAACCATAATAACAAGGTTCAGAAACCCCCATGGTTATTTGGATCAAACATAGTCCTCATTGTCGATTGTTGAAAAAATGTCTCTGTCCTATGTTGTGGGTCTCAGAAGACGATGAGGAGAACAGAGAGGCAGACGCGTGCGCAGGCCGATTTGTACGCTACCAGTTCACCCCAGCCTTCCTGCGCCTGAGGACCGTGGGAGCTACGTGAGTGACTCACACTTCATCAACACACACCTAAGGAAAACACACTCACATGTTCCATGGACAAACAATGGAAATGATTGCAGCATTGTTGCTGTCAGTTACACACTCATTTGAACCAGTGCAATATAAAATGGAATAACATTATGATCACACAACATTACATTGGAACATTACATTCTCCCTTCTCTCTGCATCACTCAATTAGGGTGGAATTCACAGTTGGAAACCGGCCTTTAAACAACTTCCGCATGATCGAGAGGCACTACTTCCGCGATCACCTGCTGAAGAGCTTTGACTTTGACTTTGGTTTCTGTATCCCAAACAGCCGTAACACCTGTGAGCATATCTATGAGTTCCCTCAGCTGTCTGAGAGCCTGGGTAAGTCGTCTTTTCCTAACACATAGCCATTATGAGTAAAACCTATAAACTCCTTAAATACAGTTATGTTAAAAAAAAAATATCCCATGCAATGATTATATTGAAGTATGTCATATGATACATTGTAGCTCAGAAAAGATTGTGTCACCTTATCCAAATGTTAAATATGTAGAAGACTGAATTTAGTTTTACTTAATCTGTGTACCATGCAAATACCAAATTATCTTTCGTGTGTCACAATTGAGCACTTAACAAAAGTCTAAATTAGTAAACTGTTAATCTTATTTGGTGGTGAAGCTGTAGGGGATGGAGGGATCTGCAGCCGATGTTAGCAGCAGTCTTCAATTTCTGACGATAGCAATGCAGCAATTCCGCTTAATTTAAGGTTAGGGCTGGGCAATATATCGATATTACATCGATACCGTGATATGAGACTAGATATTGTCTTAGATTTTAGACATCGTAATATGGCATAAGTGTTCTCGTGGTTTTAAAGTCTGCATTTCAGTAAAGTGATGTCATTTTCTGAACTTACCAAACTGTAACTGTTCTATTATTTGCCTTTATCCACTTAGTCATTATATCCACATTACTGATGATTATTTATCAAAATTATTTATGCTGCATTTTGGATAATTCTCTCCAAAATACCGCCCTGATTGTGCTTGCATGCATTTTTATGACCCTCATTTATGGTTCATGGGACAGTGTTTCATCATTATGTTATGAAAAACAATAACTCTACACTACAACTATTAACTCTTACCACTCTAGAGTAGATTATCTTAATATATTTTGAACAATCTTACTGCAGAAATGTTCATATTAATGAGCAAAAGCAGTCTTTCTTAATACAATACCTACATGCCATGTACGTTGAAAGAGTTGTTGGGCACTGCAATCCTTTTACCACTCCATACAGGCTGTAAAAAGATCCCTTTCTAGTGTGACTACACTGTAAATATAGGGAGCAAAATTCACAGTACTGTAAAAATGCATTTTAAAATTAAGCTTGAGCTAATATGAGGCTTCAGCAGTCTGAGCTCGCTAAATCAAGTGGGTATCTTCTTAGTCTATCTAGGTTTTTTGCCAGTGTTGTGTCCCAGCATCAAACCTACATGCAACCACAAAGACATATCCCCCACAGTTCAGCAAGAAAAGCCATGGAGGGAACTTTATCCTAAAAGATCTAACTCTGGAGGATTGAGATGAAACTCCTCATATTAGCCTAGGCTGTACTGAACAAGACGGTGAATTTTGTCCTCAGTGTTATTTCTGCTATTTCTGTCTTCTATGTTTTACAATGCAGTTGCTTTAGGAGGGGCCTGTTTCATGGCCAGTTCAGAGAAAGATTTATTACAGTGACCAATGACTCTTTTAATGAACATAATTTGCGTGTTAGTATTTTATTAAGATGGACATAAATACATCTGAAACCTTCCTTTAATGCTTTCACGTAAGAAGTTCCTATAACATCACTTGTGTTATGCGACAACTATGGTGCAATTCATATTTGCTAATATATTATTTTCCTAATGAGCTAGTTTTGCCACTGGTTGTGCAGTGATATTATTGTTGTAAGGGGCATAAGCCCACCACAGCAAAGAATTTGGACATTTCAAATGGCTAATCAATAATGCTGACCCAATGACTTCACACACAATTGTTTGGAAATTAAAAAAAATGTTGGAATGGATGAAATGCATATGTTGTCTTTTTTTCAGTCCGTCAGATGGTGGAGTGTCCTTATGAGACCCGGTCAGACAGCTTCTATTTCGTCGAGAACAGACTGGTCATGCACAACAAGGCAGACTATGCTTATAACGGAGGACAGTGATATCGGCCTGCTGCATGCAAAAACACACACACAAACACACACGCACATACACACACACACACACACACACACACACACACACACACACAAACACACACACGTACATGCACACACATGTACTGTCATCTGTAGACACTGGTGTTGGGCAAGTTACTTTTAAAAAGTAATTACCGTAGCTACAGTTACTAGTTACTTCTTCCAAAAATAAAATTAGATACCCATTTACAAATTATAAAAGTAACTAGTTACTTCAGAAAGTAGCTATTGCGTTACTTTCAAGTAAATCTTTAAATACTCAAATGTGACCCCACCTCCACCCCTCTTAACTGAACTACATGTTCAATTATTTATGATAAATCTGAATACTGAAATTGACACTTAATACAAGACATTATTAACAGAAACAATGTCCACAAATCTAAACTATTTTAATGTTGCTGTGGGACAAAGTGACACTAGCCTCCAGTCAAATGCCATGTATGTAGATATTATGTGTCTATGGTGGATCGATACAAATAACACAATAGATGTTTTGGAACTTTTGATATTTATTGCTCCTCATTTGGGCTCGCCATACGTCTCTCGTTGACTGACTCGCTTGTGTTGTTTGTTGTGTGTCCGACTATGCGTACTTTCGAACACCGGCCCAATTCTACCTCTGATTGACTTACCATAAAATTTTACTCAACCTCAGCCAATCGTCAACATTTACGTGCTCTTCTCGTGCACTGTCGACTAACCAAGGAAGAACATTAAAAAAAAGTCTTTGCCTCTCGGGTCAAAGATCTAGTTGGTCTGATGAAAAAAACAGCTTCAATGTTTTGGTAATAACAGTTAACGCCGTTATTATGATTGGAAGAGTAATCAATTAGATTACTCATTATCTTATTAGCTGTTACTTATAATGCCGTTATTCCCATCACTGGTAGACACATTTAAAGACACACATACATGTTATATACGTACACACATGCATGCACATAGCTGATTATACATCACTCCTACATGCACAAGCTAAATGACACAGTTGAATTGCCTCTGATGTTTTGATGATCATTTTCAGGAGGCGTATTTCATATTGCAGAAGGTCAATATCAGTCACATACAAACAGAAAGCTTCTGTTAGATTTAAGTTCAATACAGACTCTAGTGGCTATAAATGTCTTAAACACACCAAATGTCTACTCTTAGCAATTTTTACCACCCCCTCAACAAACACACACACACACACACATACACACACATACACATTCAATCCCCAAGTGACACACATAGTGTTACGCAGTGTGTGTCAGAAGCAGCTGTTCTTAGCTACCGCCTCCACAATCCACTCCAGACAATATCAGGGGAGAAAGCGCAAAAGCATCCACAAAAACACTCCATCCACTGTCAAACACACATGGTCACTCCTTCGATACCCATCTTCCTCCCCTCCCTTGCTTTCACACACACACACGCACACACTCGTATTTAAACTGTGACTGAATCAGGGCGAAGCGAGTATAACAACAATAGTACTGTATAAGACTTTGATCCAAGGTCTGGGAGACCATTACTTTTTTGTTTTTCTCTTGTTGATAGCAACATAGAAAAATAGATTTGTTAACAGTTAACAGCAATGCAACTGTAACATTTGACTGCAGTCAAAACCTTACATGATGAACAACAGTCAAAAAAGAAATTTCAAGTAGATAATAATAATTTCTGATATCATGATGCATGCGATGATATAAACAAAATAGGGGAAAAGATTTGTAAGAAATGGAATACTGAATACCAGATATACTGTGAAAAAAAAGTTAAAAGAAGTGTACTTGGTCTAAGGAAAAGTTTGTCCGTCCTTATTTTAAAGTCACATCAGATATTTTTTCCCCCATCAAAGATTAATTAGCTGTATTTTTTTTTAAATAATTTTCTTACCACGCATGTCCTAAGACATCAAAATCAAGTTGGAATATGTCTGGAAAACTTGAGTGGTATTTCTGGCTAGATAGTGTATTCCCTCTTTGTACTTTGTAAACATTGGTGTTCAGGGTTAAATGTGGTGTTTGTAAAAATATATATATAATTTGTAAAAAGTTATCAAAATAAATGTACATTTTCAGATACAAGATGTGTGATGTTTGCTTCATTTCTGGGGATGAGAAATAATTGCAGGAAGTTGAGCTGATTTTGGTAGTTTTTGAAGTCCCAAAGGTGGCCACTAGGAGGAGTTATGTTATGACTAAGTTTTAAATGAGTGCCACTGGTTTCAGTTTAGTTTTATGTTTGATTGTGGAAAAGATCACAGCAGTGGCTTTTATTATTATGCTGGAACATTTTGACATTGTATCTGGTATTTGCTCAACAGTTATGTCTATGGCTGTGGTTTCACTGCAGAGGGGACATAACACTGATAATATCATTTTAATTCCACATATTACTTTATCTACAGGCCAAATGTGATGAGCTAGCATAGCATGCAATACATTCAGAAATTTGTTCAGGATTGTTGCACTTTGATCATCCATTTTTGGAGTCTTGTGGAATATAAACCAAAATCAGAGCCACTCTATGTTTGTTCTTTCTCAGGCTGTTTCTTCCTATCTCTGTGTTCATCTCTCAATTTAGCCTCTCTCTTTCCATCTCTTTTTCCAGCTCTCATGCCCAAAATCTCATGGTCTTTTCTCCCTTGCCTCTCCTATTTGGTTTCTCTATCCACACCTATGCAGCACTTCCTCCCTCGCTCTCCCGCTCTGTTTTTCCCTTTTCTTTCCTCCTCTCTCACCTGGTAACCAGACCTCTGGAGAGGAGTGTTAAGTTTCCACTTTCCCAGAGAAGAGGACAATCTGAGCCACACAAAGACCCACAATGGACCCCCTCTGCTCTCTCCTCCCTTCACTCTGCCACTGCACAGCTGCACACACACACACACACACACACACACACACACACACACACACACACACACACAGAGTAAAATACGAAGTATATAAGAATACATACTTCCTCTGCGTGTTATGCCTGTTAACCTCCTCATTCTTTTTGTTTTACTTTTCTTCGTATGAAGCTTTCCTTCATCTTTTCTCCAACTATACTCTCCATATACATTTTGGTGTTCTCACTGATACAGTCAGTTGTATGCAGTCGACATACAAATAGAAGTGTAGTCAGACTAGCATACTACCTCAAAGCTACCAAGCTAAACTAAATCAATCAATCAACCAAATCATTATCATCAAAAGCTTCAAACTGTCTGTAGACATTTAAAAAAGGCCTCCATAGGTTTACTTGTCACACACTTTCCCCAAAAACTAAGCTAGCCCTTTAAAATACATTTAAAAAATGGTGTGAAGATCTAATGTGTCAGTTACTGATTAGACTACAAAGCAGGGCGCAATTTAACTGTGAGCTTATAAATCAATAATCACAGCCTTCCATCAGGCTGGAGGGCCTGTACATTGCAGCACACAAGTAAAGAAGCTGGACTTTAGTGAGCCCCGTGTTACAATTAGCATGTACACACACGCACACACATACAGATCCATGACAATAAATACACACACTTTCCAACTTTCCAGGAATGATTTGTGTGTTTCCAGGCCTTTGTGGAATACATTTCAGTAGTCAGTCACAGATCGACATGCACGCACCGGAAACAACTCCACCCCCTCACACACACACACACACACACACACACACACACACACACACACACACATAGTGAGTGGCTCTATCTTTGTCGGGACCCCACAAGTATACTGTATTCTCGAGTCTTTGGACCCCACAAATATATTTAAACAAGAAATATACACACACACACACACCTATATTTGTAACTGACTTTCCCATATATCCTGTTCAGTGAATCACAGCACATTGAGATTAGGAGAGGAGTGAGACGCACTGGTGTATTAAAGGTACCTTGAAACACACAAACATACACACACAGATCTACACTCAGGCAGGGGAGGAACAGGGGAGACAGTGGTCTCCTATTAATAGTAACAAGGAATGGCGTTGATAGGTCCTGTAAAAGGAAACGGAGGGGGTTATGGAAAAAGGATTAAAAGAGATGCAGGGACGCACCGCAACTACACGTGTGTGTGTGTGTGAGTGTGTGTCTAAGGCACTTTGGAGAGGGGTGGTGTGGATTTCTTCCTCCAAAAAAATCTCTCTCTACTACCAATGATCCTCTCTCTCTCTTTCTCTCTCTCTGTCTCTCTCTGTCTCTCTGTCTCTCTTTTAACATAAACACACTTCCTCATAATCTCTTTTTTCTCTGTCTCACTCTCCCTTTCTTTTCCTTTTTCTCACTTCCTTCCGTCCTGCTCCGAGGCCCTGGCGTGAAATCCATCATGTGTTAATACTACATTATCCGCAGCACATCTTCCGATAAAGAGGTGATGAGTCACGGCACAGTCCTCTCTTTCAGGTCGGCATGGCGATGGTTTCAAAGATATTCGTGACTCCATCTGTATCTGTCACAATGTCTATTCCAGCAATTGTTTAGTGACATCATCTCACCCCTGAATGAAGTCCGGGCATGTAAATATTAATAAACATAAATTTAGAAGTAAGAAGCTTATTCATCATCGCTATTACCTTTTCAAACACTTATACAGTCAATCGCAAGAGTACACTTTAAAAAAAACTAAAACTTTGTTGAGGGATTAAGTGTCACTTTTAAAGATCATGTCATTTCAGATTGAATAGATGTTGTAAGTTAATGTCATGCCAAGCAAAGCTTCGTGGATGTGACAAAAGATAACAGATAATTAGTTTTCTCAAAGTTAATAATGCACTGGGTACAACAGTGATGGATAGAAAGTCCTTTAACAAACTGTAACTCCCATACCAATTTCCATGTTGACGAGTGCAGTATTGAATATCTGTCTTTAAGTGTTAGGCCTCTGTGGATTTGTAACCAGAAGCTTTTGTGTGGCATCTATGTAGTGTCTATGTATTTCCCTGCATCCATCCGCCCCACCATCTGTGTGGTATTACAGTGTGGATCTCGGCTGCTGCTGCTGCTTCTGCTGCTGCTGCTGCTGCTGCTTGCACTCACACAGAAATAGTCCTGTGTCATTGGGGTAGATAGGTTATGGTCTGTTTGTGCTCGCAGGAAGTCCACAGTCGCCTTTGGAAGCCTCTCAGAGCCTTCCAGCACCATCAGTCCAGTTTGTTTTGTGTACATTAATCAAAGGTTAACTTAACCTTCAGTCAACTGTTGAAGAGGCCTGTAAATCTCCCCCACAATCTCTTCCTTCCTTTCCTTTTCTCTCCTCCCTTTGTCTCACTCCCTTTGCCACACCTTCCCCTGGGGGATGGAGGGATTGTGATAGGAGAACGGAGGTGGGGCTCCTGCTGCAACCACAGGTGTGCTTGTTTCCTCCCTTCTCCTCTCTCATGTAATGATTTCTTTGGCTCGCCACCTGCCAGGTGGAAAAAACACCCACAGCAAATGGAGTGCTTTAAAATGGTCTCCTGACTTCCATTTCAAAAGACTTTTTTTCTTGTTCTGTTTGTCTTTATCCATCAACAAACATTCTATTTGTATCTCTTTTCATTATCAATTGCCTACGTTTATTTCAATGTAGTCATCCTAGAACTTGTTGCTTGTTTACACTTTGCATCACAGTCAAATGATGGCTTCTGGCTCTAAGACCTGCTGCTGCTGAAACATACAGCTGACTGTGCCACAGCTTCTAGCTTTTCAGATGGTCAAAAGGCGCCTTTAAAGCTCCTCTCTCTCATGATCCCCTTCTTAACTCTCTTTCAAACTGCCTCATGGGTGGTGGAGAGCAGGTCCCAGGCCCTGGCAGGTCAGAGGTCGCTTACAGACAATGCGTTCCCACTCCGGGTCAGCTGTGGTCAAGGAAACAAAAGCAGTGAAGACTTGGGTTGGACAAACTATTGCAGTGTATTAAGGTGGCAGAGTGAGTGACAAAGTAACAGAGGGAGAGTGACGGGATAGAGCAAAGGCACGAATAAAAAGTGCAAGCGGACTGAAAACCTTTCTCACTCACTGACAACCCCCCTTTACAATTTACACACGTAAATTTTGCATACATTAACAGATTTAAAAAATCTGGAAAACTGGAAAACACAAGTTAGCCACAAGTTGCTCAAAGCTAGACATTGTAGTCTAACGGTCCTCGTCACTGTCTTGTATTTGTTAGGTTTAAATGTTTAAGTGTTTTTGCTTTATTCTCAAGTTAGGAACAAGTTAGATGCTTTATATATTGTTCTAACTTGTTCCTCCCCTCCCCCAAGCCACTGTCTTTCTCCTCTCTTTTTTATTCAGTGCCATTGATCATGCATGCAGAAATTCAGCACGCCCAACGATGGTGCTCTAGCAAGGATAGGTTAGCTAGTGCAAGGCCTTGCCCTACATACTGTTCTCTCGCTATGGTCCACTAGGCCACAGTCACACCCTCCCCCTGATCTGCCTCCCCTCACTGACTTCCCTCATTGACAAACACACACGCACACTCACACACACACACACTCTGCAGCCTGTCTCAGAAAGCACCACATGCACAGATCATCAGGTGGTGCTGGGAATGTTAACTCATCATTATCAAAACCTTAGTCACGTGTAGTGAACTTTTTTGGCATTAGACCTTTATTTGAAAACATGAAAGGGGAGAGAGAGAGGGAACGACACGCAGCAAAGAGCCGCAGATTGGAGCTGAACCCACAGCAGCTTGGTAGAAACTCATCTGGCCCCAAAAAACATGCATGATCTCATCAGACTAAGAGATTTGACAGAATGATGTGTATGCTGTGAGATTTTGCTTTGCTGAGTGTCAAGGTCACTTTATGATGATAGTAACTTTGTGAGCACTTGTTTCACTTTTGTTATAGCAGCAAAGGCATGTGACAAAACTGCTCAGCTGACCAGGCCTGGCAGAGAGAGTGGCTGACTAAGGTAATGCTGCTAATCTTCCTCTTAGCTGGTTAGGGTGGCCTGTCACGTGGGTTGAAAGAGAGTGGGAGTGGGTAAGATCAGGTTTAGGTGAGGGTTGAACTGTGATTGGGTAAGAACTGGATGAAGGATGTAGTGTGTTGATCACAGCTGTTTTGGATGTGATGGATTAGGAGGAGAGCTGGGCAACAGGAACAGGTGGGCTGAGGGTTGTGTGGGTTGGACCAGGCAAGTATGATTGATGGATGGAGAGTAAATCAAAAGGGGGTTGTTGCATTGCATTTGAAAGACTTTGTGGATGTGGGGTTGGTGTTGATGATGAAAAATTGAGTCTAGGAGGTGTGAAAAAAACAAGTTCAGGTTAAAAATGCATTAATACATGTGGTGGATTACTGTTGGATCTGACCAATGGTGAGGTGAGTGTTGGTAATGAATACACATCACATTCATAAGCTCTGTATCATTTCACAATACATCATATCGGTCACATAATGTAGCAACAAGACTCATATCACATCATAACATATATACTGTATATTATTCAGTTTGCCAATGTGCTGCAATAGCAGAAATCGGCAAACTTTTTGTCCCGCTACTAGTCATGAAGCGTTGCCAACACATGCACACAAAATACATCAAAACATGTGTAATGATCGGGAATAGTGTTTTAAAATACATTTGCAGCATGGTTTTCACAAAATCGGCAAAAACTGCGCACAATTTCCTCATAGACTTTAATGGGAAATCTTCAGGAAATCGCTCAACATCGCTCAAAACGACACTTCTTTGGGGCCTTGCTGTATTGCCATACTTTAACGTAGAAACATAATTAAACGTTTAAACTGAAGGCAAGACTTTGGCCTTTATTGGGCTGTATGGGCATTTAGATCTCAAGCACGGTTTCTCCTAAATCACAGTTTACATATCGTCCAGTTTTCAAACCGTTTCAGATTTTCCAATGTGTGTGTATGTGACCAGAATGGTGAGAGTAAAGGCCCGTACACACCGGGACGAATATCGCCGGGCGTTATTCGTCAGCGTTTTTCGACGCGTTTTTTGTGTTCACACCCAAGCGATTTTCGCTGACGATGAGCCGAATGAACATGCAAATTCATTATCTGTCACTAGATGGCGCTTAATGTAAAACAGACATACCCCCGTACATAGGGTGGCGCTGCGCAACTTTGCGCTTCTGATACTCGCTTGCAACTCAGAAGAAGAGCAGAGAAGAAGAGAGCAAGTATTTAGAACATTTCTTCTAAATCAGATATAGCTCTTTATGTTCCGAAACCAACGAGACCAGCAGCTCAACATTTATTTTGGACATCGTGCTTTGCCTCTTCCTCGTCTTGTGGCAGTGATGACGGTGGCGTATGTCTTCTTCGTTTGTGTGCTCGGTCTTGAGCGCCGCCAAGTTGTGTTTTTACTGCTTCAGAAGCACAAGACACGTGAGCAAAAGGGCCGATTTCATTCGGATAGTTTTTGACGCGGCGCGTCAAACCAAAAAAAACGAACCCGAGGCGTTTTTTAAAAATGACGCTTTTACGCGTGGCGTTTTTTACTGTAACTCTCATTGACGCCCTTTGTTTAGTCACGACGCGTTAAAGACACGTGAGCAAAGGGCCTTTAAGGCCTGTTCATTGGTGGCGAAAAACGCCACGCGGATTTTTAAAAAGTTTTTTTTTTGACGCCGCGTCAAAAACTATCCGACCAATGAAATCGGCCCTTTGCTCACGTGTCTTGTGCTTCTGAAGTTACAGTAAAACAAACCAAAAAAACGAAGAAGACATACGCCACCGTCATTGCTACAAGACGAGGAAGAGGCAAAGCACGATGTCCAAAAAAATGAGCTTTTACGCTGGTCTCCTTGGTTTGCACATAAAGAGCTATATCTGATTTTGACGCCCTTTGTTTAGTCATCAGAACGCAAAGTTAAACGTTTTACATTAAGCGCCATCTAGTGACAGATTATGAATTTGCATGTTCATTCGCTCATCGTCAGCGAAAATCGCTTGGGTGTGAACACAAAAAACGCGTCGAAAAACGCTGACGAATAACGCCCGGCGATATTCGTCCCGGTGTGAACAGGCCTTTAGAGGGGAGGACAGAGAGGGGGAGCTGCAGTACGATTCTCTGAAATTTTTCCAAACAAATTGCTCTCTCCCCTACAGTTTTCACTCTTCATACATCATGGTTGGTCAAAATGTAGAAAATCTTGTGGCAACCATGTAACTATGGAATCCATCGGACTTAAACTTTTGGCTCTGTTCATACCAACTGCCGATAGATACAATGCAGCTGCAATTAAATTCTCGGAACTTTTTCCAAACAAATTGCTATCTCCCCTACAGTTTTCACTCTTCATACATCATTGTTGGTCAAAATATAGGAAAGTTTGTGCCGGTAGCAAACATGTAACTATGGAGTCCATTGGACTAAAACTTTTGGGTCTGTTCATACCAACTGCCGATAGAAACTATGAGAAAAATATCTGGAAGGACACAGAGGGTTCCCTGTTGGTTACCTGCTCTGTGTCCCATATATTTGACACTACTGAGGGGAGGACCAACTGCCAATAGAATTTTTTTAAATGTCTGGATTCCTCACTGAGGAACTCACCATAGAAACAAGTTTTGACACACACACACACACCTATCATGGAGACTTTACTGTAGGCTGTGTTGTCCTCTCTTTGCAGAACATGTCAAACAGCAGAGTAAAGTTAGCTCAGATCAGCTGCTACTAAAGATATTAACTATAAACAGGTGGTGACGACGCCTTTACCCAACCATTGTCGAATCACTTTGGCAACATGCACTTCCACGGGAGGAGGAGAAAAAAGGAGAGGACAAGAAGAGAAATAAAGGATGAGAGAGGATTGGAAGAAAGAAAGGAGCAGAGGTGTTATTTGTCAGCTAACATGATGTCAAGATGAACGAACTGACCAACTGACTGATTCCTAACTGACTTTAGGCCTCAACACCAACAGCTGTTTCCACAGAGATGAAACATGAAGAGAGGAGGAGAGGAAGGAAGGAGACGTGTCATTTGTCAGCTAACATAATGTCACATAATGTCATTTTAGCATTGTAAAACACACTTCATTCAAACTCGACAGAAACCAAATAAAACTATGAAAAGCCATTTTTGGTCTTCTCAACATTTTCCAATCATGAAAAACTATAGCCTAGTGTTGGTTGAAATAAACACACACTTTACAGATTTACATTGTGAAAATATGTTGGCTCTGTACACGCTAAAAGTACTGTTTTTTAAATGGAGTCTGGTTGGTTCAGAGCTAGCTACTTAATAGCTGTTTCTAGCAAACATAAATATCTTAAATAGGTTATAAAAAAGTCCATTTCTGAAGGGATAACACACGTAACACTTTAGTTATTTTTTATTAAGTTGTATTGTTATTCAGATGTGCACTAAGTTGTAGGCACACAGTTAAAATTTCTTGCAGAATTTTTTCTAGTTTTTTATTATTATTATTATTGTTACTATTATTATTATTAATAATATTAACAATGTTTTTTTATTTTCATAAAACGAGCCTTTGTTGCCCTTCATGCAATCTAAAACTACTATTAGGACTCCATATCCAAATTTCTGTTTATGTAACCTAGGCTATATTGTCTGGCTAAATAAGTACCCTGGTTACGGATGCCTCATTACACCTGAGGTGTAACCTGGCACCACATGAAGATTCCAATATTAAAAATATGTTCATGTGGAGATAATAATATAATGAGTGAGAAGGCATTGAGTAAGAATGTTTTTTATAGCCAGATCTTTCTTCATTATAATGTTGCAATAGAGAAAAGCTACTATAGCCTAGATCTCAAAACGTTCAAAATGCTATGGGCCCAAGCTGTTGGGATCTACCAATGACAAGAACGGCGGGGAAACACTACAGAGAGCGCCACTGGCAGCATGAATAAAGGCAGACAACGTGCAGGGGGGGTAGGCTCATAGGGTAGGCTACGGGAAAACGAGGTAGAGGCGGAGCTTATCTTTGAGCGTGTATGCATGTGTGTGTGTGTCCTTGCTCACCCCTCCTCCTTTTAGCTACCCCACCCCCACCTCTCCTGCCCCCCTCCCCTCTCGGCTGCCCGCCCCTGAGTCTGGAGCAGCAGCAGCAGTGGAGCTTCACTGCCTCTCCTCGCCTCACAGTGCGGGAATATACCAGCGGAGAGCGGAATGGATACGGAAGGGAGCCAGAGCAGCCTGTCCTCCGGCACGGATAACTCCCCCCACGACCCCTGGTAAAAGCCTCAGCCCGTCCGCCTGCCTTTTGCTCGCCTCTCGGCCTGATTTGAGTTCACCTTGGACTTTAGTTGAGTTCAGTGCGGGAGCGGAGCAGCGCCGAGACAAAAGACAAGCACGCTGTGTGTGTGTCTGTCTGTGTCTATGTGTGGGATGGATCCACTCAGCGAAGGAGACACAGACGCACCGCTGCTTTCCGCCTGTTCCCCCCTCTTGTTTGTTTATTTATTTCGTGTTTCCTCCAGAAGGCCACATTGCAACTTCTCCTCCATCATCTGGAAAATCCTCTAATTTTTTCCTCCTCCAGGGGATTATAACGGCCCGACTGGCCGATTGGTGACTTCGCAACATGGCCGATGCTTTCTTCTTACTTTATTGATGCTATATTACGCATAATTTCCTCCCGTTTCCCCTTGAATGTGCATGTGATGTGTTCAAAAGACGGCGTGTTATTCTGTGTAATTTACAGCTTGTATTTCTCTCATTCAGCAAAATGTTCATCGGGGGTCTGAGTTGGCAGACAACACAAGGTGAGCTGTCCCGCACGCTACTTTAATAAGTCTGAATGAAAGCCTCCTGTTTACTCCTGTGTTCCACACATACATAGCCTACAGCTTGCATCTTACCAGTGAGGCTTCTTGGAGTTAAAGAGAAACGCTGTAGCCTAAATAGTTTAATCAAAGCCTCCTATTCAATAAGGATCAGCTCGTAGGGTTTAGACTTGCCGAGACGCAGTGAGATTAACACTGAAAGTACATGCACATACGACGACTTTGTCTGCCTTTTCCAGTGCGCTCCTTACACAGACGGACATTTAGTAAAAGCGATCGATTATTCAGAAGTTATCGCTCGCGTGTTGTGTTCTTACACACTGCTGAATCCATTCATTTATTTTAAGACCTATGAGCGCAAGCTGATGGACGAATACAGTTTATTCTTGTTGCGACAGCCCTTG
This sequence comes from Etheostoma perlongum, assembly GCA_026937815.1. Lineage (NCBI taxonomy): Eukaryota > Metazoa > Chordata > Actinopteri > Perciformes > Percidae > Etheostoma > Etheostoma perlongum. The sequence continues at coordinate 473,408 of CM049374.1, read as the reverse complement.
TTATTATCCCGCTGCTGGCTGCTATGTCACACCAGAAATCGTCACCAAGTGTAGCTTTGTTTGTGGTCCGCAGGGCCTAATGGGTTGTTATGTTGAATGGCCAGATAGCTCGTGTAGTCTCTGGGGACTCGAGGGACACAAACAACGTGGTCAGCCAGACCCCATTGTCTCTTTCCACTCACTGCCTGCACACCACCTCACCAGGGCCTGTAGGGAAAGTCACATCTGATTATGGATTTATTTAATCATGTACACTTGCTGTCTTTGCAGAAGGCTTGAAGGAGTACTTCTGTAAATTTGGCGAGGTGAAGGAGTGTATGGTGATGCGGGATCCCGTTACCAAGCGGTCGAGGTAAGAAGGAGGCGTGTGCCCTTCGCCGTCCTATCACTAGATGCCTCATGCTCTTCCATGCTTTAGGCTACCATTAGGCTGTTTCAGCTGCCGTGAATTTGCATTATGCGTTTGACTTGAATTGCTTGTTTTTTTCTATTTTGCAGGGGGTTTGGGTTTGTAACATACGCAGAACAAGCCGGTGTGGAGAAGGTTTTGGCGCAAAACAGACACGAGTTGGATTCCAAAACGGTGAGTTATACCTTTGAAGAGCTGGATGCTTGCCAGCGAGTTGTTCTGGGTAACTTTTCCCAATTCTATATAGCATGTTTTTTCCCCCCTCAGTGCATTTTGCCTCCTACCGTATGGCTTGTAAAGTTGAGAAGTGCGTTTTGGAGCAGCCCCCCTCTTCCTCTCTCTCTGCTCATTTCCCTCTCCAAATCCCGGTTCAGGGCGCCAACATGAAAGCGTTCTTTCTTGGTCTTCATTGCCATGGTTACCTGGGGACCTGAATGGGGTAGGAGTCTCTGCTAAACCCTCACAAGGTTTATGCAGAGAGCTCACAAGTTTTTTCTTCTTTTTTTTAATTGAAACTATCGGCACCAGTTTTCTGGTGGCAACTCTCAAAGGAACAAAGTTTGAGGAAAGGAAACAGTTGTTTCCAAACTGATGTCAGAGGGAAATCTGTGAGGTCCAAGTTAGTCTGAGTTGAATTTAAATATTGAATTAGAAGCTGAGGTTTGTTTGAACAAGTACTGTGATCAGAGGGTTCTCTGTGATTTCCCCTCCTACACTACTGACACATAAAGATTCAAATGTGAGTAAATGGGACAAATCAGTTACCAGATATAGAAGTTCGAACACACAATGTGCTTGTGTATAGCTACATAATAATAATAACTTGGAACTATACGGAGGGCAGTAACATGTCAACGTGTGTGAATCCCTGCGGTTGAGTCAAAGCTGCTGAGTCAGATTTAAATATCTGTGAATGTGTGAATGTTGTTGTCTTGGCTATGTAGATTAGTTGTAGAAATTAGGACTGGGTGTGTCAGTTTGTGGCCTACACACACATACATACATACATAATAGGATCATTTGAGAGTGAAAATCGGTGGCAAAGAAAGGCAGCAGAGCCCAGGGGTGGAGAAAGGTAGAGTTGGTTAGCTGTTGGAGCAAGCCTGTTGCCGGGGGTGACGCCAGCACCAGGAGACAGTGCTGTAACTGCACAGCCTGGTGGGATTTATGTCTCCATAACAACTTCTCAGCTATTTTGCATCAACTTAAGACACTCGGCTCAGTTGGGTAGCAGAGACACATACACACACACACAGATAATGGTATGTCATGGCAGACCTTTATACTTAGGTGTGAGTGTGTGTGCATGATTATCTGTGTGCTTCTAAGTGCAGTTTTTAAATGTTTGAATTTAATTGCAAAGTTGGATCTTTCCGCGCAGTTGCTGTGAGTTTTATTACAAAATTAGTGTTTCTGTTGTAATCTGTCATTTTTTTTCCAGTTAGCTTGGATGCAAGTTCTAAGCAACTGTAAAGTGTTACTCTATGAGTCATATTGACGATTAAACCAAGGTACAGTCTTTGAGGCCAGTGTGTGAGTGTGATGTGAACATTGTTGGCAGGCCACTGGTGGGGTTAGGCGTTGCCCTATTATAAACCAAAATACAGCATAAGGCTAAACAATAATAATGTTAACCACTCCAATGCAGCTGTGGTTGCTCAGGTTGTTGTGGCAGCAGTCTGCGGGGGAAGCACACCGTGGTACCATTTATCCAACCAGGCGTTTTAAACAGGGTTGTGGTTGCCATTTTGTTGTTTACATTTCAGAATATTGGAGACTATATTTTCTCTATGTGTTTGCAAACCTCTCAGTTAAAGACAATAATGACTGTATTGCTTATCACAATACATTACAATGACAATACATCAATAAAATATCACTGATGCAAAATGACCAATTGTTGTGCAGCAGATAAACAGCTCATTCCTCAAAAGCGCAACACGGTTTCCAATTTTTTTGTGCTTATAATTAATTATAAAATAAAGCCTTTCAAGAGTACATTATTATTCAACTGTGGGTCAAAATCTGTTTTTAACAACATGCATAGCTTTAAGGGATCATTGACAACCTCTTTGTAACGTTTACAACACCTGTCCGAGTTTTTTTTCTTTCCTATTTTTATTTATTTCTATGCACTTTGTGTCTTCTTGCACCTGGACTCTTTTTTTCTCTCTCTCTCTCCACAGTTAGAGGAGGATAACTATTGTTTGATCAGCAGGAGATGTGAGAAAGACATTCCTCTCTGGAATGAAGAAGAATATTCGAGGCTCTGACCCCCCCCCTTCTTTTTATGCTGAGCCTTTGGTTTGAGAGAAAAGGCGCTACAAGGCCTGAAGCAGGAAGAAGAGAGACAAGGAAGGTGAATGAAAGGGATGTAACAGAGCAACAGGGTGCTGTGTAAGGACCCAGGGTTAGAAGTAAACTACATAACTGGTGCAAGGTTCATACCACTGGTTACAAGTGGTATTAAACATTTACAGCCCAATGTTATACGGTTACGTCCAGTATTATTTTAAAGCAACAGTCCAAACACCAATTGAACATAATGGTTACTGTCAATACCTGTGGGCCTACGTATTTACATGCAACAAATGAGAGGTCGTCTTTTGGTTTTTAGAGTGATGTTGTTTTGGTTGGAGGTTAGATTTCCTGTCGGAACAGAGTATGGCCTTAGGGCAGTGGTGTGCTGTTGTATTTCTCTGGACAGAGAAGAAGGGCACAACTGGTATTTGTTTTCTCTGAGGAAATAGTTTACTGGAACCAGTTACGGGCAGAAGAAAACTTAGACCAGATATTCTCTGAAATGCCACTTCTCTTTTACTCGGATTAGCGAGGGGGGTTAGATTTTGGTGTGATATTATTTGTGATGTAGTTACGGTACATGAGTTTTCAGATGAGACAAAATATTTATAGGATTTTGTGACGTGTAATTTGTCCGCACAATTTTATTTCACTTATTTAGGCAAATAAGTAATGGGTTATTGTGCACTTTTTAATTATAAATAAACAATTTTTTTAGCCACGTTCAAAGTGCAGTAGACAGTACTTAATGACGATTTGCTAGTAATGTGTGTAACATAGTAATTGGGGGGGGGGTGAGAATCTTCACTGGTCTCACGATTCAATTCTGTAAACAAATTGATTAAATTCATTATGACGATGCATCACGATGCACCACCTCCTCAAATGTTCTATATATTGCTACATTCATAGACATTTTCATCAACAAATTCAAGCAATCATATATATATATATATATGACCTCCCATTGACATTATCTGAACACAGCAGACAACAGGCAAAAGCAAAAAAAGCAGCGAAAAAAACAACAAGAAATATATCTACAAACAATAATCAGTTATCTTCTGTCACTGCATCAATGCAGAATCATCTATGTCCACATCGTGATGCATTGATACAATGAATAATTTTAACACCCCTAGTAATTGGGTAGTGTCTAGGGCACATAGAGAAGATTCTTTTTTTTTTTTTTTTTACACCAGGTAAACAAGAATGCCATTTCTGAAATGGTTACAGTAGGTGGTAATTGCTGCTTTTAGCATGACCATCTGTGAAGGTACAGTCGTGGTCATCAGCATGATGCTTATATAGCTGCTTCCTTCTATTGCTGTGCACTTTAACAACCTACAGTATCTGGCATTGCAGTCTGTCATGGCTACTGGTCAAACCCCATAGTTAGTAGTAGTGGCTAGTAGAGTTCAGATGCTAGCATCAGCTCCTGATGGGAGATTAGCTGTTAGTGCTGACGTGGACAAAACTGGAGATGGGGGATGGAAAGGGTGGAGGAGAGGAGAGTGAGGGAGGCCCAGCTTCTGTGCTGTAATTAGTATAGATCTGAAAAGCAACTAATCCGATTGAGAGACACAAACTGGATTGGGCTTCCGTGGTCCATGCGTGGCCTCAGATCCGGGGATAAAGCCTGGATCCAGGGTTCTCTGTCCATGCACAACCCTAACCCCCTTACCATCACCACACACACCGCCCTGGCGAGACGCCCTAGCGAGGTTACAGGGACAGTGGTTGGGTTGGGGCTTGCGGGGGGGGGGTCCTCATTAGTGAGCTTCGTTAACTAATTACTGTGCCATTGTTTAGTTGTACAGATTGACCCTACTGGCCTGAGCCCAAACCAAGTCTGTCTTTTGCTCTGCATGCATGCATTGACATGCCAACTCCTTTTGTCTCCTCTTCTGTTTATAGCTTTTTGTTACGCTTATATTGATTATTATGCTATAATGAGGCAGACTGTGGTGCCCTTTATGTCAGTGTGGGTGTTTGCCATTTTGTTGCAAGAATGTGTTGGCAGGTTGGCTAATGTGTCACAGCTTAAATGTCTTTATATGACTCTGTGATGGCAATGCACTTGTTGTCAGTAGAGGTGGATTAGCGTTTCTGTGTGTATTAATGTATTCTTGCCTATTTAATTACATACTGTGCGTCACTTTGTATATATGTGTTGCTGTTTATGATTGTGCTACATTATATGGGTGCTCGTAAGTCAGTGTGGTTGCATGTGTGCCTGTGGGGGTAGCATGGGAGCCCCAGTTCCTCTACGGGCCCATCTGTTTTGTACTCTTTGTCCTGTTAATTAATGAAATCAGAGGGGCTGCCTGCTGGGACGGCCCCGCTGCACCGCCACACTGGACAGGCCCACTTTCTCATGGGCTGACTCTGTTTTCCAAATAAATGCCTTCTCTTTCTCCCTGTGCTTTCTCATTTTCACACTCTCTCCTTTCTCTCTTCCTCTCTCACTCTCTATCCCTATCTAGCTATCTATCTATTGATTTGACGTCCTATTTTTTATTTGTGTTTTCCAGTTTGTAACACTGGTGGATGCGCTGGGCCACGTGAGGTGAATATTGGTCGTAGATTAGTATAGTCTTCAAAGCTAAACCACTAAAATCATATTGTAGGCTCACTATGCTACTTAAGGTTGAGTGGAGGTTGGATGTCATGAAGCAGGATGTTAGTCAGACCATTTCACGAACACTCAGTCATAACTCTTCTTTGTCAGTCTGGGAAGAGCAACTTTTTCGTCCTAGAAAGGTTTAAACATCATTCATGCGTAGTTATGCTGTCACCACTGTTGATTGGGACTGTTGCATCGCAAAGCCACTACTCAAATGTCCAGCCTCTGAAGAGCTATTTCTGAGTGTTGCAAACAATGACCTGGCTAAGTCATTTTGCCTTTTGCTTTGTGGCTTATCTGTCTTCCCTGAGGCTAATCCGACTGTCTGATAGATGCTTTAGATTTCATTTATTATAGCCTTCTTCTGAGTACAGCCAGATGTAGAAATTACTTGTTAGATATTTTCTGTTATTTCGCTGAAGTGGAATGTTTTTTTAACAGCATGGCATGACTGTAGCCGTAGTAGCACTACTACAGATATTGCATTAGGTCTAACCTAGTCTAGTTGGTAACCTTCTGTATTTTAGGATGTCTTTTCAGAGCTCTTGATGATTTAAAAACTATGAAATTTGATGTTATGACAACATGTGAAAAATGGGTGGAAAATATGATGATATATTTCATGACACATAAACATTTGTCAACGGATCTTCCTTTACCGTAATGTCTATGATTACATTACATTAGCATGATTGTTGCATCAGTGTTTTAGTTTTTCAAAAGTTTTAAGAAAAGTGTATGACAATATATATTAATTTTTTGACATAATCTAGATATGCTGATCACGTACCTCTAACGTAAAAAGGGCCGTTTTCAAGCAGAATTGAAGAAAAAATGAATCTTACAAAGATCCATTGACAGCAGACTGGTTTTTCAAAATCACCACATGCTGTTAAATTAGTAAAAAAAAAATGTTGTTGGATGTTTGTGTTTGTATGCATTCAGGCTGATAGAAACTGATTTTATGAAAATATTTTACTGAATACACTATACGCGACTGCAGCCTTGTGTCAAATGTGAGATTTGGTTTCTGACCGCTGTTATAGTCAGCTCGTGGTCTCTGTGTCTGTCACATAATGGTCTCAGGGTAGCACCTGTACTCTAGTTTTGTTATAACCGGGGTAAAGGCACCTCTCAGAAGTCGTATATTTCCCAACCACTTTACACCAGGACTGTTTTGTAAGGGTGTGTTGTTGTAAAAATATGTATTTATAAGATTACGTGGCACAATAGTTAATAATGGCTAGGTACATTGCTGCCTGTTGTGGTAGTCTTCTAGGTTGATTCTGTCATTGTGTGTCCTTCAATGGTCTCTGCACATCTGTTACTTGCACTGTGAACTGTGAGACTTGGAGTATATAGAAATGGCACAACATCTTTATTTGCCTTTTATAGTATTTGCATCTTTTGCTCTCATCTTTTGATGAGATGGAAAAAAAACAGGTGGTGGTACAAAGGTCACCGTGGTGGTAATCATACAGTATGAAGCCACACATCTGTTATGTTCCATTTGGCCCACTAAGCACAGATCGTGTAAGAAATGCTGTGTTGTTGTTGTTTGGTAGTGTGCTCTATGTTGTTGCACTGCTGTTGCCTATAGACGCTGGTGGCTTTGTTTGTCCTTGTCACCTTTGTCTTTGTGCTCACGCCAGCTGGAGGTGACTCCGCTCGTCTTTGTGCCCCACTTTAAGGTGCAAAGACCTTCTGCAATCCTTTCCAAGGACGCTCCCGCTGCATTTTACACAGCGCTGTGTTCTCGAAGAGGTACTTAAAGGTCCTCGTAGGATACTTTCGTCTGTAGATTTGTCATCAGAAGCGGTAAATCATCACAGGAAAGAGATGAAAGGATTGTTAGAATATTGAAAGAACACACTCTCCATGTATTGTGTGTATTGTTCACATTATAAGTACTTATTTCTGGCCATTTGGTAGGCTCCTCTTTAGTTGCCAATATCAATTCAATACCTCTGATAGCGGCTGTGTGAGACACAAGGGCTTTTGCTTCACACATCCAATTATTAGAACAAAGATGGAACTCTAAGACCATAATACACTACAAGGTCTTGTGACCTAAAATCATCTCTCTCTCGTTGGCTTTAGTGAGAATAACACAAGATTCCTCACAAATTTAAAATGCCAAGCCAAGCTTTGCATATTTAGCATTATTAAAGGCCAGCTCATTCAAAACTCATTTGCTTCTAATTTTATCTGTAACCTTGACCACTGCTGAGACATTCCATTTGGGAGAAATATGTATACAGTCAAATCTAGTTAATCCAAAATGGAACTTGTCTGGATTTGTGAGATTTATAATTATATATATATATATATATATATATATATATATATCCATCTGAAATGTATTCAGAATATGAAATGCTCATTTTGGATTCCAGACTGCCCTGCTCCATCAAGCTTGTGGCTAAGATGTATTTAGTTGTGTCTCAACACACAATTTAGAGAATATAGGTATTCACGTCTCACTGTGTATTTTGTTCCCTACGCCTGTTTGTTTGGCTGGTGTGTTTGGATTTTTTGGGGCTTGCATAAACAAGGGTCTACTATACATACTCATAGATTAGCATATGTTCCATTTCTGGACATGCAGGCCTTCAGATGGGTTCAGACTTAGAGGCTCTGGTTAGTTAACAGTGTGATAATTCATTTATGCCCAGGGCGAAATTCCATTTACACAAGCACAGGATGAGCTACTGAACATATCCGGAGCAGGTATAGATTTAGTGTCTTTGCTCAATGAAACTTAAGTGGGAGGGGGGATATTTTTTCTATTGCTTAACTTTTTTTAGCAATATTTTTTTAGGGTCCTGAAAACTCAGAGCCCTCTTTGACAGCTCAAAATACATCTAACTTTTTATAACTGAATTAGGATTTCTTAAAAATGATTTTTAACTGATTACATGTTTTAAAAATGACACACTACTTCTGTATAGGATGGTTATCACTTAAATAATTGTCCTAGTTCATCAGTCATCAAAACTGCATTTAAATGCACACTAGGATGTCTTGAAATGTATACGTTATTTCTAAAACAGAAATATTTTACTATTAGCAATTTAAAATTCATCTTAACTCATCTCACCCCTACAGATCGACCCGAAGGTGGCGTTTCCCCGCCGGGCCCAGCCTAAGGTGAGTGCACCCTGAAGGGGTTAACAGCAAAACGGAGTAGTGATGATGTCATAAGTGACCCCTCATCACGCAGTCCTCTGGTTGGCTGGGATTAGAGTCAGGCAAGTGACCAAAGAAGAGCGGCAATCCACTTGTCCAGCCTGACACATTGACCCCTGACCCTAACCAACCCCTGACCATCAGCACCCAACATCAAACACACACACATGCACACATACTAAGCTAAGCTAAACTAAGTACAAGCTTAACACAAACAAATACAAAGTCTCTTTATCACCAGCATCTACCTCCTGCCTAATGTGATTAGCGGTAAACGATGCCTTCTTCTTCTTCTTCTGTGTTACTAGCTGGTGACCAGGACAAAGAAGGTCTTTGTCGGAGGACTGTCAGTCAATACCACCATCGAAGATGTGAAGCATTACTTCGACCAGTTTGGAAAGGTAAACTAATATAAACAAATCTGGGATCTATTTGTAGTCATCCTACTCATTGATAGGCTCCTGTCTTTCAGATTCTCTAGTGCAGTGGTTCCCAACCTTTTGTGTCAGACTAACCTTAAAGGGGAACTACCCCCGTTTTCAAAATGTATACATGTTATTCCTATGGTCCAAAAATATTAGCAAACATAAACAGCTCTCTCTCAAATCCCAAAACTAGAGTGCTAAAACTCAAATTTACCATCAAGTATGAAGTCTGTTCCCTAGATAATGAATTGGGAAAAATGTTATAGATGACACAGCACCCAGGGAAATGTTCTGAGTATATGAACATTTACTGAGACACACTACAATAGAATTTGGGTATAACAAAGAAAACAAAATCAGTCTCCAATTCATTGTCTATTGAGCAGGCGCAGACGTTCTGGCTTTAAAGGAGAGTGACAAATATTGATTGAACTTTTCTAGGCCATGGAAATAACATTGGAATTCTTCATTCGGGTGGTGTTTCCCTTTACAACCCCCCAACATCATGTTACAAATTTATTTACATTCGGTTGAGTTCAAACATGATATTGTTTAACTAATCATGATATAAAAGTGGATATGATATTGTATGTTACAATATTTTTTACATTGAACTGAATTGAACTGTTTATTAGGTGGGTTGGTTAGGTTTGCATTTGTAGGCTACTACTACCACCTGGTAGTGGCAGAAGCTGGATGTTTATCTATTAGGTTTAGCTATTTCAATTGCTTGTCTAATAGCTAACTATTTAAACAGTTTATCCATCGCTATTAGCTAATATTCACCATTTGAACTATTTTTTTTAACATTAACAGTTATTCTATGTATCTCTGTTTGCATCTACATCTTCTCACCCACTTGTGGTGTTCAGGTGCTGGCTCAATATGTGGACATATTTTTTATATGAAAACAAAATTTCTATTTTATCAAATGACTTGAGCAAATCCACAATCTTTCCTTGTACCCCCTGGCAACTGCAGAAGTACCCCACGGGGTAAAAGGACCCCTGGTTTAGAATCACTGCTCTAATGGACTGTGCACCTTTGATAGATTATATTCACGTGTTGCCCCTATCCCTTTGACATCTCTCAAATTCGAAAGGCTTGTTTTTTCTGTTGTTGTTGTTGTGACTTTTCATTTGAGTCGAGGCACCAACAGAAAGTGCAAAAGAGGCCTAATTACAGCAAACAACCAGCTATTGTTTAAGGGGAAAGAGAGGACTTAAAGAGAGAAAGAACTAAAACAAATGAAAATAAAATGCTGTTTGGCCATTGATGGTCTGGTCTCCCAGCTAGAGTATTAGTTAGTTTATTAGTTTATATCTTTTGTTAGCTGTTTTGCTCTTTCGTGATCACATCTTAGTGTTTTTGGCTTCATCATTTGTCTTGCTCCTTTGAATGAAATTTGGTGAAAGGCAAACACATGCTGTGGAGACAGATGAGTGGCCGGGGAGAGGGAGGAAGAATAAAAAGCAGCAAGAGGAGGGGAAGAGAAGAGGGAGATGGGGTGGGGGACTGAAAGGGAAGAAGCAACCTCCCGTAGAGAGAGAGGGAGGGGGGCTAAGAAGGGTTGAAGGGCAAAGAAAAGGAGGAATGTTGAGATAGGGAGGAAGAAAAGTGGCTATGAAAGGGGGAAAACACCAATCTGATGGGCCATAAATGTAAGCCTATCCAACCAACTTTGGGAGGTTTGGGAGTGTGTTTGAGTAGAGTTCAGGCTCTTCAGTATTAACTAATCAGATGCAACAGCTGCTCCTGCAACAGACCCCCCCCCCCCCCCCACACACACACACACTTTACCCAAAATCAGCACCTCAGACACCAACTCCTCTCCCATCCCACATACACATACCCTGCTCCAGTCCCTCCCAGCTTGTTGCCGTGGTGACCTGTTTTTATCCATTGTCCCGCTGTAATCCAGTAGTTTTTTTTTGTTTCCTTTAAAAAATGTGTAAGGAGTGTGCATTTGCATGAATGGAAAGCAGGGTGTGTGCGTGCATGAAAGTGTGACTGTAGCTGCGATGGGAGAGAAGCTTGCATACATTTGTACAGACTGTAAGACTCCCAGCCAGTGACCCCAGCTGTCACAACCATTAAGTGTGTGCCTCTACTGTTGGTGTAAGCAGGAAAACAGTCTGAAAATTAACATTGCTTCAGAATTTAGGCCTAATGGATTGGAATAAATTAACAGCACAAACCTCCTTCTGCATTGTGTCTGGCTGTGTGTTGGCCTCTGGCTCATGTTTAGGGTTTTACCATATTTCAGGTGCTAGTTCAAATTTACATAATGTCTTCTAATTGTGGGTCCTGGGTCCAGCAGGATTAGGGACTATTTGGACTGCTTGGACAGGGAGACCAAAGCTGTATCATGGATAGCGCCAATTCCAAAGTGCATTCCTGCTGAGCGGGAGGTATTTCTTGTTTATTATCTGAGCCTGGTTACAAGGTGCAGGTTGGGATGGAGTAGGACTCGGTGTCCTGTTTATTTTTGTACTGTGGCACCGCCTCTCGCAAAGGAAAACACAGAATGCATTGTATTATCTGCAAGTCTTTGATACGTGCAGTAGTATTTTTTTGCAGTATACTTCTGAAGGCACACCTACATAAACTCCATTAGGCTCACTGGACTGAAATGGCTGCTTAGTTGACACGGCAGGTGTTTTGGACCAAAGGCAGGAGTCAACGGCATGTGTTAATGTGGGGTTTCATAACTGAACAAATCGGTGCTTCTGTTGATAAATGTCACCAGACCAATAAGACTATAGCAGTCATGTTTGTATGAAACATCTGAATGTCTGAATTCTAAGGTGAAGGTCTTGTGATCCCCTCAACCTTGGGGGAAGTTGAGAACACTTCTCTTCTTTTTGGCTGAACCGCAGAGCCCGTGTGATTCAGAGAATTGTGTTTTAAACTGGTAATTAGGGAGAAAGGTAACTTGAAAATTAGCATTTCAGACAGGAGTTCCCTGTTTTGATGCCTTTTATTCTGCCTTTTGTACATCACAAGGAAAAATACCATAAAAATCCCTTTTCTGAAATCAAGTGAGAGAGTAAGTCAGAGCAGTTAGCATAGGAAGGAGTGGATAAGATGAGAAATGCAGCATGGACAGGGCAGACGGGAAAAGTTGGGACTCCACTCACCCATGTGAGTTGGCGATTAGGAGGCTTGACTGAACACTTTGTCTGCTGGCCTGTTTAGAGAGAGATGGCTGGAGAGAGAGAGCGAGGAGAGAATGAAAGAGGGCGATATAAAGAGACAGAAGGGAAAAAAATGTGAATGCCACCTTTCATAATCTCGCAGAAAGTGTATAGGACTTGTCATCAAACGCTTGTTTTTCAGACAATAGCTGCACGCTTCACTAAAACCTGGATTTTTTTAATGCTGCTCTCGGAAAGCTGCGTATGATCACAGCTGACCCCATGTTTTTCGGTACATCTGAGAATGTCAGAACTTCATGAGAATATGACCTTAACTTTTTTTACTCTCTGCATGCATGCTGACTAGTTAGTTACTGAGCCGCTGCTAAGCCAATCTCAGACCCCCACAGCTATCCAATCAGATTGTCTTACATTACCCTGGGCAGTGGACATCGGAGATCATCTTCTTATTGGTTTTGGCAAGGACAAGGGGCTGGTGTGCGACCACAGCATAAGCTCACACACGTGACGGAATATTTCTCAAGTCAGCGTGCCATTGTATGCTAATTGAAGACAATAAGATGAAACACATTAGCATGACTGCACAGCATATTATCTTTGGCTTCCGGCTTCAAAAATGTGGCTTAACAGCTCAAAATCTCCTCGGACCAACCGTCGGTCATCTCTTCCAGAATAGATGTGGCTAATGCTAACATGAGGGCTAGCTGTGCAACGTGTAACTCTACTCTTATGATAACATGTTGGCTTGCAGCTGTCCACTAACTGTCCTGTTCCCCGGCTCTCTGCTGTGTCATTGAGTTTGGACAACAGGAAGGGTGGAAGGCATGAGGGAAGAAGAGGAGGAGGAGGAGGAGCAGGAGCGATACAAACTGAATGAAGGACAGAGACAGGAGGGGGTGCTCTGTGTGTGTCCAGGCTATATGTTGACAAGGATGAGAGTTAAAAGGGTCAGGTTGTGGACTTAACGCAACCTTGATCCTCACCGTGTTCATCATTTGGCAAGGAAAATCTGAAAATCTTTCACTGGGACCGGTGTCATCTCCACTAGTAGGATGCATTTTACATTTGAAGCAAAGGTCAGAAATTGGATGGCCTGGTCATACAGAGGCCTCTGCCACTCATGTTACACTGGTTTGAGTTTCAGTGCTTGTTACCTAATGAAAATAGCCATGTAGTCATACTCCACATGTATCTCCATGTGATATAGGGAGATGTGTGTTGCAGATTTTTGTGATTGTTGTCACAGTACTTGTTTTTGGCTAACGACAGAAAACAGAAGGTCATTTCCACTGCGATCCCAGGCCTTGGCTCTCTCTCTCTCTCTCTCTCTCTCTCTCTCTCTCTCTCTTATGTTGTCAGTGCTCGAGCAAAAGCTGCTAACTTTCCTGCCAGTGAAGGACAAGTGAGGGAGGGAGGAGAGGGTGAAAGGGGGGAGGAGGAGGAGGAATATGAATAGGGCAGTGGAGTGAGAGCAAAAAGGAACGTGTAACGTGAAGGAGAATGAAGGAGAGCTTGTTGAAAAAGAGCCCAGTTCACTTTGCTCTTTATACTGATTCAAAATGTTCATTTATACTGTATCGAAACTACACCTTCTATTTTGTTTTTATCACCCAGTTATTAATCAGTTTCCCCTTTTCTCTTTTTCTGTCACATGCTTTCTCTCCCTCAACTTTTCTCCTTTCCCTCCATTCTATTCATTGAAATTAGTTGGGGAGGGAGGGGGGGAAGTTTTTCTAATTGAAATTCTTTACAGGGTCTCCATGGGGATGGTAAACTTTGTGGAGAGGGAACAGCAAGGGTGAACAAATGAAAGGGGGGAAAACGAGGGAGAGAGAGAGCAGGACAGAGTTTGTGAGAACTCAGGATAAAGAACTAGCAAAGGATGGGGAAGAATTTTTTTTCCTGCGCCTCGTGAACGGGAAACATTCACTTCTATTTTACCTTGATGGATTGTATTTCATATTATTTTTATACAGCCCCCCTCATTTCCCCATCACTCTCTTTCTTCCTTCGTAGTCTTTCTTTTTCTTTCCTCCTTTGTCACCTGTCACCCCTCCCTCTCTCCACTGCACCCTCTCCATCTGTTTTCCCCTCTTACTCCAAATGCTAAAGAGGGACAATGGCACCCCATGCTGTGTAATGATTGTGTGTCTGTGTGCTTGTGTGTGTGTGGGAGTGCGTGTGTGTCTGTTTGTGTGTGTGTGTGTGTGTGTGTTAATATGTCAAAGCTTATCTATTCTTTGCTTTGTTCTCACAGGTCGATGATGCCATGCTTATGTTTGACAAAACAACCAACAGACACAGAGGTACACACACACACACACACACACACACACACACACACACAATTAGTTAGTAGGGAAACCTACAAGAATCTGTTCTTATAAATGAAAGGAGAAAGCGTGATAGAGTCACTGTTGGAACGTCCGCAAAAAGAAATGCATCCAATACAGGGTCAGGAGAGTTCCAGGCCAAGCGGTAACTTAACAAGACAAATGAGGAAAGAGGGAGAAAGAGAAGAGTAGGGTGGAGTGAGAGAAATTGGGTGTGCAAATTGGTAGAAGACAGTAAATCTGGGCTCTGTTTTTGATGGACCACGCCCCGTGCCTGCGCCTCCTGATGCCAACAGCTTGATTGACAGGCAACGCAAGGCTTGTTCTGCTGTCGTTTAGCTTCTTGTGTCTGAAATGGCTGGCCTCAGTCTTATTATATCCACTGTTATTATATCCAGAGTTTTCAAAAGTGTGTGAGATATTGAATGTGGTAAAAAATGACTTTTTGTAGAAAGGGAAATGTGTTTTCTGTGTTTTTACATAATTTTTTTATCCATATAATTGTGGGATCTGGGGTCGTCTTTGTCACAAACCAGGGTACTGCAAGTGTTGGAATAAGCTTGTGTGTGTTCCAGGCTTTGGCTTTGTCACCTTTGAGAATGAAGACGTGGTGGAGAAAGTGTGTGAGATCCATTTCCATGACCTCAACAACAAAATGGTACGCATGTCAGCAGTAACATATCTTACCAACTTACAGGTTTCTATTTAAGAACTAAAAGTTATTTAATGAAAAAACATCCCAAAACTACTCAGTGATGTTAGGATTTGTTTGAGCTGCTTTTAGTTTTTCTGCCAGGGTGTCATGTTGTGTAGTTGTGTCTTTCTCTCAGTTTTTTTTACTGAACATTGGTTTCCTATGCTTTAGGTGGAGTGTAAGAAAGCCCAGCCCAAGGAGGTGATGACGCCGACAGGGTCAGCCAGAGGCCGCTCCAGAGTGATGCCCTATGGGATGGACGCCTTCATGTTGGGCATCGGCATGCTGGGTAAGATCCAAAATCAGATGTATACCTGAAGCAAATAGACTGAAGTCTCCTTAAAGGTTTCATTCATTAGCAGTAGGTGTTGTTGTTTAGAGCAGAAGCTTAACACAACATGAACACTGACACTTCTGGACAGTTTTATCAAATAGGTCTTAACCGTTTAAATTAAAGGGTACTTTCACATATATAATTGATGAGTTTGAGTTATTGCAGGAAGTTGATTTTCTTCCAAATTTCTAATTCTTGTAATTCAAAATATACACGTGTATCTTGGCCTATTTAGTGCTTGTTATCTTTATCCTGCAATACAAAACTAACTCATGCCATGTTAAGCATGTCGTCTGTGGCTCCTTAATGTAACGTGTTAATGTTAAGAAGTAAAATCTGGTTAAATTGAATTAAAATAGGCTTCTTAATTTGGTTGATATTAATCTCTGATTCTTAAATGCTCAGCCCCAGTGAATAAAATCATGATCTATGATGTAAACATTTAGAGGTCACAGGCTGAAGGGCACTGGAGTTATATATGGTTTGAAAGCTGAGAGCTCTGTGTGTGTGGCATTTGTGGTTGTTTGGCTCCCTCTTCTGGACATTTGGCATTGTACTTTACTGTTTACTTACATTGTCTCTCTCAGTAATGGATGTAGATGTTAGTCATTTGGTCTGGTTTGTTCATAATTCCTCTTTGGTGACCCTGACCCTTAAAGAAATACAGGAAAAAAATCTGTTATGATAATGTGGATGGTTTAATCATCATACTAGGTGTCATACCTAATAATGTCTACGCTTTTTTGTTTTTTTAATTAAAGAAATTGCTCACATTTATAACAAATGATGATAATGTGACATCATGTACTTTGGATACTAGCTGCATTGTAGCTGAGAGAAATGGCTGACAGGAGACATGTATTGTTGCATACACAACATTAACGTCTGTAAAGGTTTATGAATACAATCTTACTACTAGTAGGCAGGTTTTCTTCACATAAAACTAATCGATATGTAATCTAATATGTTACTCATTTTCATGTTAACCCGCACCTTTATGTCTTCATGTGTCCAAGTTAACTAAACGGATGATTATTCCTTATTTTAACAGGTTACCCAGGTTTCCAGACTGCTACATACACCAGCCGTAGTTACTCTGGAATTGCTCCTGGTTACACTTACCAATTCCCAGGTAAGTCCATATACATATAACATAGAATGTACTCTCTGTGTCTTTTAACACGGAGAAGTAAGTCAATTTAAAGGATACAGGCTGTAGCATGTAGCTGATTTAGCTGTAAAGTACTGGGATCATGAAAGGTGTACAAACTTCCAGAGTGCATGAACACGAACACACACACACACACACACACACACACACACACACACACACACACACACATACACACACACACACACTTAATACCATCTTAAATTTTTTTTTTTTAATTGTTCCTGTCTGGCTTTCCAAACCCTCCTCCTTCTCTTAAATATCTCCTTGCATCTCAGATTTCAAATGTCCATCATTTGCCTGTTTTCTTCTGTGTTTATTTGATCTACTTATGTAACCTCCTTTCATTTGGTTGTGTTGCCACTCCTTTTCCTTTGCTCCTACCTTCCTGCCTGTCTGTTCTCACAGTAGAGGTTTAACTTTTGGTACTTGTGCTGCCATGTTAGTATTCTAGTGTGGCTAAATGTCTTTGTGTATGTGTGTGGGGGGGCTTTGTAGTCTGACCGGTGGATGGTGACTGTATTTACAAAGCGGTTTCTCTTGACCTTCTCTGTTTCTAGAATTCCATTTAGAGAGGACCCCCCTCCTGACATCATCCCACCCCCATGAGCTGGCAGGTCAGTGGCTCCTCATTCCTCCAAGGGCCCCCAAAAAAGAAGAAGCTATTTAGCAGCAAAAAGCCAAATGAAATTGGTGAACTGCCTTTGATGAGAATTGTCAGATCGTTTTCTAGAATAATGAACCATTTTACTTTAGGTAATAAAGTAGGCAAAAACACAAGCTCTGTAGCTTCCTGCAATTATTCTAGTCACATTTTTTCCCCAACACATCTTTAGAGACATGTGTGATCATGTGACTCTACAAATGATCCTTTAATCTTACGATAAACTTTCTGTCTGTGAATCCTGTGGCTATATTAACAAAGTGCCAGTTATTTACCAGTAAGAGTCGTCTTTAATTTCTTGGCTGAGAGTTCCTAGCCAAGTTCCTCTTAAGAGCAATTTGCAAAGCTGCTGAGAGCAACTTCTATTGCGAATTCTTAAGATAAGAGAACAAGCGGGGGAAACATTTTAAAAAATTCAATCAAATTTAAATTGTATTTAAATGTGCATTTAATTCAAACAAACAATTTAGTGAAAATTTAAATTTATATTGTAGTTTAATTAAATAAAACATTGCATTTTAAAGTAAAAGTCAAAAATTAAACACAACCATATTAAAAGATAACATTAAATTAGCAGCATTTGACAAATTGACTCAGGAGTTCTTTGGATTGCCTCTAAATTCTGTACACTTATAATTTCACCTAATTCAGCCAGTTAGGAGCTACTTGTTTTAGTGAGTACAGCCGCTGCATCTACCAGCAGCTCCTGCAGCTCTGCCTTTATTCTGCCATCTAGTGGCCCTGAGTTGTACTGCCATCCTCCTCTTTTTTATCATAAGCATTATTTTGTTCCTTATTTAAAGAGTAGTCTAAAGTCTGATTTTATGGCATGTTATGCAGCTGTGTTTTGGATTTTGCCCTCTCCACTAGCTGGATTAAAATCAGACAACAGATGTTTGTGCAGATGTCATCTCAACCTACACTGACCTGTAGATTGTGACTCATGATGTGAGTGATTCACAATGACAATGGAATAATTTGGTCTGTTTGTAATCCTCAGCCATTCCCCTGACTGCGTATGGACCAATGGCAGCAGCCGCAGCAGCAGCAGTAGTTAGAGGTATGTGTGTGTGTGTGTGTGTGTGTGTGTGAAAGAGTGAGAAACAAGCTGAGACAAAGAATGTGTGCACTTGTGCATACACTTGCCTTAGGTAGAAGTGTGTACAATGTCCTGCTTAGACAAATAAAAGAGTATTTTTAGGTGCATGGATGGTGTGTGTGTGTGTGTGTGTGTGTGTGTGTGTGTGTGTGTGTGTGTGTGTGTGTGTGTGTGTGTGTGCGTGAGTGAGTGAGTGTGAAGCCCTCTAGTGAAGAATCCCAACTTGTCTCCTCTTTCTCTCAGGCTCCACCCCTTCACGCACAGCTGGTTTCCTGAGCACAAACAGCCCTGGACCAATGGCTGACCTGTATGCTGCAGCCAACCAGGACTCAGGAGTCAGCAGCTACATCAGTGCCGCTAGCCCCGCCCCCAGCACAGGATTTGGCCACGGTCTAGGGGTAGGTCACATGTCCCACCAACACGCACACACACATTTCAGTACATGCTTGGATGCACGTATTATACCCAAATCTAATAGAACGTGTCTCCACTCACTTGGTCGGTGTATCCCCAGGGACCTCTGATTGCTACTGCGTTCACTAATGGCTACCACTGAGAAGACTCAGGTCACTGAAGATGGGTGGGCCTTTCTTCTGCTGATGAGCCAATCAAAACGCTGGCTGCCCTCTAATGGCACAACCCGATTGGCCGGCCACAGGCTCTTCCTGGCTCTCCTGGCTCTCTGTGGCTTCACCCACCGACTGAATATCTTTTTAAAGTCCCGAACTCTGTTTTGCTGTAATAATCTCACTTCAACATAACGTCCCCCATCTCTCCTTTTTTGTCCTCATGTAGTGTAATAACTAGACCCCCCCACCCATCTGTTATCCATTATTTTCTTTTGAAGCTGAGGAAAGAGATCTGCAAAAAAAAAATCTCAGAAGGTTTGTCAAAGTCACAGAGGACTATGTTGAGTTTTTTTTTTATTATTATCTTATTTCAATGTGATACTTGTTTCATTATGAAATCCTTTTAAGCTGTTACTGATGTGAACAGAGAGAGAGAAAGCTGTGCGCGATGGGTCTTTGTCTGAAAACCATTTTTAACAAAGGAAGAACAAAATCCAACAAACTCCTCTTTTTAACTCAAGCATCACAGAAACATGAAAAAAAACTAAACTAAAATGTATATTTTGGTAGTCTTTAAAAACAAAACCTTTGTAATATTGTTATTAATATTGACATAATAATGATAATCTGTAAGGTATTTTATTCTGTAATTAGTTTTAAAGCAATGTTTTTATGACTGTAAGATATTGTACATAGACGTTGGGTTGGGGGGTGGGGGGTTGAAAGGGTTACTGAACTGGCTCGCATGTCATTGGTTGGTTTGGAAAGGGTTAATAGCTATTTGATTGGCTGTCATTTACTACTATGTGTGGTCATCTCACTATTTTAAGCAGTATGCATATGGTATATGTGTACATGTTGGCCAGTCGGCTCCAGCGATGCTTCAGAGCAGCACCTTCGACGATAGCTGTTGAGAAATAACACTTCCAGGAGTTTGTCTGGCACATTCTTTCACTTAAGTTAAGTTTGGTCACACACTCACCCCTTTGTTTGCTTTGCTTTTTGAAAAAAAGCAACTCTGACTTTTAACTTTTAACACCATGATGAACCAGATTTCTTGCATCTTCATTAAAACTACTTCAGATTAAGATGATGGACTACGGAAGTATCACAACCTTAAACAGGAGAAATCAGGGGTTCACGGGGTCTGGGGTTGACTTCACTTCCTCTTTTTTTGAAAATATATATATTTTTAGCGCAATTCACTTCTTACTGTTTTTTTGTTTTTATTGTTTACTTTTTTTAAATAATTCTTTTATGTGGTGTTCTCCACCGGGGAAAACAAATGAAGGACATTCTCAGAGAAGCAATTGTAGAAAACATCACAATCATGTTCTGTCTTCTTATCGCTTTTGAACGTGCATGTGATTGCGTCTGAGCGTGTGTGAGTGAGTGTTTGTGCGCATACATCAAGGTGTAATATGGAACTACTTTTGGCAACGAAGGAGCATTTTGATTGCCATTTCTTTTGGTACTAAAAAGCACCCTATTCCATTGTGGCTGATCTGCTCCTCTCCCCTGCCTCCCTCCCATTTCATATTTAGGTTTAACAAATTTGTACTCCTCTGGAACCAACATATTGTTTATATAGAGTTGCTGCTCCGTGTAGTGGTGAACAGAGGGGGTTTGGGCAGGGAACCACAAATGGAACAGGGTCTCGCTCCCAGTCGGCTCTGATACAGGACCTCAGTACAGACGACACTGGCTGGCAAGGAAAGTCAAAAAGCTGGAACAAGTTCAACATTTGCAAAAACAAGTAGGCTGTTTGTTCAGCCTTCTTGCTGCAGCCTGTTTGATGTTCAACACAGCAGAACACTTCCTGATCCAGCTGGCTGTTCCTCTGTCAGAGAACCTGGGACATGACATAAAACTACTGCTGGACACCAACACTGTAACTTTTTAACTTACAATAAAGCAATAAGTTATTTTTTACCTTACAAATGAAAATAGTACTATTATTGCTAATAGCAGACGACGCAACGTGTGGATAATTCTGCGGCATTACGACTTATTTTCAGGAGAAAAAAAAGAAATTATATTTTTCTGTTTTGAGATCTTGTTCCCCTTGTATATTGATTTGATAATGCTGTATTTTGTTGTGTTGATGTAAGGAAATGGGCCAATGCTTTGAATGGAGCTTGTAGCTCTACGAGCGCAGTTAAAGTTTAAGATTTGGGCTGTCCCCCGCCAAGCTTTACAGCAATGATTTTCTTTTTTTTCTTGTTTTCTTTTTCTGATAATTTCAATTTTAAAATCCTAATAAATTATTCTAAAGCATTTGATTGTGATTCTTTTTTATTATTATTTTTATTATTATTATTCAATTGACTATATATGTAACATTTCTGAATTTAGAGACACCAAGTGGAAGTATTCGAAAAAGATATCCCCCCCCCAGGCAGATTTGACCTGGAGGTGCACCAAAAGTGGTGCATGCTATGGTGATTTTCTGTAAGGTTGTGCAGCAAAAGTTGAACTTTGACCTAAATATTGTGACCTCCACAAAGCACGTTCAATGGGAATCTGGCATTGAGGTGGAGGTTATGTTAATTGTGTTCATCTCTGAATTCCCAGTTAAAACTCTGCTCTCTTAATCATTGTAGGACTTGAGTAAAAAAGATCTTAAGCATGGCAAAAATATCTGTGAGGACACCAGATTAGATAACTAATATTTAGCTAATCAACACGCTGATGTATTTGCCAGAATCCTAGTGAAAAAAAGAAAGAAGGAACAATTCCAAAACCCTGATTTTGTCATCAGAGATCACTCAAAACAAACACGTTAAGCGAGGAAACATTTCAACCATAGTAGATCCTTTTCTTGCTATAATATTGTTGAGGTCTTATGTGAAAACCTACCTAAATAAGATAAATGTCAAGAACTGTATATGTGGAGGACCTTAGGCATTACTTATTGGCCAGTAAGCAGTGGGGATTTATATTAGACTTTTACATTTTTTAATAAACTAATAATAATTTGGAGGCCCCCCATGTACTGACTCTGAGGACCCCCTGTTGGAGATCCTTGCTGTAAAGGGTTTACTGTGTTAACAACATTCAGATGGCACTGAACCGTTGACATGTATCATTTCCATGTATCAGCATGTTGTGTGTTTCTTTGAGATGAGATGCCAGCAGTGGTAAACAGAGTTGATCCCTCACACTTCATCTCAGGGCCGTCAGTCTCCTGGATGGAGGCCAGCCGGGTTAGTGATCCCCTTCCACCTCTCTCCTGCTCCTACTCGCCCCACTCTCCCCACTCTCCCCACACACTTCAATATTTTCAGCTTTGACAGAGGACTACAACCATCAGCAACAACATATCTGTCTTTTTTCTAACATTTTCTAGTTAAAATTTGGACTTCAACTCAAGCTGGATTTGTTGTACTTTCAGGTTCTGGTTATTTGCAGCGTGTTTGTAACTTTTTACTGTTTATAACTGTTGTGCCCCCCCCGACTGTGTTTAATTTATGCCAGGTACAATGGCTCTTGGAGTGCTTAATTCGCAAGTTAAAAATTCCCTGAGTGGGAGTGTATTTTTTGACCGTGGTTCTATAGAGGAACAAACACCTCCACCTCCACTCCGCAGCTACCTTTGTTTGACTATTTTTACCTGCTTTTGTCCTGCATACCCTGTCAACATTGTTGCCCTGGTCTTCTCTATCATGGTAAGCATGGCATTTCCTGAATCATCTTACAGCATGATTTGCAAACTTATGATATAAACATTCAGTTTGTGGCCAAACTACAAACAAGACTGTTAACAATGTATTGTGTTTCCAGACTTGTAATCTGCCAGCAGGCCTGCTTAGTGTTGTTTTACCAATATAATAAAAAAATACATACAATTTAACCATTAAAGCCCAAATGTTTAACAATGTTTAAACAGAACAGAGAAATCGGAAATCTCTCTGCCCACTGCTAGGTGGGACGCAGAGCAAAAAGCAACGTAAGGTCAAATAGGGTGGCAAGGAAGCTATTTCCCGTTGCAAAGTAACAACATGCTGCTACTTCATTGTTTGCGCTTTTGAAAAGTCAGCGGCTACTAGCTCAAAGTTTAAAGAATCAAATCAAATCAAAGCTTATAGGAAATCAACAAAACAGATCGGACAGATAGTCTAGCTAGCTGTCTGGATTTACCCTGCAGAGATCTGAGGAGCAGTTAACCATAGTCCTCATAAATCCACCGGAGTTTAGAATTACAACACAAAGGTAAAGGAACATCCGAAAACAGAAGTCCGAAAAGAGTGACATCCGGTGGAATTTCCGGCCAAATGAGAGCAAACCCAGAAGTGGAACCAAAACCGCTTTGGTGATGTCCCTTAACCTTTGTGTTGTAATTTTAAACTCTGTTAGATTTATGAGGACTATGGTTAACTGCTCCTCAGATCTCTGCAGGGTAAATCCAGACAGCTAGCTAGACTATCTGTCCAGACTGAGTTTTCTGTTGCACGACTAAAACAACCTTTTGAATATTACACGTTCTACCAAAACAAGTTTCTTTCGGAGGCTATTTTGCAGCGGCATCGTGGCTCCGCTCGGCGCTTAGCGCTGCCCAAGAAGATTGTGATTGGTTTAAAGAAATGCCAATAAACTAGAGCACCTTTTTCTCCCATCCCAGAATGTTGTGTGGACTAGCCAGATCTTCCTCTGGGGCACTGTGGGGGAAGGTCATGCACTGCAAGACTATGTAACCTTTAACCCCCCTAGTTGCTCTGACTTCCGGGGAAACACCAGATGATACATGAGAGAGTAATTGAAAATCTTACAATGTCACAGAACTATAATCAGTAACTGGAATACAGCTTTCTATCCGCCACACTGCATAATTGTTTCATTATTTTTTATTGACAAAGGTTTTATGTACAGTGATTTTTTTATTCTCAGTCTAGGAACAGCTATGATCGTGGTGACTATGATGGGTCAAGGCGGCTGGGCAGGAATGCTCTCTATGTAGCTGTTGCCTCCATCATCATCGGCCTCCTCATCATCACTATCTCCTGCATCGTTCATTTCTCCACTGTAAGACACACTCCTGGTGTTGGCCAGCATGACAGTATATGTCATTACCATTACCATATGGTTATTATATCCACAAAACTACTTTTACTGTGATAAAATACTGTATCCACCTACACACACATAATACATTCTGATGTTTTTGAATTTCACTATGCCATTGTTAAGTCCTCTTGTTTGCTTATTTATAGATTAGAAAAGTATTTTAAGTATCTATTTCCATAACCTCCCTTTGTGGTGAAAATCTATGGAGATCCAACGTTTTCAATACTAAATAAATAAAATAATTTCTTAAATAATATAAGAAATTGTTGCCTCTGTAGGACATATTTTAAACACTGTCATGTGACAATTTATTTCATAATTTCATAAAACTCTTTTGTTTATTTAATATTAAACACTTTCGGGTTGCAGGCATTGTATTTTGTGTCAAATCTGCAATTGTGACACATGATAGAAAATGCAGCACGGAGGTGAAAGAGAAAAGTCTAATCGTATATGAAATCTGTATGATATAGTGCATTAGTATGTGAGACAAAATATCATTATTATGTATCAATACAAGTAAATAGTACTTTTTATAATATGTCTCTGGCAGATTTGTAAACTGTGGGTAACTACCACTACATGCAATTTAAAGGATATTATGTAATGTGAATATTCAATGTACTTCTGTTTGTGTTCCAGATGGATTTTTAGAGTTGTGGAAAGGGAGAGAGGGGGAGAAGAGAAATCAGACAGTTGAACAGGAAAGTGTGGATGATGCCAATCTCTCGTCTCATGTTTACTTCAACCTGTACATCACTTTCTCTCATGTTTACCATTCTTCATATGGACAATCAAGGATGAAACAATGTGGTGAATTTGTTCATTTCTGTGATTAATGTCAATAATGCTTTTAATTTAAAAAAAAGGCAACTTACTACAAATGTGTAGTAAATCCATGGTCGACAGCAAGGTTTTTTTAGGCTGTGACTCCGAAGACCCTGTTGTTTTTTGCTCAAAACATTGCTAGAGCTAGATGATGACTGTAAACAGTCTATAACTTATAACCCACCTATAGTCTATAACTTATAACCCACTTTATCATGACAAAACCAAATGATGTTAATAGATGATATTCCAATATGAAAAGAAAAAATAATACCCACATTCATTATTGCCAATACTTTGATGTTCTTAAGATTTATTAGAAATGGGTGCCCGATAGCTCAGTTGGTAGAGCGGGTTTACTCTTTGACGCAGCGGGCAGCGTGACGTTTTCAGGACTGGTCCAAAACTCCGCAAGGACCTCAGGCGCAACAGTTGACCCACTTCCGCCACTAGGTAGCGCTATAGCAGAAAACGTGTTTGGCCTTATAACTCCTTAATTGTTCACCGGACATTTAAAAATCATATATCCACGCATTCCCTGGATCCAACTGAATCTCGTTATATAGGCCACGCCCATTTATGCCTGACTTTTATGCGTGAAATATCGCGATTTATCGAAAACTTTTTCAAACTCCTCCTAGACAGTGCCATTAATCTGCACGAAACTTGGCACATAGCATCTCCTGACCGACCTGACAAAATATTTTTCATAGAATAAAAATTGCGAATATCACGAACAAACAAATTTGTGTAGCTAACTATTAAAACACCAACTTTGTCATATCTTAGCCAAAATAAATGCTGTCTAACCCAAACTTTGGATTATTCCTTGGTATGGATCTCTGAGGTTCTAAAACAAATTTCAGCCACTAGGGGGCGCTACAAATACAAAACGTTTATATCTCAGGAACGGCTCATCCGATTTTTACAAAATTTGATGGGTGCCATCTAGGGCCACTCCTGAGGCTCTCCTTACATTGGGGTACTAATTGGTTGAAGTGGGCGTGGCCTATGGGACCCACGTTTGGATAAACCACTTACACTAAAGTGAATTACTTGAAATTAACAGGGTAGATGTACAATGGGTGGTTGACCTAACTTCCCAAATATTACACATGTGGACCACTATGTGGCGCTACAATGACGTCAAACGTGTTTTTGCCTATAACTCCCACATTACACATTGCACATTAAAAACCTTTACATCCACGTGTTCACTGAATCAAGCTGAGTCACCTGATATAGACCATACCCATTTCCACTCAGTTTTTTTCACAATATCAAAAACAACTTTTTCAAACTTGTGCTAGGCCGTGCAACAGATCTGCACGAAACCTGGTATGTAGTATCTCCAGATGGCCCCAACAAAAACGTATTCACAGCTTTTTGCTACGTTAAAGTATGCACATTTGACGCCCAAACAACTTTTAACTAGCAAGCTGCCAAACACATATTATATCATATCTCGGCCAAATTAAATGTTATCGACAAAAGACTTCCACGATGCTCTGTACCATATTTGGAGAAGATTGGCCTTTAGGGGGCGCCTTAATCAATGTTTGTTTTGGTTTTGTAAATGCTATCAACACCAAACCTGTGATGATTGTTTTGCATGACGCTCGGAGACTCTGATAGACCATTAGGAAGATAGACCATTAGGGGGCGCTATAATCAACGTGCACAGTATTTGATGCCAAAACAGCACTTGTGATTCATAACTTTGTAACTTATTAATATAACTTTGTAACTTATTAATATAACTAGTAAACACTGTCTTTTGGAGCAAAGAACTAACAATTTCCCCGTTCTGCTGATGTCTTTGTTGTCTTCCTAGCCCTTACAGAAGGTTTTGCATCATGTTATTTATGTTTATTTATTTCCTGACATTTGCCTCCACACGTAATGCTTTGGGTTCCGCTTTCTCGCGCTCACGTCGGGACAACTGGCGCGATGACCCCGGTCATGACTGCTTGCATTTGTAGTTGATTATTGATATTTTGTGCTACAGCATTTATCTCCGTTGTTATTATAAGGTGTATGTCATAACTTTGGTATGTACATTTCAATTTGGGAATTTTACTTTGCTCTTTAGATCATACTAGATCAATTCCTGCTGTACATCAAGATTGTGTCTAAGAATAACTGTATAAACAAACCTTCCTTTGTTTCAGATTTTTCTATGTTTTACTGTAAAAGGGCAACCCAACCGATCAGTTGACATGTTGCAAAGAGCACTACCCCGAATATGAAAACAGTTGTATAATGGGTTTTTAAAGTGAGACTATGTAACCTTTAAAGAGGAAATAATCCATTTTTGGGGCAGAAAAGGTCTAATAGAGTACTTAATTGCATTGTGGGAATAAATATTTTTTAGTGGGATTTGAACTTAACCAATTCTTGGGAATCAAAGACAGAGTATCTTTTCCTTTACGGCTTCAGTTAAAAAAAAAAAAAAATCCTATTCTAATCTGTCACTAACTAAATTGCTGAGGTGCCCCTTTAACAACATACTAAAAACGACTTGCTCTTTCTTGGTGACTGCAGTTAAAATGTCACACGTTTGATTATTTTCATCTTTCTAACAACAGAATTAAGCTATTCCTGCTGTCATGTTGCCTGACTGGTGCTACACTGTTTCCTGTGTGTATTTCCATGCCATGGCTCCAGACTGTACCACATTTGGTGTCATAGCTATCATATAAAAGTAATCACAAACCAAAATATCATATCACATCTCTTCAGATTCTCTACATCTGTTGCCTATTAGACCTATATATATATATATATATATATATATATATATATATATATATACACACAGAAACAGAATCAGGGCTATTTCTTTTTTACCCAAGTTAACTTAGAAACCTCCTTTAAACCTTGAAGTACAACCTTCCTTGCGGGGACATTTTCTTGTAGTTTGATATGTCATAGTATATCTCCAACTAAATATAGAAGATTCCCCCTTCGTGTTGCAGGTTGCCCAGCATGTCAAAATGAACTGACCCTGTTGCAAGGTAACTGAAACATACTGTATGTAAAGTGTCACTGTCGTACTGTTGCTTGCTCTGGAGGGAACTACTACAACTGTTGGCTCCTTTTAAATTATAGAGTGTGGTCTAGACCTACTCTATCTGTAAAGTGTCTCGAGATAACTCTTGTTATGAATTGATACTATAAATAAAATTTAATTTAATTGAATAAAGTGAAGATGCAGATAGGTTCAAGCAGTGATATGTGTTATATCAATCTCACCCCAAACCTCTTCTCAATTTAGCTTTATTGTTGCTATTTAAACACACTTTTGGCTGTTGTCATACATTTATTTTCACAGCTCTCCATGCAGTAACAATGACCTTCATGAACATACAAATTAACAAAATAATTTGTTAATTTTTGATTTGCAGTATGCACCTATTTCGTCAAACCAATCTTCTGTATGCAGGTGCAATTTGAAACAGTGCCTCTGATGTAATAGGCCTGCTGCCAAGTTTCAGCAGTTATTCTAATGCACTTGTACAAATAAGATTTGGCAGTCATTTTGTACTATTATCTCCTATTACTTGAAAGAGCATTGCAGCGTGCCTGTAGTGCCACCTCTTTGATGTCACACCAAAGCAAAACTCGAGAGAACAAGAAAAAATGAAATGAATGCTGGGATTAGGCGACTTGAAAGCATGCTTAGAAAGATTACAGATCAAGGTAGACTTTGTGACAGGAAACTGATTGCCTTCCAATTTAATGAAACTCCTTTGTATTGAAAATCCACACAAACAAAATGTATTAATATAGTTTTCATTTCATTTTTTTCATTAAAGTGATCTGATTTCCAGCTTTCTGAGACGGCTGTGTTTTCTCTTTCTTACCAGAAAAATGAATCATATTATTTTCCAGCTTGCATTCAACAACATCAACTCACCTGAAGCTGTTTTGCTGCTAGCTGCAATAGCTGATACATTTGGAGAGCACTCCATGACTCACATGAAGTGCTCATAAATAGGCCACTCAAAGCAGCTGCTTCCATTAACACAAGATAGAGCTTCCATGCGTACATATCCCATGGCACATTCCTCCCAGGGAGCAGCAGTTTGATCCAGTTTGAATACATGAAAGAGGGTAACTGTGGGAATGATTCAGAGCACACAGGGAAACATAAACCTTCAGTTAGCCACAAAACTAAAAGTTTATTTTAAATACAGAATTTTGTCTCAGTTTTATGAAAGATGAATTAATTGGATTGTCACATAATTACACAGTATATCCCCAACTAAATATAGAAGATGTAGCTGTGTAAATCTTCTAATAGAGTACTTAATTGCAATATGGAAAAAAACTTGGAGAATCATTAAAGATCAAAACCACCAGGGCAACAGCCTTTTCTCACCGTAAAAGCCAAATGTATTAAAGGCAAATGTGCAACTATAACAACACAACAGCACAGCGACATATCAACGGGTCCTCGGTGGAGAGGGTGGACAGCTTCAAGTACCTTGGTGTCCACATTATCGAGGGTCTGACCTGGGCGCTGCATACTGACTCAGAAGTGAGAGATGCAAGGCAGAGACTGTTTCACCTCAGACGTATGAGGAAATTCCCGGGTACACACTCAAGCAAGTTCTACTCCTGCATCATGACATCATGAGTCCTGATAGGGAACATCACTGCCTTGTACAGAATCAGCACCACAAGGCCCTGCAGAGATTGGTTCATTGGGTTGAACACGCAATAGGCGCTGTTTAAAGAATATTTAAACCAGGTGCTGCAAGGAAAAGGCTAGGAGAATCATTAAAGGTCCAAGCCAGTCGGGTAACAGCCTTTTCCCTCTGTTGAGGTGGGGTAGAAGGTACCAAATTCTACCCTCAGGCCACTGGGATCCTACACAAGCACACTGCTTCTGCTTTATGATGAAAAGGACAAGTTAAAGAAGCTGATGGGATTACATTTCACTTGAATTGTACCTCATATGATTTCATGTGACAAAGAAAATAGTAGTGAATTGATTGATTGGTGTCTTGGGGGCATTGGGATGAGCTGTAGACACAACATTGGAATTGCAATGGCTAATGTGGTAGCAAACAGTTGCCCATTTACACATCCATACGGAGCAATATAAGCATTACTTCAGAGTTGTGTTTGTGACAACCCAAACAAATGCTAAGTCCAATATATGCTCTTCTTTACTTTTTTAATTAGGGTTCATCACTGCAACCAACAAAATTAGGCACTTAGTTATGCCATCCATCGTCAATATAAAAACACTGATTATAGCAGTTTTAAACTCAACAATTAAGAGTTTTATAGAGTGTTGTGTTAACGACAACATGGCCTACAGTTATATTGTGACATTTATGATTACATATGGGACCATATCAGTACTGATATTGCTTGTTGTTGATGTAGTGGGTCAGTGAATGTCTTTGATAGTAATTTGACAAGCTGTCATCATGTATTTGTAGCTGTCTGCTGTTGAGATGCATTTTACTCTGTTCCTAAATGAGTTAACACAGTATTTTGACACCCATGTCTATACGGATGTTGCTTATGTCAACACATATCTTTGTCCACTTGAAGTGATGCCCGCCAAGCTTATATCAGCTTAGCTAGATGCTTGTCAAGAGAGATCTGATTATTGTGTTACGCTATGTACTGTCTTAATGTGCTTTCAAAACCGACAATGGGACACTGTCCAGAGGCAGTGAAGAACACAACAGCCCGAAAAGTCATTGTGTAGTTGCGTAGAAATTAATTAAGTTCTTAAAGTCAAAATCTTGATTTCCACATATTTATTTTCACTGTTTCCAATGTGGTGTAGAATTAGATATAAAGGGTATGGTTTGTATGCATGTTGAGGATGTCCTCCGTGTACCTGTATGACGATACTGACTGATCATTTACTTGTAAGAGACCTGAAATCAGAAAGAATAACATATTTTAGTGATTATAGAAGGTACTGCTGTTTACAGTTATAGTAAGGACCACATCACTCATGCACTTCATGAGTGACACACAGCTGCTGAGTGACATCCCGGACTGCACACAACAATCCGGGATGGGAGAAAAAGGTGCTCTGGTTTATTGGCATTTCTACTAACCAATCACAATTGTCTTGGGAGAAAAGGTTAACCATAGTCCTCATAAATCCACCTGGAGTTTAAACTGCCAACACAAAGGAAGGCCATGGCAACGGATATCTGGCTAAATGAGTGAAATCTGGCAGAATTTCCGTCAGCAACGGAGCAATCCGGGAAGTGATGAACCCTAAATGTAACAGCACTTTTCAGCTCCCTCACTTTGTAATTGAGACATTTGCCAGAGTAACTGTTGTGTTTGACAATGTTAGCCTTGACAGTGAGTAACTGTATATATTGAAAACATAACTAAACATGTTAATAGCTTATTGGAATAAACAGCCTGAATGAACCTTATTCAATTTCAAAAAGATTTTTATCAGTTTCACATCATTGTAACAACATTTCATCAACAGTAAAAATTGGGTTCGTGCTTATTTTACCTGCACCTGAAACAGCACTAATTTTATTATTTTCTAAGAGATGACTTCACTTTAAATTGACTGCAGTTTAAATTTTGATTAAACCTACCCCTAAAACTTTTTTTTTTTGTATTTTCCTTCTTGCATACCAGCCACATGATTTCCATGGCCTTACTCAGAACACATACTGTTGTGACAACCTCCCACCTCCTTAATAACTTGGAAGTTGGAGCAACTTTTTGCAAAATAAGATCTCATGAGAGAGATCATTGTGACTGACACAGAAGGATCATAAATTTAATGCAGAAACCTCAGATGAACAACAATTCAGAGTATTAATTTGCAACAGATCATGGTGTGTCATGTATCCACTATGTCCTAGTGAAGCAATATTGTGTGTGTATAATGTACATTCGACAAATGCTGCAATCAAGGCTGGCCCTAGACTTTTGGTGGGCCAGATTTTGTTGTAAATTGTTGCCTCTTCACGTGACACTGAACCAACTTGTGTATTGTAAATATTAGTTTAAGTACAAATAATGTACTCATAGGAGGAGGAAAACCCAACCCACATTTTGATCAGTATTTTGAGTACAGCCCCTTTAAATAGACTACAGTTAACACAGTATTTGTCTATTACCTCCTAACCCTATGAATGGTCCTTCTCAGGGTCTTTTGCAGAGCGTTTTTTCTGCCTTTCCAGGAGTGTATGTTTGGAGGGGCCAGACCTTACTCCACAGTGCTGGGAAGATAGGTCCGGCAATGCAAGACTATTATACAGTGACCTTTCATCCATATAACATATGGCTGTTGCAATATGAATGAAATTATACCGCTTCCTAAACCGACTTCCAAATGTAATTTATTTTACCTAAATCACGGGTAGCAGTGCTGCTTAACTGTTGAAGCATAGCTTGTGAAGATACCAGTTTGTGTAGAATTTGTTTCTTGTCTTTTTGTTTAACTTATGTGATATTCTTTTTTTCACAAAATTCTGGGAGTTCTTGTTTTGTATGGGACAATAAATAATAATAATAATACATTTTATTTGTAATGCACTTTACATTTAAGACAAATCTCAAAGTGCTACAGGTAAAAAAGCAAGGTAAAAAAATCAGTTTAAAATATATATATAAATAGTGCAATGACATTATTGTGCAAAGTTAAAACTCATAAGTTCTGCTAAGAAGAAATGTTTTTAGTCCTTTTTTAAAAGTCTCAAAAGTCTGTGGTGCCCTTAGATGGTCAGGGAGGGCATTCCAAGTCTGAGGAGCGGCAGATGAGAAGGCACGATCACCCATGATGCTGAGCTTAGTTCTGGGGAGTAGGAGGCGGATGGAGTTTTTTGAGAGGAGGGATGGTGTTGTAGTGAGGAGGATGAGTAGTTCTTTCAGGTAGGGGGGGGGGGCATACATAGATGCACTGGTGGGTGAGAATTGAGACCTTTTATTCAATCATAGCAGAAACGGGAAGCCAGTGAAGTGAGTGGAGAATGGGTGTGATGTGGACATACTTTCGCACTCTCATCAGGATCCTTGCAGCACTATTCTGAACATATTGTAGTTTCTGCAGATTCTTGTTAGGGATCCCAATGAGAAGTGCGTTACAGTAATCCAATCTGGAGGAGACAAAGGCGTGGACCAATGTTTCAGCATCAGCTTGTGAGTGTAGAATGGAGCATTGCAATATTTTTGAGATGATAGGAAATCTTGCAGAGGTTTTTGATATGGGCTTCAAAGGTGAGTTGTGGATCAAATTGTACACCAAGATTGATGACTGTTGTAAAGAGGGGAATGTCTTGACCAGAGATAGTTGGATGGATGGGGGATGACTGGACTTGATGTGAGGTGCCAACAAGAATTGCCTCAGTTTTGGAGCTGTTTTGGAGAAATTTGTTTCATCCACACCTCTATCTCCTCCAGACAGGCGGTGAGTGTTGAAGACAATGATGCTGTTGGTGAAGCTGCAGTGGGGTGTGAGTCAGATTTCATGTACACTTGTGTGTCATCAGCATAACAGTGAAATGAGACTCCATGGTGGCTGATGACGTGGCCGAGGGGGAGGATGTAAATGATGAAGAGGATGGGGCCAAGGACTGACCCTTGGGGGGCTCCGCAGGTAACTGTGTGTTGCCGGGACCTTGCGCTTCCAAGTGAAATGTACTCTGTTCTGTCAGTAAGGTATGATTTAAACCAGTTCAGAGCAGTGTCAGTAAGTCCAGTGGTTTGGTGTAACCGGTTGAGGAGTATGCCATGATCCACAGTGTCAAAAGCAGCAGACAGATCGAGGAGTATGCGGAGGGAAGGTGAGCCAGCATCAGCTGCCATTTGTAGGTCATTTGTGACTCTAACCAGGGGCGTTTCCGTGCTGTAAGCAGAGCGAAAACCAGACTGGAATTGTTCAATATTGTTATGTTTGAGGTGGTCCTGGAGACGGACGGCAACAACTTTTTCCAGTACTTTGGAGAAGAATGTGAGATTGGAAATGGGCCTGTAATTTGTAAGTGTATCTCGGTGGGTTTTTTCAGAAGTGGTCTGATTATGGCAGTTTTAAGGGCAGATGGAACATTGCCAGACTGGAGGGAGTAGTTTATTACAGTGGTAATCAGAGGGCTTAGGGCAGGGGTGTTTTCTTTGACTAGAGCTGTAGGAAACGGGTCGAGGGCACAGGTGGTGGGTTTCATCCTTTAAAAAATTACCTTAGTTGTCAATTTTGCTGTTTCTGAGCTTACTGTTTTGCAAAAATGGCACAAAATGTTTCAGTTTCTATCAGTGTTTGGGAAATTACATTTTTATTATGTTACTGTATCATGGTCATTAAAAATTTGAAATCTTTTTTAGAGGTCCCTAAGCTCTTGCTTAGAGCGCCTAATGGGTAAGACCCTCTGGCTGCAACCCTAATTGTTTTTCTCTCTACTTTGTCAGCTGCTTTTCAGCCTTAAAGACATCTCTGTGTTGAAATCATATTTTAAGCAGTTCATATGATAGTGTTACTTACTGGAAACCCTGCCACAGTATTCATTTTACAGCTTACTTAGATTGGTCTTATATTAGAGTATCAATCAGACGAGCTAAAGGGTAGGCTTATGTAATGACTTTAAAAATCCAATGTGGAATATTTCCAATTTGTGAGCCAGCATTAGGGCCAATTCATTAAACTCTAAAACCTAACATAACATGATAAAAAATGTCTCCATAAAAAAGTCTCCATATGACTCCCATTGGTTTCAGGACTTGATGGGGCACGAGCAAACCCCCAAAAAGTAGCAGGGCTGAAGGAGAAGGATGCATCATGATTGAAAAAAAAAATGAAACAAACATGAGACTTGGACAGACAAGGGAAAGTTCCTAGTTTAGAAACTGTATAAAATTGCTATGTAGTTGAGTAAGTAAACAAAGTCCTTGATTGAGTCTTAATTTAGGTTCATCTCATAATAGCTGAGCACACCTCTGTCTGTTCCCATTCTTGTGTTGAACAGCTGAAACTATTTGTTTGGCCATTCTCTGTGATGCGGAAGTCATTGTTTTGTCTGACAGGCGGCTTTGCTTGTTCTTCGTAACAACCTCGCCCCCCCCCCCCCCAATCCTGTCTGCAGCAGGAGCCCTGTGTAATTACATCCAACCCATTCCCCTCTCCCTTACGCATGATATCACTGCTGATAGACTAACACAGCCCCTCCTCTCTCCCTCTCTCTCTCCCTCTCTCTCTCTCTCTCTCTCAACAAGTGTGCACTACTGCCTCGCCTTCAGTTGTGTGTGTAGTGCAGCGGATCAGATGGAGAGAGAAGAGGGAGAGGCAGAGATGAGAGAAGGGGAAAGAGCATGGTAGACAGCTGAAGAGGGAACTGTTGTCCATTTAAACAGAAACAGATGATGGCTTAATCATACAGCGGGATATTTATTCAGAAGACAAACTGTTGGCTGAGTCTGCGAGGTAAGTGAGCAACTGGGATGAATCTAACGACTTTGCTCTGTCATGCGACAGCACACAATATTCAAAAGTCTTGGCGAGCTGAAGTAAACATCCAGACAGTAAAAAAGGTGTGTTTTCCCACAGGACTGGAGGCAACCTAAGCGTCTTAAAATGTGATGTAATTAGACACTAAATTAAGCAAAAATACACAAAAGAGATCTCTTTGTTCTTGGATTGCTGCATCCTCAGACTCTCTGGGGAAGTTTTCAATTGTCTGTGATGAATAACAATCCTCCTTAATCTCCTAAAAATGAAAGATCGGAGGCTCCTCCCCACCTGTGGGTTGAAGGCTGCACCAAAGCTAGATCAAACACTCTGTGACTTTATCAAATCCACCTGTCACACCCATTACAGTTGTGGGTGTATAAAATTCACTGAGGCAGGGGAATCTGTTTAACAGATAAGACGGATTGACAAGAGGTGATTAGGGGTCTGGGTGCGACATTGCTGTCAAGGTTTGCCAACAGCTCTAGGTGGACCTTTTTGTGTGTGTTGTTTTGTGTGTAACCCACAGAGAGAATGAGATCCAAGTGAATAATTCAGTTGGGCATACATCATTTTAATTCATGAAATTTTTCTCACGGCAAGGGACTGCACTCATGCTATTAACTACTAAGCACAACTTCGAGAGCCACCATTCTTGAGCTTTACAGATATTTTCCTTATTGCACATTAAGGCCAATAGAAACTCAATATTATGAAACTATTGAAACTCAATATGAAATTTTGAAAACATTTGTCAAAATGAAAAGCTCCCACTCTCTGCCTTATCCATGTTCATGGTTTACTACAAATATAAACCTTGACTAACATGATCAATAGTTTTACATTACGTTAACTGTACTGAATTTCCTCCATTAAGATGTTCTAACAGAATTACATGGAAGAGATCACTGCGTGTCACCCTTTTTATGGCATTAATAGTGATAGTAAACAAAATTAAAAAAAATAATTAAAAGACAGGTGTTCAAAGTTTAGTGCAATAAAAGTGTTTTATTGCATAGAGATGACTGCAAATGCTCATTTGTTTGAACTATATCTGTCCAAGCATAGGACCAGAATGAATATCGCATCAATTCACATACTCTAACCTGAGAATGTCTTTGATCAATTCTCAACTGCTACAACAACAGTAAATCAGCAAGTATTTTTCTGACGTTGTTTGAATGTTTTTATGAATTAAAAATGATGAGACTCACTAATCACTCTTCAAGTAAACAATATTCACTCTCTGTAGCATAAGTTGTGCTATTCCAATGTAAATTTATGGATATGCAAATTTACCAAATGGGAAAATAATGGGAGTGAATTTCCAATCTAGTTCCTGATATTGTGTATCCGTATTAGCATATTGGCCATCTGTACTGCAGATGTTAATTTGAAGGATTATGAAGAAAGATGAGCACATCAAGTATGTAGACAAGTGTGGAAGAGTGGGGTAGTGCATGTGTAACAAAAGCTATGCAGCATCTGATATGATACAGAATGTGGGTTTATTTTGGTGAATCAAAGTGCAGCCCCACTTTTGGTGTATAGTTTAAGGCTTGCAGTGCACCAGTGATGCACATAGAAACAGGATGGGATTGGAAGGAAACCATTATCATACATTATCAGTTTAAGGAATAGTTTTGGGATTAGTAACAGTGTCATAGACACTAATATTATCGAAAGCAGTGCATACTGACAGTTGCGGTAATGGAGTGCAGAGTCCCGATCGGTCTCTTCTAAGCAGAAAGCATATTCTTATATGTGAGAGTTGAGAGAAAGAACAGCAGCCTATGCATATTGTGTGGTTTATTTTTGCAGCAGCCTAATGGTGGTTGTGTCAAATTTAACAAAGCTAACCGCAGTGGACTTCTAAGTGGAGTACCTAATTTGTGTAAGCTTGATTTAACACTTGTTTAGGAATGTGCACAATGTGAAGCACAATACAAACCTAAATAACAAAGCTTTTAAACCTGAATTGTTTCTAAACCTGGACAAAATTAACTAATGATGTCGGACCTTCCGTAGTACTTTAGTGGTACAGATTCCCTAACAGATTTACAATTAATCAAATTACCAAATCCAAATGACATGCAGTAAACCCAGGGTTTTGGGGCCCTGGGACAGTTGCCCACTTCGGTAATCCAGACTTGCCAACCATGATTCCACAGTACTTCAAGTAGAGGGGGAGAACTCATCGGTGGCGTGGTTGGACTGTTTGCTATCCATGGCACATGGTTGGAAACCCCTGATCTATTTCCTTTACTGTGGTTATTGCTATAATCAGAATAAAAATGTTTAATTACAAGCATGACTTGTTTCTTTTTCATTTTGGTCACTTTTTATGTTAATTTGACATTTAACATAAAAAATAAGCACAGAACGGTTTCTGTGACTAGTTTGGGCTTTTTGTCACACCAGCTCAGATGCTCGTATAAGATCAAAGATGCAGCTATCTCCCTGCGCATCTCATGAAAGTTTAATATGTTAACCGACTGACACAAAACTAGTTTCTATGTCCTATCTCATACTCTGCTTGTGTTTAATTAGTCCTAATTGTTCTATTTGTTTCCTCTCCTACAGACACCGGTAGGAATTTACTGGAATCATAATCTTTTGATAGTGTGAAATCAACATTGCCAGAAAATGCTGCAAGGCTCATCTGTTTGGTGGAGTCGTGGTGTGTCACCCTAAAGAAGCTAAAAAGAAAAATAGAGCTTTGAGGAGTAAACATTCATCTCTGCAGTGAGAGGTACAGGCAGAGACATTCGTGCTGTTGTCTTATCTAAACATTAGGCAAAACCAAATGTGCATCATGCCAAGGACAACTCCCCTCTAACAGTGACAATTCATATTGAATTTTTTCGCCTCACAATACCTTAAGCATCTATGGACATGAGTAATCATAATCATATGGATTCAAAGTTATAAAAATAAGTCTTAAATCAAGACATTGGTGATGATAAATCTTATTCAATCCATAATAATAAACTAAGGACATCATGGAACCAACTTAAAAATTGAACATTTAAGTTGATCAACACTAACACTGAACACTGCAGTCCAGTCTTCATTATGGAATCTGAAGAGAGCATAACAGGACTTTCTACAGCTGCGTTGGTGGCCATTGGCTGCAACACGTTTGTCGCCATCCTCCTCCTTCTTCTCTGTCTAATTCTCTACCGAGCCTGCGGGGTCCCCTCCAGCCCGAAGAGGCTGCCGGTCCTGGCTCTGAGTGGAGTAGAAACCCAGCAGGCGAATGAGCACAAGTACCTGTTGACCTCCTGACTGCAGAAACATGAGTCAAATGTAGCGATGGCCTCATGTAGCGATGGCCTCAGTGCACTGCTCCACAGGAGAGGGGACTGAGGGAGCACTGGGAAATAGCTGTGCCTCACAAAGATAGCAAGGATGAATTGTGGAAAAGTGAGGAGACTATTTTTTACCCCGCATTTCACTTGTCAGACCTCGTTGCATGGAAGAATGACTGTATACGTTTAACGCACGCACGCACACACATCTCCTGAAGAAAAAGGACATGGCCACAAGGATGGATGCAGGTTACAAAAAGAGCGAGAGAATGGAATGTTCAGTTTACAAAGAGTGGCTGGCCTGTTCTAAATATATCCTCTTATTTCATACTCTCTCCTGAAAATAAGAGAAACACAGTACATTGCTGAGAACAAGGACTTGAGCCTGTGTGCAGTGTGTGTCATTGTCACTCATAAATACCAGCGATCTGTGAGGCATAGCGCCTGGCTGAGGGTGTTACATAAGGACTAGAGAGGCTTAGTTCAGATTTGTGTCCTCTTCATTTCGATCCTCACACTGACATCTGCCTGTAGCTGTAGGTGACGACCCACACTCTGGACTGAATCACAGGATGCACATACAAAGCAAACAATCATGTGGAATTTTACATATCACAAACTTTAACTGCTCACATTCCCTCACATCCCACCACAAATGATCAATCCTTAAGCATTTTACCCGTATAGCTGGTGCTGCAACTTCCTACTCAACAAGGCATGTTGTAGAGTTAAGAGATATAATGTGTATTTTAAACTTAATACCTTCCAGGCTTTGAACTGATATCAGAATACAGTAGTAAGTAAGGATTTCAGGATATATATATTGATGTTGCTCACATGAAATTATGTCTGTTAAAGCAACAACTGTGTGTGTAGAATTTGAAAATGTCCAACTTTGGGGCATCCAAGTGGTGATGAACTGTGACAGACAGCAAGGTAAACTACAACATCATACTAACTACCACAGCCATGAATCTGATGCAGGGAAACTCAGAGCATCGGGCTGAAAGCAATAAATACACTGAACCAATTCACCTGGGATTGGCTCCTTTTTCTACAAACTGAAACTTTGGTTATCCAAATAATCAAGAGATCCTGTAATCACTTGAATATTCTACAGATGGACACAGTATCTCTAAAGAAAATAACCTAAAACAATTAACATGAGATAAGAACTTTTGAAACTGTAAAAAACTTGCAGGTTTAAGAACATCACAAGATAGATTCATCGTAAAAGACACTGAAACATCAATTGCTTCACTGACAATAGCCTAAGTAGACCAGAATGCAAAGCTGCCATAAAACATGTTATGGTTTAAGTTAAAGATGACTCTCTTTCTTAAGAGGAAACCTTGAAAAGAAGAAGTTCTGTGAAGAGGTGGTTGGAAGTCATTTTGGTAGAATAATTGACTGAAGTCAACATAACAAGAGACAGTTGATAAAGAAAAGAAAACCAATTTACAACACCTCATCAAGCATCTCCTGGAGCTCACTAACTCACTCAATAACACATATTGATAATAAGAGTACTAGTACACAAGGGTGGAATTTTACTCTGGAAATAATACAGTTGTTTCCCAGAAATTGTGACCTTTGTTTTTCTCTTTAGACCTAACCTGCAGTATGCTTCCTATTATCGCAGCAACGAGGTAACTGGTGCAGCTCTATTAAAATTATTACCCCATGGCCATAATTATTTGTTATGCATTGTCAGTAAAAATGAGGTGATTGGGAAACCCTTTCTAAACTTGTGGAGATGAATGCATGTGTCTGCAGAAAGATGCGAAAGGCAGAGGAGCTCCCTGTAGCATAGAGAGAAAAAGAAAGAGCATTGTGGCAGCATTGGGTGGTGCTTTACTGAAGGACAGGATCATTAAGACAGAGAGGAATGGAGAAAAAGACAGACACCACCATGAGTCAAAGCAAAGTTCTCCCCGTAGATGGGATATTAAAAGGCTTCAAGCGCATCCCTGGACAATGAGCTTGAACCTGGACGAGTGCCTAGGACGGTGTGCCAGCCAGGATAAACTGTCTGGATATTGTCCAGAAATGCTCAATCTATTACGCTAAATTATCTCCCAGTTCACTTGTAGTAGCCCGCCCCCCCACTTGTACAATTCATACGAAATAGATTTAATAAATCCCTGCAGGGGAGGTCCTTCAAGTCAATGGGATTTTAATGTTGCATGTTTAACATGTATTAAGTAATGAAGTGTGAATAAATGCATAATTAATTGAACATGAAAATTTTCTAAACACATTAAAGGGTAACACTTTATAATAATGGCACATGCATTATCATGAATTCACTCATGTAGTACTTTATGAACTATCAGTAATGTACAAGGATTAATAGTATCTCATTCATGACCTAATGCAGGAATAATATGTTAATTAATGCATCAATTAAGGTATTTGAATCTTCATGATTTCTGATTTATTAATGATCTTCATGTCAAGTTATGTGTTATGTTTTGACCAATGCAGAGTTAGCCAGCTAGCACACTCCGGTCCGTCTGCCTCACTCCCCGGCACTAAGAGACTTCAGTCAGGATGAGAGTGGAC
The DNA here is from genome assembly GCA_026937815.1 of Etheostoma perlongum. Classification (NCBI taxonomy): domain Eukaryota; kingdom Metazoa; phylum Chordata; class Actinopteri; order Perciformes; family Percidae; genus Etheostoma; species Etheostoma perlongum. The sequence goes on along the minus strand of CM049374.1, from coordinate 432,221 downwards.
AAAAGCCCAGGGGACACAGCTAGTCCCCAGCCAGTGACTACAGCAACCCGAACCCTAGGGGTTAAATTGGGATATATGTTATGTGCCCCTCGGGATTTCTTTTGGAAAAAAAATAAACCATTAAATGGCACTTTCTGGAGAGTTTTGTGCAAAGAAATGGAGAAATCAAGCCTTACGTGATATGTGCAAAAGAGCAAGGTTAAGAGCCTATACTTAGCATTATTGTAGGTATTTCTATCAGGAGTGAATATATATATATATATATATACACATGTTTGAGTCACAGATGTCTCGTCAGAAACACGGAAATGAATCTGGCCACATCATTGGCTCTCAGAGTCACATACTGATACAAAGTCTGGCACGTGGGACTGCTGGGATTGGGTGGAACTCGGAATCTCTGGTTATTGCGTTAACGTTAAAGTTGCGTTGATTGGTCAAAATTGCGAGTCGTACCAAAGTCATGGTGATTGGTTGAATTGGCATGAATTGGCGCAATCGCGACATTGCGAAATCCTGGAGGGACTGCATAATGTGCCACATGAAGAGACAGTGCAGCCTATGAATGTTCAAAACATCGCCTGAGGAAAATCACACGGTCAACCTAGTCTTATCAACCTAGGTTATTTAATTGAGATTTTGTCTTATATTCCTTACCTTGTCAATCAAGGCCAGGGCAATTTTTGCACGACTTACGTTGTGCTCCCAGATGAACTTGACAAAGTCGATCTGCTGCAGCAGCGGCGGACTGCAGCTTGGGAGATTTTTTTTTCAAGGCAGTAGAAGGTCTTCTCGAACTTTTGCGAGCTTCCACATCCTGCGCAAATTTAATGTGGCATATCTCCAGGAGGTAACTGACTACAAGCAGCCACATCCGGACACAAACGAGCAGGCTTATGTGCTGGGGCTGATCCCCGGAGGCAAGTTTTATTTGTTTTTTTTCAAGTTTTTTTTTGTTTTTTTATTTATTATTTTATTTATTTATATGCAGGGTAGTAGGAGAAGACTCATCCCTGATTGGTCCGCCCTGATATTCTTACCCTAACTATAACCAACCCCACTCCTCTTGCCTGAACAAAACACTCATCTTGCCTAAACCTAACCAACCCAACCAAAGCAGGCAACAAGCACAAGCCATTCAGGCTGTGGCTCAGTGGTACAGCAGTCGCCTGCCAGTCGGAAGGTTGGCAATTTACATTTACATGAGTCTTCCTGTACCATCCTGCAAAAAAATTCATTTGTACCCCGGCCCAATTTAACCAGTGCTGAACCCAGCCAGCACAAACCCCAGCGCTAACGGAAATAAAAGAAAGTCTAATGATCCATCGGGGAACAGACCAGAGATGGCACAAGTACTCACTTCCCGTACTCAAGTAGAAGTACAGATAATTGTGCACGCTGAGAAACTACAGTGGACATAGCTCTGCTATGGCTGTTTGTGTGGTAATAAAAGAAATAAATAACATTGTAAAAGCTACTATACACAATGCATAGGAATCATATATGCTCTTAAATAATAACAATAAACCCACTATTAATTACATTAGTTTAATGAGCAAGGACGTACAACAATCGCCATTATATCGAATCAACAGCCAGGTGTAACCTAGGGAACAGGTGAAGACACAAACAAGCTAACTTTTAAATGTGCCAGAACTATAGATCAATACAACAGGCTTAAATGAACTGACAACACAAGTTAAATGACTTACACTTCTCAAAGACGTACACGACCTCAACTGATATCCTCCGGATAGCTAGTTTCTTTTTCTTTTCTCTCACTTTTTTCTCCGTCTGCCGTTCGCGCATGCTTGCGGTGTGTCCGCGCTATTCTCCGATATACACTCACAATCACACCTGATAGACGACCTTTTGTACAAAGCTAAAGTAACGAGCCAATTTTGTAAAATGAAAAGAGTAGAAAGTACCAATATTTGTGTTAAAATGTAAGGAGTAAAAGTACAAAATTAATAAAAAAATAAATAGTAAAGTAAAAATATCTGAAAAATCTACTTGAGTACAGTAACAAAGTATTTGTACTTCGTTACTTCCCATCTCTGGAGCAGACCATATTAAATTGAGATGCGCCCACCCCTCCACCACCGGTGAGGAAAGTCTCCCAGCGGTGGGGAGAACATCAAACCTCTTTTCCCCCGGTGCTAAATAAAAACAACCAAGAGGGGACAGAGACATGTAAATTATACTGTGATATTATGGTTTTAGCTGCTGGCTAATGTTAGCTTGCTTGCTTACTAGCCGGTCAGCTACCACTACAAATAGAATCTAAGTAATTATGTGGGAAAAACTTTCCTTTCCTTAGGATGCCATAACATGAATAAACATTTAATGAACGTAACGTGAGTAAAACTTATAAATAGATTAACTCGTCCGTTAAGAGATGCATTTTAATTGGTAATGGTTGTAGACAACAACTCCCATGTTCCCACGCAACTTGGAAAACATCAAAAGTCCATGTTCATGGTTTCGTAAAGAGAAAATTACATCAGAGCGATCAGACGAAAACATTTTTAATAAACATATACATAGATTTCTTGATATGTTGATGCTGTTTATTGTTGCAAACATTCAGGACGTATTTGTTTTCTTTCATTAAAGAGAATAAAAGATTGTACCATGTTGACCTGTTGGGGAGACTCGGTGGCTGCATTAATTTGGGCTTTGTTCTGGTTCCCTTAGCAGACTTAGGAGCTTCTCCATCTTGGCTACTTCCACTTCTGGACCTTTAGGCTGCTCCTGACCTTTCTTGAACTACACACACACACACACGCACGCACACACACACACACACACACACACACACACACACACACACACACAAAAATCTGAAATTATCTTATGCTTACCAAGCACTTAGGGAGACCAGTGCCCCAGCAGGCATTCATTTAAACAGAGAAGAACACAACCCAATCAGACAGAAATCAAAATAGATGTAAGGTCAATAGCAGCAGAGTGGTTATATTACTTCATTTTATAATAATTTCTTTCCGCCATACTGTGAAATGTTTTTTGAAAAGCTGGAAATACTGCCTAAAGTTGCAAAGGGCAAATTTGTTTGTGGTGTGTTATTATAATTGGCACATTAAATACTCATGCGTGTATAGGAGAGTTATATTATATGGCTCAATACTTTAATCATCTAAACATGCCTTATTCCTGTTATTATTAGGAGGTTATCTTATAGGAGAGTTATATTATATGGCTCAATATTATTCCTATTCTGCTGCAGGAGGTTATCTTAACTCTGTTAAAGTATGTTTACTGGGCCTATCATTATTGAGGCTCATTTACTATTGTAACAGGATTTTTCCCAACTCAATTGGACTTTGATTAAAGAAGCCCAAAGTTAAAAATAGCTTCACTTGACTTTAATCATGGAAATAAACATGCAGTTAAGAGGTAAAAATGGAACTACAACTTCTGAACGGAATGCAGTTTTCATTAGTGTTGTTTTCCTACAATAACATTTGCTTCCTTGGTATTCTGATTGACGATAAACTCTCTTGGAGAGAACAGGTTGGTTTTGTTTGCAATGAGGTCAATACATCTCTTGGGATCCTGAGAAAAATAGAAGTTTGAAAAAGAGTTTGTACACAATCAAGGTTTCTTAACAATATATTCTAGCTTAATTCATCCTTATTTAACATAATGTACCATTGTGTGGGCAAGTAGGTTTTCTCCGTATCGGTCCAAAATATTGTTGCTACAGAAAAAGTTAATTTTCTTTAAGTTGCAGTTATTGAATATTTTGAATATCAGCATTCTTCAAATCTGTATATTTGTGTTTAAAACAAAATATAAGAATACTGATTTACCTTTCATCAAGTTATCAAGTATGTTGAGTGAAAATTTACATTATATTGATTCCTCTAAATGACATCCCATAATGTCTGCTATAAAATGCTGTCTATTCTAATCATTTATTGTGTGTAATATGTTCACACTGGAAGAATGACAACATGAGGGATAAAAATACAGGGTTTGTACACCTTTTCCAAACACTTTTCAAGTACTTTCAAGGTCCATTTTGCAACTTTTTCAGCACCTTACACCACCGTAAATTACATACCAATACAAAGTCAAAATTATTATTTAGTGTTTTTGTCACATTAAAAGACAATGCTATACAGCCAACATTGTGTTTTGTAAGAGCAGAAGGATCAGATATTTAAGCAAATCACAAGTTTTATTTTCAAAATATATCACTGTCTAAGTAGACTTTGCTTGCTATCTAACCTGCCTGAGTCAATGTAAGTGGGAGGATTTGAGCCAAATGACATGCAGCTGAGTCATTCTGTGTCAAATCAGACTAAATCCTGGAAAACAACTGCACCCTCTTAGATTTTACTTAAAGTTTATGCTGACCTTAATGTCAGTCTTTTCACACTTTTTTTTTCTCAAATCTAGGGCATGCTATACAATCTTGTAATGGTTCAGTCATTTTGACATTTTTGTCTTCCATCCTTCTAAGTTTGGGCTGTCAGTCTCTCTCTCTAACCTGAATAATACTTTCCATTATATTAATGTCCAGATATTGCTTCCCATATAATGTGATTTTTAGGCTGTAAAACTAAAGTAATTTCAAGGGCTGAAAACATGAAGACATAGGAACAGAAAACAGAATTTTTTTACAGGCCTTGGTTTTGGGACACATTCTTGATACAAGGTTTGCTCAAAGACTGAGACAGTAACAACACACTGTAATTCCATCTAACTGTAATTGTGAACCCTTTTCAGCAAAAATTAACGACATTCAAGACCACTTGGCTATCCACTACACTATCAATAATCACGTTAATCACCAGGCCATTACTTTGTTTTATTTCTCAGTTGTAGGCCATGAATCTGTTTAGCTGCGCACTTCAAAACAACAGGTTACCTTGATTTAGGCTTAAAACCATAACTATATTGTGCCCTATAACCTTCTGCTACCAACCTTGTGAATTGTTTTTGTTGTAGCCTATATTGTGTCACTTGCACCCGGATATCAGAAAATCAGTTTTAAAATCGGTGTAAGATGAAATGTAAACGTTGTTTTCAACACTTGTCTTAAGAGTGCACCGACCAATTCAGAACAAGTGTGCTTACGTGATAGCAAGAACGTGGTAAGGTTTAATGTCATAAAATGAAAAGCGGGTTTCTTTACTGGTCAAATATTTTTCTCCACTTGTCTTCTGTTGTAAACATGGCGTTGTATAACTTTGGAAATGTAGATGTAAGCATTTGAGCCATGTCAATAGAAATATTGCTTCTTTTCATAAATCCAAGGAACTTATTGTAGCTGTTGAGAGCCTCGAGATCATGCGTTTCCAGCCCAGGGTAACCAGTTGTTTTAGACCCATTGTTTCAGAATCTATGTGCTGCCTGGTAGAATTTATGACAAACACGGATAGCGCAGAGGTGTAGCAGAAGGTTATAGGGCAAGATATAGTTATGTTTTTAAGCCAAAATCAAGGTAACCGGTTGTTTTGGAGTACTTAGATAAACACCACAACATCAAAATTCAAGCATTTTCAAACATCCGTATGAACCCTGAAAATACCAGTATGCATATTCAAATATATTACATTTTTAAGTGTCCCATAATGCAATAAACAATGGAAATACACAGCAAAAAACAGAATGGTGGTTGGTGCTATGATTTAGACAACAAAAAACTATTTTTAGCTTTAATTTGGTGTTTGTCTGTGCAGCTTTTACTAGTAAAGTCAATTCAATTATTGTATACTAACTATTAGTTGCCAGACCTTCCTCCACATGCTGCGGAGGAGGGTCTGGCTAGTCCAAACAGCATTCCGGGATGGGAAAAAAACATGCTCTGGTTTAATGGTATTTCTTTAAACTAATCACAATTGTCTTGGGGGTGCTAAGTTCCACATGGAGCCGCTGCGAAAAAGCCTCGGGAAGGAACTTGTTTTGGTGGAACGTGTATGTTCAAAAGTTATTTTAGACGTGCAGAAAAACTCAGATAGGACAAATAGTCTAGCTAGCTGTCTCAATTTACTATGCAGAGATCTCAGTAGCAGTTAACCATAGTCCTCATAAATCCACCGGTCTTTAAAATTCCAACACAGAGAAAGCAAAAGATAACAAACATCAGCAAAAAGACATGCATCCGGCGGAATTTCCTGCGGCACCGGAGCAATCCCGGAAGTGAAACATTGAGGATATAGACTAACTAATAAACATTAGTAGACAATGTATTTTTTTATTGCACAGTATAAGTATGGAAGTGTGACAAAGTGACACACTGAAATGTGACTGGCCCCTCAAAACAGTTAAACAAATGAGGGGTGACCTGCTATCTCCTCCTTTGAAGCTTTGAAAATGTATATTTTGGTGTAGCTGTTTTGAAGTTTGAAATGGATACAGCAGGGGGGCCTGATCCAGACAGACAGCTGTGTTCCTTAAACTCAAATCTTGAAGCAACATAATATCTCTGCCATGATGAACGGTTCAATAAAGCTTCCTTCACAGTGGAGAGAAAGGCTGACCGGACACAAACTCACACCTCAAATTAATAATGTAATAATTCATAATTTATTAATTGACAAATAATATAATGTACAAAAATGCATCATCTCTGAATATGTTGACCTTTGTTCTGATTTATTTTCTAAATTCCTTGCTATTTGGCTTACCACAGCGGTAAAACACCAGACTTGTTTTGTCTGCATAAAACAAATGCATACAGATAGGAAGCCCCACCTGTGTTTTAAGGCCCAGAATGTTTGCTTATTTTCTAGCACTCAACATTAACGCAAATGTTAACGCATAATACTGCTTTTATATTATAACTGCCTTTTGTGATATGTGGGCAACAAAGAATGAGGCCACTAAAAAAAGAACAGATGAGATGAACACATCCAGTCTCGACACAGTGTTGTGTTGAACACAGACTGGGGTCATTTGATGCTAGTGGTCATCTAAAGATGATGAGCATTTGGAGTGTGTGTCTAAAGACACCACAAAACCACAGGTCTATACAATTCTGTGTGTATAGCATAACAGCAGGCACACCTGACACTACCTCATTAGTAACTGTAGCCCTCAGGCTTACAACTGGTAAATAACTACTCAGTTCAGCACAACGGAGAGCATTTTAGAACATTTTAAAACATACTTTGGCAAGGTACATCCTATAGTAGATTTCTGTTTTCTGATACTTATAGTCAGAGTTCTAACATTTGCCCTTTCATTTTGGAAGCTCAAAACAATTAATTAAAAACTATTTGAGGAGCACCATAAGACAACAAAGGTCAAGTGGACTGGTTTAGCGAGAGTAAGTCAGCCTTTCCAAATGCCCTTCAAATAGGTAAGTACAACACACTTGTATTATTACAGTATGGATTACCAGGCCAGTGTGCCAATGTTTTGGGTATATTAATGGGCCACCATGCCCATTGTGTAAGTTTTAGTGGGCTGCTATAAGACATATAACTGATAATATTTGCTGTTGGTGTACGTACTGTACCTGATGCTTTTTTGCCACACAGCGTTACAAAATATTCCGAGCACTGTCAGTGGTGCTGAACTGTGCAATTATTTACCAATTGTATGCTTTAAGGCTACAGTCTGAGGTCGCTAATGAGGTACCACTAGATGTGTGTGTGTGAGATGAGTGGTTGAATGTGAACCGTTTGTGTGTTGCACCCAGGCCCCGCATGGCCCATGCTATGTATTATGCACAAAAACGTGTTATGAAAATAAATACGTATTACTCTAGTCATTAGAATTTCTTTTAGTTTACATGCACCCATGTGATCAACACAAAGGGATCTGGAGAGGCTGCAGAGCTGACTGTAAGTGGGCCCTGATTAAAGTGTTGTGACTCAGCATGCTATTAGGTTTCCTCCTGTGTTTAAGTTAACCATCGATTGTGAATGGACTAAAGCAAAATTTTGTTTTACTATATAACTAGAACTTTACTTTCTTTTCTTCAAGATTATTTTCCCCATTATGTCTTGGCAGTTATTGCCAGTTGGACAGCACGAGTGCCAGGGAATATAGGGATACAGAAAACGGGATGACAAGGGTAGTACCCTTGTACCCGGTCACAGTCATGTGATTGGCCTTTTAAACCACTGGGCCACCAGTAATCATGTAGATTTGTTATGGAAGGTTGGTGAATGGGGGACCCAGTGGCAGAAGCTGAGGATAGGTACAATGATTTAATGAAAAACTCAAAAATGCACAAAATTGATGAATAAAATATAAAAATAAAAAAAGTCCAAGTAAAAACAGAAAACACAGGAAGACTAACAAAACAGCTATCCACACAGAGGACAAACACACATAGTAACACTACAATGATCTGACAATGGACAAGGGGAACATCAAGACTAAATACAGAGGGTAACAAAGGAACAGGAGGCAGGTGAGGGCTGGGAAACAGGTGAAAGACATCAGACAAGGGTGGGAGTAAAACTAAACAAGACGGCACAGAAAACAAGATTATCATAATAAAATAGGAAACATAAACAGAACAGAACATACTCTGTGGCTAATTGTTTACTGGCCTAAACCAGCATAGGACGAGAAATACTGTATTGGTGAATATTGATGCTTATAATGAGCTGCTGAGGGACAACGGTGTCCTTCATTCCATTGTTATTTGGTGAAAGAATGAATCATCTGATCTGCTTTCATTGATGTGGCAGTTATAAATAACGCAAAAGGGCAGACGTACTGTACATTTAGATAATTTACAGATAAGAGGGTATATAAGGTTACAGAACACATTCAAGTGCAATGGTAACAATGCAGAACCATAGTGCTGCTTTAAGTGACAGAAGATTTAATCCCTAATTTGCAATGTGAACAAGCTCCATTCGTATGTGCCAATAGAGCCTCATTATAGAGACAAAGCAGCAAGCGGAGAAACATAAAATGGTAAAGCAGCTGCATTTGAAAAGACAGGTTTTCCTTACCACATATAGGTAGGCTTAAAATGAAGTGAATTAACTGTGTAATTGAAAGTCCCTCACTGGCAACTCGATAATTCTTACCTTGGGTTTCTTGCGGAGGTTAGGGGAGAGTTTGAGGCTGCTGACATAGCCTCGGTCATTGCCCACTATGACGATAGGATAGATGGGATTAAACTCAATGTGAGTCAGCTTGGTCTTCTTTTTGGCCACCACGGGCTGCTGGCAGATGGCCTCATATTTGTTGATGTTGAGGTCAAAGACATGAACCTAAAAAAGATAAGTGATCAAAAGAATGAATTTGTCATTTATGATATATATATATGTACACTACCGGTCAAAAGTTTGGGGTCACATAGAAATTCCCATTGCACTCCATTGTAGACAGAATACCAGCTGAGATCAGTTGCATTGTTTTTTTAACCAGGGTAGCCGTTTTCAGATTACATTATGTGCTGACATAATAGTAAAATGGTTCTCCAATGTTTTTCTAGTTTTTTATTTTTAAATGATAGATTAGTACACAGAATGTGCCTTTGGAACATTAGATGAATGGTTGCTGGTAATGGGCAATGTAGATATTGCATTAAAAATCAGCCCCCCCACCCAAATTAGCAGGTATTCTGTCTATAATGGAGTGGTATGGAAATGTATAAGTGACCCCAAACTTTTGACCGTAGTATATATATATATATATATATATATATATATATATATATATATATATATATATATATATATATATATGAGGTTCGCATTCAGACTAACACTGACTGAAGGTTTAAATAGAAACTCTATAAAAACAGACACATTTTACTGTCCACCATATTTATTTATTATTATTTTATTATTATTTTATGCAGTATGTCTTAAGATTTTGCCTCCAGAGTAAGTAAGTAAAGGCTAAATCTGTTGCGGCAGACTCCCTTTTAATATCATGTGTTTGTGTTGTTACTGTGAGACTCGTAGAGCAGAAGCCTCTTAAAGGATGCATCTGACCATCTGGAACAATGAAGGGTGTTCCCTGTAATACAATGAGTGTGCACTTTTGGCTTTATTAGCGTATGTATGTGTGTGTTGTCTGTGCTGGCAGCCCCAATACAAAATCCTAGGCATTGGTATCCAGAAGGAACCAGATCTCAGATATTCTTCTTTTAGCCTATAAGTGCATTTAGACAATCTGTCAGCGACAAATGATCCCACTACAAACACCGCCCACTCCTTTTACCAGAAAGATGACTGGGCCCGGGCTGCTGGGGTTCATACTGGCTATGTATACCAGCACCACAAAAAGCATTGCAGTCATCACTTGCAACCTATTCTTATATGCTACCAGGGTATGGCTTTCTGTAACCTTTATCACTACAGCCTGGATCTGCAGTGTTTTTACTTTTGAAATATGAGCACTAATGTAGTAAGTTAGTCATGACTGATTGCACTACACACTGACTACATTTCTAATTCACACAACAACCTAGAGCAAGGATACATTTTACTGTGTTGAAATGATTGCCTAAAATGTATTAAACGTATATTGTATTAGATATTGTAATTTAATTGATTGTAGTATATCAAAATAGTTCAATTATTTAGGCATTTTTTATTATTTACATTGATGTTGTTTAAGTATCAGATCTGAAATCCTAGCATGTGCAGATGCACGTATACTAACTGATATACGAGTCAGTCCATATGCAAAAGGTTAAGGAGGATCAGCACAGAGCGCAAATATGGATTTGGAGACTAATCACTGGAGAGTAAGCATGGACCTCTCATTATTTGATTCTGACGGTTTATTTCCTCAACAGTCAGCTCAGATGGAGAAGCAAGGACAGAGAGAACGAGAGATATTTGTTTGCACTGCACAACTCAGTGTCATTCTTACACCTCTTGCCAGGCAAGTCATTATCCTAATGAACACATGTACAAATGCATGTACACACACACACACACACACACCATTGTGTCTGTGACATTTTGCAGTGTGGCAGCAGCAGGCCAGGTTTTCATCAACAGAAACATCAAGGGGCGCACAGCTCATGCTGAGTCACTCAAGCTCTACCAGAAAACAACAAAATGTACTGCAAAGAAACTGCTATCTTGGGGAAGATTATGAAGATTAATCTCATGCTCCGTGACGGCATCTGACAATATTCTGCCATTCTTCAAAATGTGACAGCGACCAAATGTCGTTCAGCCCTGCCTTGGACTGAATGTACAACAATTACATAGTGGGTCCAGTTAATTCTACACATCTGTTTACAGATGACATTTACACTCATCTCAAAATTTGACATGACATTGAATACTATATAGCTATATATAATCACTGGTTCACGTCAACCAAGTCTAAGCTATTTTTGCCCAAGTGCATCCTTAAAATCAGACTGAAATGATAATTCAGTTTGGCGTTTAGTACACTTAGAAAAAAATGGACCTGGCATACTGACCTTGATCAAATCCAATTTAATATTCTTGTCCTTCCTGCTGCTTAGATAGGATATTGTGCTTGTAAAATGTATGCCAACTGATGAGCTTTTAATGAGTTTTTTTAATAGCTGTTGAAAATGGCTTTTGATACATTTTCAGAGAATAAATTACAATACAGGACTAAAATTGAATCTATTTTATACAGTCTGTGGATTTTATATGTTTTCTAGAAAAGTCAATTAGATTTTTTTTTCTGTTCTGTAGGATGTTTACGATTAAATAAACTGCTTGTTTTAGTCTGCGTTAAAGATCAGCTGTATGCATTGCCTGTTAGTTATCTGAGTATGTATTGTGCCTATGGTGACTGAATTCTGGCATTGGAGAGGGCGGGACACACATTCACACACACACACACACACTATCACATAAGGTGTCTCTCAAAGTGCTTAGCTCTCATTCCCTTTTTGTCACTTTCACTCGGCTTTACTTGGCACACTGGACAGGAAATGTGTCAGTCACACAGTACTCTGGACTTCATACCGTGGTGCAGATTGTGTGAAGACAACAGATGGGGACAGACTGCCGCCCTACTAAGAAAATATGTGGACATAAGCAACACGGCATCCACTGAAATTACTTTTGGCTGGAATCAATAACAGTGAAACCATGTTTGAACAAACTAATTTGCCTGAGGCTATTCCCGCATTAATCTGAGGCTTAGCTTTATGGATACAGTATGGGTTTGGTCATCTGTGTCTATAACTATATTATAAGGTTAATAATGAAGTGGTTGGCAGGTGGTAGATGGTGCAGCTGTTTGTGATTTCACATGTTCTGTCAGGTAAGTGTGACACTCTTGTTATCTTAAGTACACAGCAGATGTGTGGTGGTGATATAATCATAGCCTTCAGACAAAGCATCTTATTGGCCCTCATATAGGTCTGAAATGTGTTTTACAGTCAGCCTATATCACATAAAATGATCTTATATTTTTTATATTTTTATTCTCATGTTATTATACTGTATGTATTAATATATTGATACAGATCATTTGTAATGTGCCCTGTCTTCTAATCCCAAGGAAAAACAACAACATGTATGATAAAGTCATTCTATATTGCATGTAGACATTCAATCTGCTTTTTCAATTATGTGATGTATATGGTGTTCTGAAGGCCACAACAGGTAAAAACGTCTCGCTAAAGTCAAGCTGTGGGCAAAAAAAAAATTTAAATTAAGACTGACTGTTACTTACTGTTCCATCTGTAGTGACAGCAGCGAATACAGTGGAGGAGTATGGAGACCAGGCAACATCACCAACAGCTGCATTCAGATCAAAGGTGAACATTGGAGTTCTGAAAAAACACAAAGACATCCTCGGTCAGACAGGAAATCTGTAACTTTTTATTATATTGTACAAAATCTTATGTGTCATGGTAAATGGTACACTTTATGTTTATGGTCAAGGCAGTGATACATCTGTAATTTCTTCCAACAAGTTTCCAAGGGTGGAAAACCATCTTTAGACAGATCTTTAATCTGTCCAGACAACGGGTGAATATCCAACAGAAAGGTACTGCACACTGTTTCCTCACATTATTAACTTGTGAAGCACCACTGGAAGTAAGATGAAACAATGCAATATTTCTAGGAATCCAGGAACATGCAAGTCTTCTTCAAATATTAAGGAGGGACGGTGTGTGAAAGCAATAGAGACAGCATAAGCAAGATTGTCTACCATCAGCAAGCCCGGAAAAATAAATCAAAATGTCGCAATCTTGAAATGGGTTATCGAGAATGCATTTGAAAAACAACCTCAACTCTATAGCCACCCTTTATCACATTGTGTTAATCTATGACATTCATGTGTTTTGGAACTTCATTATAGCTATTTCATATTATAATCGAAAACCAATCCCACACAACAATCGTGCCACAATAACGGACAAAATGCCTCTAGCTAGCAAAAAAACATTAGATTTAAGCATGTAAAATTATTATTTTAGAACCCTTGTCTACCAGATATGACAAGTTAGCTGTTAGTACGCTAATACTAGCTCTGTGTTAGCAGGCTAAGGCACCTGCAAACATAATACTACACAGCTTTATCATTTATTCATCTATAATAATATAATATAACACAAGTTACTGTCAAAATGCTTTAGCTTAACTTTAATAGCCTAACAGAAATAGCCTAATACTGACATATGTGATGAAAAATGTCTGTCAGTGCACATGTATCATTAAGCATACTGAGTGTCAGGATCACACAGTTTCCTATTTTTTTTGCTGATGATGTCTTATTGCCTGTATCAATTTTTGTCTTCCTAAAAGCTCAGTTTTTTTGATTCGGCATCTTAGAAAAACTTAGTTATGGGTTCTTTACCCTGTCTTTATCCTAGTGCACCCACCCCCACAGAGCAGCTTTTAGGCATTTTTCTGTTGTTTGCTAGCAGATGAAATTGACAAGGAGGCACCTTCACGCAATGGAAAGCGATGAATTGTGCATTCACACCGCTATCATTGAGATTTCTACAACATACTGGTTATTTACACAAAATTCTTCCTTAAATATAGTTTACTCACAAATATTCACACATTTGGAAAAGAGGTGGAGTAAAACAGGAGTCTGTGCAACACATACCCTCACAAATTGTAGGAACTTTAATAAACAAATCAGAAACAATCAATCACAATCACTCGCTTCCCATTATTTGTCCTGGCCTCCCGTAATGATTTTGTGCAGGTTGACCCTCAGATGACAGACAAAATAACATAAACTCTGGCAGGTGAAGAATATGATTAAAATGAGGTGCAAAAGTCTAGTAAATCTTTGCCCACAGTCTTTCAAAGGAGGTATTTTACAGCAGAATGCATACTGTTATCCAAGAGTCAAAGCTATTAAGATAAATTAAGTTTATCTCTAGGCTGATTTGAATTTATCAAGTTAACCTTTTGTTAGATAAGAAACTTGATGCAAGTCTTTTCTATCACTACTTCAGCTTATTCAGGACTGACTAATGCCATGTGATAGTTGGCATCAGTAGTCAAACAGAAATATCAGTTTTCAGCGTAAAGCTTTGACACACTTCTGAACATTGTGGAAAAGTTTGTGAAAAGTTGTTTGATCCAGTCATACCCTCTCCTGGAAACAATATGTCTTGTATCTATGGAATGTCGGTCATTTTTGAAAACCCTGTCTCTCACAATGGGAGGACAATTACTATCATTATTTAGTCAAGCTGCCTGTGCTGACAAGAAGTGGGAGGCACTGTGGGTTAGTCAAATAAGCAAGGGAAATTATGCTGGGTCCATAATGAGTATAAGAAGATAATAAAGACTAATATACTGTAATATACTGTTATATTATGAATGGTGATTATCTTGTCTCTTTTTCACTGAATACATTAGTAATGTTGCTAATCAAAAAAATATAAATACAGTTTAAAAGTTGCTATTCTGTCACCACAGCATTTCCTTCCCATGAGAGATACATGACATAATTATCTTCCATCTTTTTCCAACCAGGTACTTTAACTTGAATAACATCATGCTGAAACTAAAATACAAATTATATGTTGCAGTCAATTGAACTGAAATAACAATGAAAGCTGCAGTTACTGGGAATCTAATTCCATAGAAATGGACAATTAGAAATTAACTTAAAAACAATAGCCAGCTGAGTAATTCTTTTTCCTATGCATTTATTTTACATTTCTTCTCCTTTTTCTCCAACAACACAGCCAATTCTTGCTCCACAAAAAGCATCATCTTGCTGTGTACTTATGTGCATATGTGAAAAATAAAGCTATCTATCTATCGATCGATCGATCTATCTATCTATCTACCTATCTATCTATCTATCTATCATGCACTTTAGTTCTTGTCACTGCTTAACTCCCCCAGCCATTTGTCAAGTGACTTGGCTCAGGTCCAACACATATGGGGCTATAAGCTTCTTCTTTTCATACAAAGTTAAAGAGTTTCACAGAGACTGTACACTGAGTATTTCTCACCCTCCTCTTCAAATGCATCACAGCCAACCAGTAGGAGTCACTAGTGCCGCAACAAGCACATGATCCCCCAACAGCTTACCACCAGACAACACTGCCAGCTGTGCTTGATGGGGACACCCAGTTTAGCCACAGTGTCAGAGATGGAACCCTAGTTGCTGTGATGGTGGGTGAGCACAATTACTCAATACTAATAACAACACCAGGCTATCTGAATGCCACAACATTTTTCCAAAATGTACTACAACTTAATTGCCATAATACTGTAGACACTTCGACTAAACCTAGATAAAATATAGACAACATAGAATCATTCCTATAGTTGTGATACAATATACAGTGTGTAGAGTGATGTTATATCTACAGTAGCTGCAAGTATTCACTCTTTTGCTTTTCTTACTTGATGGCATGGTCCCAGATTTTGACGGTCCAGTCTGAACTGCAAGAGATGAAAACCTTTGGGTGGAAGTGGTTCCACTTTACAGCATCCACTGCCATGCTGTGGGCATCATAGGTCTCCAGGAACTGGCTTGAGTAGGTCTTGGAGCACTAGGGAATAAAGGCAAAGTGTTGCTTTGGACAAAGTTGTTATATAAACAATGGTTGCACAATATGAGGAAATCTAAAATTCTAATTGCAATTGTTTTGACTGATATTGCAATGATATTTTTTGCATTATTATTCTCATTTTCATTTGTTTTTAACCCTGTGCTTGTTGTTGCGTCTGTAACTCTTGCAGCAAAGTAAGTTACTCAGTGTCCAAAACGAATTTCTCCTTAGGGAGACTAATAAGGTACTTTGACTTTGAAAAATATATTTAAAAAATTATCATGGTGTCATTTTGCAAGGATCTGTACAAAACAAAGATATGACTAGGCTGGGACATGTAATCTGGTTAGTAAAAATGTGAAAATCAGAGAAAAACAAGACAAAGGTCCCCCCCAGTGCCACAGAATACATCATCCAACTATTTTCACATGCTGAGTAGTACTGTTCACGACTTGTAAACAGATGAAATATAAAAAAGGACATGATTTGAGTCAAATTTGGAAAAAAAAAAGTTTTCTAAAGAAGTCTTAAGAAACTTGGATAGATTATTTGTTTGAGAATGCTTTATGTATCTGGTCACATGCAATTTTCCACTGACAGCTGATGGATGAGTCTTGCTGTGACATTGCTGATTAGAGAGAGGCCAGACATCTAATATACGTGAACGTTTTAACCAAAAGAATAGAGAAGAGAGTAATCCAATCATCTGTGGTTCATAGTAAATCGCCCTATACATTTCCACAGTTTGTTTGCAATTGACAGAATAGGGTTTACAAAAGCACCTAAACAACAGCAGAGTTAAATTGCAGGGATAAAATAACTGGACAATCCAGGATTAAAAACAGCTACATAGCTTGTGGAGACAGCTGTTGCACTTCCAAGCACTGACAGATTGATTGAAAAGATTATTTATCTGTCCTCTCCTTTGGTTTCTGTGCCACTGAACCTTGAAGTGACAGGCAGAAAATATTTCTTCACAAATACTGGGTGCTTGTCTGCCCATATGTCTGCAAGGAGGGTTAGGTAAGTTAGGTGATTTCACAAAAGTGCAGCCAAGGTGTAGCATGTATCTAAGCCACAACAATCACAAGTAGTAAACTAAAAATGTTTCAAAAGTGTCTGATCACAATTAAGTCCAATGAGTAGGATAATCAGGGATTTCATTGCATTTCAGATTTTGTCATGTCAGGAATTCAAGGATAATTCTTGCCTGCTAGGATAAGATACTGCGAAAATGGTTTTACTGAAAACACAAGACGTGAATAGACACTTATGGGTGTCTGTATTGAATACTGTTATACACCATGGTGCACATCATTAAATATGGTTATTTTGTCTTTTTAAATTTCACCTAATGCAATGGTAAAGCTCTTTTATATGATGTGTGCGCTCTTGCATGCCACTTTAAGGTGAACTCTACCATCTCACTACCGAACATTGTATTCTCTTTATGATCATGTGAGATAGACTTCCCTCAAGCACTAAGTTTATAAATAGACATCAGCCAATTTCAATCATGTGTGTATTAGTCAGTGAGCTGTTTTAACAATATTGTGTTATTAAATCAATAAAATGAGACTTTTATGGGTGTCTTTCTTCCTATCCAATGGTAAAAAGAGGAAAAAAAGCATTGAGAAGGTGGAAGGCCAGCCAAAAACTCAAAACAAATCAGCTGTCTGATGTGGACAGAGAGAGCCCCTGCTTAAGGAGACATGCTTAATGCAATTTTAGGAGTGACCTAGGAGGAGTGATTTTAGGAATGTCATCCATACCTTGTGTATTTTCCCTTCCTCGGTGCCAACTAAGAAGAGATAGTCGATCTGTTTGTGAAAGTCAAACGATGTACCACAGGCTGTGGATAAGAGGCATCAAGCACTTAAATTAGACACGCACTGTTACATACAGCCTGATGTACCAGACTGATTCAAATCTGGTCTGATATCAGGTAATATTTAATGTGTAGTACTTTGCATGAGTAATAACAGTTCAATTTATTTTGTAATTTCATAAATTCTGTGTGCATGCACAAGACTGCATGTAGAGTAATGGAGACCTTACTGATGCCAGGTTGCTCTGCACCCTCTGGCCCATCAGAGACAGCACCATTTAGTGACAGTCTGATAATGTCTGTAAAGACCAGCTCATTCTGCAAGCAAACACACTGTGATGCAGTAACAGATATACTGTGTAGACATGCAAAATATAGACATAAACAAAAAAACAAGCACTTAAACAATTGCAAATGTGAACAAACCCTAACACAGGCACAGTTATCCGGAGTGCACACAAAACACATGTAATTAGCATCTTGAAAGTTAATATACTTACATTTTACAGAGATAATATGAAAAGAGAAAAAATTGCCTTTAATGCTACCATATATTATAGTATAGTATATAGTACAAGTTACAGAGATAATATACTGTATGTAACTAGAAAATAATTCCTTGGCTAACCTTGACGAGTGTCCAGGACACAATTCGGCCATCAGATGACACAGAATAGAAATTGTGGTTATTGTCCATGTCATCGTTCTGCCACCGCACCTGAATAAAGAAATAAATGAATAAATCAAGTGAAAAAGGTGAAAAAGGTTCATGTGCATGATCAAAATATTTGACAAAGAAGATACATTTATGTGACACCATCACACAAAATTCTCTATTAGGTTAGGGTATCATACCTCAGGATTGCTGCAAGTTTGGTATTAGAGAGTAAATTAGTCCACTTCCAATCCCAACTAACTTGTTTGGTATAGCTCTTAAAATGGCAAAACGTCCAAGTAAACGCATAAATGAAGTAATAATGCAAGGGTAGAGTGACTGGAACTAGACACACCCAGAATTCCCAATGCCTCTACCTTGTCCCCTCCTCTCACCTGCCAGACGGGGTCTGTGTGCTTGCCAGTCTTTGCTGTACTCTTATACAGAGGTTCCAGTCCCTCCTCTTTCAAGTTGTAGACAGCCACACAGCCGTTATAGAAGCCTACTGCCACCAGGTAGGAATGCTGCTCATGGATGTCGAGGCATAGGATGCCAGAATCTGTGGGGTAAATGAACTCTGGGAAGGCAGAGTTCTTCAATGAGTAGTAGACAAGCATGCCACGCCCCTGCTTAGTGAAGTCGTCTGGCCGGCAAAGGGATAGAGGAGAGGGGATGGGAGGAAAAATCAGGTCAAAAAACAAATATGCCTCATTAAAAAGGTAACAATTAAATATTTGATTAAATTTAGGTAAAATTAAAACAGTCTTAAAAATGTTAACATAACTGCACACTCATAAATCCTCATTTTTATCCTGTGTGCTTACATGATCCCATTCCCACAGCAAAAAGGTCCTGATATTTTTTGTTCCTGTTGAAGACAAGTACATCAATCAGTCATCTGCCCTTCATCTAACAGCAGAAAGGATATACAAACATTGAAATACAAACACTGATAAATGAGGTATACCACCAAGGACATCTTTAAAACAATAGATAGTGGGGCAGTTGCAGTTACATAGTTCATGAGCAAACCTACCAGCAGAGGGCAGTGACAGACAGTCTTTTAGCTTTGTCATATTGAAACTTCCACAAAGGCAGAAGGGTGCCCTCCTGGTCCCTGAACTCATCAGACGCATCCTCAAAGTATTTGAAATCTAAAAGGGCATAAATAAGGGCAGGGAGAAGTGAGGAAGAGAAGCGAGAATAGAAACTTGAGTATCAAATGGGATTATAGTTTATTATTCAGTCACTTGACATATTTACTAGAACATACAGTACCTTGTGCTATGTCATCAAAAGTATTCTGATTGACCATTCGTTCAAAGATCTTGGATACCTTTCCCACTTTGGAGATGTCATCATTCTGCAAAAGAAACAAGACAACATTTTAGAGAAACTTTAAACACTGCTAGATCTTGATATATCTAGGTTATTAAATGATCATAGACCAACATGAGAACATTAGTATGATGGTACAGCTTTATCATGAGTCCCAGGAAGTCATATTGTTAACTTTGAAGATACAACACAATGTTTTGATGGTGATTAACAATGTATTGTAAGGCATTGTATGTAGTGTATGTATGGTAACATTAATATCAGATATATCTGGACTAAGATGCAAATATTAGATGCATGTTAAATTTAGGCAGGAAAGTTGGTGAGCGCTCAATTTACCTGAATCTCCATCAGCACCATCTTCTTCTTGCTTTTGTCATTATCGTTCTTTGATGCTACAGCTTTCTGCTTCTCTTTATTTTTTTCTTGTTGCTGTAGCTCCTTCACATATGCATCATAGATCTCCCACTGCAAAGAGAACAGAGTTATAGTCAACCGCTGTGAGCACATATATTCACTGATGCTCAACAGTGTGAAAAGTCTGGGAATCCAGTACCTGATTAGCAGTATCAGAGAAGTTGCTGCGTGGAGGAGGTTCAGTCTGGCAGCTTCTTTCCTACAGGAAAATAAAAAGGATTCAACTGAAACTTTTGAGGCACTAGGCTATGAGTATTGTATTATACACACATCAATATTATGTTTTTCATACCCTCCAATATTTAAACTTTCCTTTTTAAATGTCAGTTATCTCAAATATTGTGTAGAAAATGTCTGTTGAGACAATACAAAAGATTATCCTTCTCCTTCCTACCCTCAGTGGGTTATTGAGGGTCTGGGATGCCCTCTCACTAAAGTTGAACTGGTTAGAAACTTTTGGCTCCTTCCTGTCAGTTTTGGATGCAACACTGTCTGGTCTGTCCTCTTCTCCAGCTTCCTCCCCTCCATCCTCTACGGGTGTTGCCTGTTGAAAACCAACAGGGGAAAGTGTTGTAACACTTGCATTATCAAGCATGTGAGAAAATGTTGATCAAAAGGACCCTGCCATTCATTGTTTAAAATGGAGCATATACTGTCCAACACAAACCGGTGCTCTGATCTTAGTTCATCAAAACATATTTTTACCGGGGTTTCTGGTTTATCCACATCAGGTTCTGTTCCAGTGTCAACGGTTGCAGTCTCTGGACACATTAAAAATATGAAATCATAATCTGACTGTGTAGAAAAAATTAACATGTCCCTCTTTGACATGTAAACTCTGAGCATGTCTTCAATTTTATAAATATTCACATATATTGAAAGTGACACCTTGTGGGACCAAGTACACATTACATTAGAGAAGAAAACAGCACTACAAATCCAGTGGGGCTTGCATGTTTGAGCACCCCAGTTAAAAAATTGTATTAATGTGCATAAAGAAGCCAAGAAAATATGGAAACATTTTCATAAGGCATCAAATGACAGATTAGACATTCGTATAATATGTCACAAAAAGTTAGATTTTATTTCCATCATTTACACTTTCAAAATAACAGAAAATAAAAAAATGGCATCTGCAAAAGTTTGGGCACCCTGCAGAGTTTCTAGCATGCACCGCCCCCTTTGGAAAGCTGAGACCTGACAGCGTCATGGCTTGTTCTCACTCATCGTCTGGAAAGACCAGGTGATGTCAATCTTAAGGTTTTAAATGCCCAGACTCATCTGACCTTGCCCCAACAATCAGCACCATGGCTTCTTCTAAGCAGTCTAGAAAACTGAAACTAAAAATAGTTGACGCTCACAAACCAGGAAAAGGCTATTAGAAGATAGTAAAGCGCTTTCAGATGCCAACATTCTCTGTTCGGAATGTAGTTAGAAAATGGCAATCATCAGGAACAGTGGAAGTTAAAGCAAGATCTGGAAGAACAAGAAAAAATATCAGACAGAACAGCTCGCAGGCATGTGAGGAAAGTATGTCAAAACCCACGTTTGACTCCACGATGCATCCAGAAAGACCTGGTAGACACTGGAGTTGTGGTACACCATTCCACTATAAAGAGATACTTGTACAAATATGGTCTTCATGGAAGAGTCATCAGAAGAAAACCTCCTCACCACAAAAATCAGTGTTTGAAGTTTGCAAATGAACATATAGACAAGCCTGATGCATTGTGGAAACAAGTTCTGTGGACCGATGAGGTTAAAATAGAACCTTTTTGCCAGAATGAGCAATTGTACGTTTGGAGAAGAAAGTGCACAGAATTTAATGAAAAGAACCTCTGTCCAACTGTTAAGCATGGGGGTGGATCAATCATGCTTTGGGGTTGTATTGCAGCCAGTGGCACAGGGAACATTTCACGAGTAGAAGGAAAAATAGATTCAATAAATTTTCAGCAAATTTTGGACGCTAACTTGATGCCATCTGTGAAAAAGTTAAAGAGAGGATGGCTTCAAATGGATAATGATCCTAAACACACCTCAAAATCCACGGTGGTTTACATTAAGAGGTGTGAACTGAAGGTTTAGCCATGGCCTTCACGATCTCCTGACCTCAAGATAAAATCTATGGATAGACCTTAAAAGAGCAGTGCGTAATAGACAGCCCAGAAATCTCAAAGAACTGGAAGACTTTTGTAAGTAACAATGGGCGAAGATACCTCAAACAAGAATTGAAAGACTCTTGGCTGACTACAAGAAATGTTTCCAAGCTGTGATACTTGCCAAAGAGGGCAGTACAAGGTATTAACTCTGCAGGGTGCCCAGACTTTTGCAGACGCCATTTTTTGTTTTCTGTTATTTTGAAAGCGTAAATGATGGAAATAAAATCAAACTTTTTGTGACATATTATGTGCATGTCTTATCTGTCGTTTGATGCCTTTTGGAGATTTTTCTTGGCTTCCTTATGCACATTAATACAATTTTTTGACCTGGGGTGCCCAAACATTTGAGCCCCACTGAATACACTATGTAACACTGTGTACAGTTATGGAAGAAGCTAATTTATATGCTTGAATATCTCACAAAGTGTTACTGTGATCTGTAAACAGAATAGTATTGCAGCATGTTTCACTAACTACCGTCAGGGAGACCCTCCTTGGCCCTCAGTCTACGAGCCTCATCGGAGTCTTGATGCAGGAGGCTGCCCTCCAACACAAAATGAACAGCCATCTGATCCACAACACTGGTTTGCTTGTAGGAACGTTCCTGCAAAACACAATAAGCAAAGATGTGAGGAACAGTGAGCAGAGAAACCTGTTAGTTTTGTTTGATTGTGGTTTGGTGAGAAGAAAATCTGTCAATGAATCACATACATGACACATTTTTGGAACAACCACGCACAGGAAAATGTCTGGGGAATAAACATTTTTTAAATATGGCTAGCTAAAAGGGAAGCAAGAACGTCTGCCCTTCTCATGAAATAATCTTCAATATGAGGTCGCTCCAGTATTGCAGTGATGCATCTATAGTGAGTAATGTAAAGTAAAGAGAATGGATATAACTTTGTTACCTTAAAGCTGTAGCGGACAATATTTTGGGGGGCATATGGGTTGTTTGCAGTAAGGATCCTTGTGGTTTCCTCTTTCAGCTCCTAATGATATCATTAAAACATAAAGAAATAGACAGAGCACTTAACATCACAGGTTACACGTGCCTGACTAATTTGGCAAAGGTATTGTTTACCTAATGACCAAAAGATGATGAACTATTTGTGGTGGAAAAAAAGTATTATACAACAAAGTCCAAACCAAATTTCCTCAACATAGCCCATGTGGATGTCTTAAACTTGAGCAATGAAGAATTCTTACAGCCTCAGTGAGCTCCAGTTGATCTGGAGGCTTAATAAGTGCTTTCCCAGACCATTCGTCCCATCCATCACCCGTATCCACTCCCTCTTCCTCATCCTGGAATTAATGTTACATACAAAATAGATTTGTATTAGTTAAATTAAAAATAGCATCACGTTGTAATAGCAAGTTTGTCATGGTTCTTTCTACTGCAGCCAAATGCAAAAATTCTGAACTTTAATCCATTTCTGGAATTTAGTCCCGAGTTTGTGATTTGGAAGTGCACCCACCTTTTTCTTACTTGCAGCTTTGGTTGACTTCGCACCAGGTAAAGTTCCCTTCTGAACAGTTGACCCCTGTGGGAAAACAAAAGAAAACAAGCTTGGCAAATATGGTAAACAAACAATTTACTTAACATAATAGCGTTAGTTCCTAACGTTAACTGTACTGCTTTTACTTTAATTAGTGTGATGTAGCATAAACATGATCATTTTGTTAGCTAAGTTAGCTAGCTAACGTTAGGTTATTTAACGCTAGCTTGCTTAACAAAGTTGGCATTTACCTTTCTCATTGATGCTGTGACGTTAGGCCCTGGCATTGCGAAAAGAGTGCTGTTTAATGACTTGACCAACAAGCTATTTAGCCTTGTCAAAATAGAGCACAACGGCACAAAGTAAAACAGAAACCTTTAAATAATTAACTTTAGCAACAGAAGACTCGCTTTTCTGCAGCTGACTGGTGCTGTATATAGGTTGCCAAGACAACCAGCCTCTCGGTCAGTCAAAAAAGTCAAGATAATTCCCACCACACGGAGCTCACACGTCGGGCTCTCGAGCTTATAATGTCTGGTTTCCAAGTTGTCAATTACTGTACCTCATTTAAATTTTGAAAGCCACAAAACATTGATAAATGGAAACAGTGTTTTGTTCTTGAGGAGTGCTCATATTTTTTGAAGGAAAAAATATAGGCAACATATATCTATTTTGTTCCAAACCGTCTCTGGTTGTCATGATTAAACGGATAAAACCAGAGTCGATTAATTGACTGTAAAAATGGTTGATACCGTAGGAGGCAAAGGAAAATAAAAAATAGAAAACCCACTATAGACTTTTACAATTCTTTTGTTAGAATAATTATGCTTAGAACGGTTTTGCTAACCATTTGCGTCCAAACTGCTGTTTTAGTATTTAATTTGATCGTTAATCACGAAAGCTGAGTGACAAAGAGCACATTAACACATAGGCCAATGTGGAGGTGCCTGAGATAAGAAGAAAGCTATAAACTGCATGAACTGAATACACCGTCATTTTCTGTACTTATGCTGAAGTGCTGTAAACGGACTCTACTTGCTGAAAGTAAACACACTTTTAAGATAACTTCAGTGATTTTGTCCATTCTATAACAAATAATGATCCTAATATCTTTCTATTAAATATTGTCAATTTACCATGAATGTACTTCCCTACGCATTCCAATATGATCTCCTCTGTGATTGGTCAGACTTGTCATGAATACTCAATAGACCCGGAAGTGGGGCGGTACTGCTGTTTTGCTGTCGAGTCACCTCTGTTAGGATGGAGGAAAACGAGCTGCTATCATGCTGAAAAACGAAGGATCCAGACAACCAAGCATCATCAACCAGGATAGTTGGGCATAAGTCACCGTTTATCTTGACTGCTGTATTGTTTTTTGTAACGCTTTGCCAAAATGATGGAAGAAATAGACCGGTTTCAAGTACCTCCAGTCAACGGAGAGACACAGCCTTTGGTAAGAGAGGAAAGACAAAAACACATCGTATACAAATAATTCTTTTGAATGCATACGGCAGCAATTTAGCTTGTGTGTTTACCGTGACAGCTGTGTGACATAATCTGCGTGTGAGAGCTATAACTGATAGCAATCTACAGCTTTGGCACAAACTGGAGCGGATGGGTGTAGCTTGATTTTTTTTTTTTATATATAGATGAAAGATAGCGGCTATAACGTTTTATCTCTCTCCATAGAGTTTGCATAAATAATAGCCTACATATGAGAAAATTACAAAATAAAAATAATTTACTTTATTGTATCATGGCAATGAAACTATGCATTTGAACAAAATCATGATTTTATTTTTTAAATCCACATCAGTATGCGCGTTTCCATCAAAAGCTGATATTGCCCACTGGTTTTACATTTCGTCATGTGGTGACGTGTTATTTGGTTCGGGATGGCTGTGAACCCAAATGATCGCGTGAACAGGAGCTCTGTCCACACCAATACTGCAGACTATAACCCTCAGGATGGTTAGCCCGAGCAGGCCCATAGTAAGAGAATATCCCCTCCCATTGGTTGATTATATGATAGACCTGCCAGTAAAATTAAAATAGATATAGCTCAAGAGCAGCCAGTCATGACAAATGTTTTCTGTGCCAGGATAATATAGGCCCAACCTGCACACTGGACAAGATCTGATCATATGATATGACCACCAATAACTTACTTTTCTTATTCCCTGGATTTCATTTTGAGTTAAGCTTTTATTTCAGCAATAGCTTATCACCATAGATAGTTCTGATACGCCAACCTTATTCTCAACACTTCTAAAAAAAAAAAGCAGTCTGAAACAGCAGTCCCTTTTTTTTTTTTTTTTAAAGAATTTTCCTTAGGGGTTTAGGCAAAAGCAGAGCTCCAAGGTCTACTATTCATTACCATACCCATGATGCCCTAAAGGCCCATGAGGCTAAACACCAGCAGCTATAACAGAACAACAGACAATCTCCACTACAGAAAGTCTTCTGCTTCTTTCGTATGCCGCAGCAATTGCCTCTTCTTATGAAGATGTAATCAGTCTGCTCCTGTGTTTCATCCAGTAAGACTTCCATGGAATGAAAATCAATATCAGAGACACACATGGACTGTGGCCGCAGTGTGTCTGTGGTCAGCTTATATTCTAACACTCAAATCGAATAGTTTATTCCTTATCACGTCATGTAATTATTATGCCAGAGTCAAACAAAAATGTGGGTCCCTCACTTTACATGTAAACCATGACTGATTGTGTCGGGATCACAGTTGCTGTGGCACACACGGCTCTGCATGCTCTTAATGCTATTATCTTCATTGTGATTCCTAAACAGCATGAATACGCTTGGCACCTGCTTCCTTGTTGTGAATACATTTCTCACAAATAAAACAGCTTTTTATAGATTTTTGATTTGAATCACTGAGTTATTTTCTATTCTCAAAGCTGTTTCAAGCTCCAGATTGCAAATCATTTTTAACCTGCCCTTAATTTAAATTGTTTTTTGTTTTCTTTAACGGAACATGGTATTCCAATAACTACCCTTTTACAAATTGTCCCATCGTTAAGCAAGCAAGGACATTTGAGAATGATTACTGTAGGCTAAATCTAATTGTGACAGATGCAGCCCAGTTTACATCGTCATAAGGATAGCATTCAACTGTGTTATTGGTCACCTGATGTTTCAGTCTACACTTCTATTGGCCAGTGGGAGGCTGTGATGTATAAGCCGTCCAGTCGCTTGGTGTCTGTGCTGTGTCAGCAACCTTGTGGCTATTCATCATCAGCAGCAGCTGGAAAAGAGTCGTAGGATAGGGTGATGAAACTGATACACTGAGAGGTCATCTCATTTATATGTGTGTACACATGTTTTTGTGTGAGTGAGTGCAGGTGTATGTGGATGCATGTTGAAGGTCAGGGGCACCAAACAGGTTTGAGTTTTAATAGCAAAATCAATGTGTCACCCCAATGTTTAGGCCAGGTTTTAATCATTCGTCAATGACTGTCAGCACCCACAAATGGTTTTACAGGGAACTATTGGTTCTTAATGTTTGTTTTTAAAGGTGCCCTGCCACACGTATTTCATTACTTTGTGGTAATATCTGAAGTTCTATCATGGGCCCTGTACGATTTTTGGTGGAAAAAAATGCCTTGGTTACCTTGTTTTAAGCCATCCTAGCATGGTACAGAAAGCCTGCAGGAAAACTCCGTTTGTGCCAGTTATCAATAATATTCAACAAGCTAAGCTGCTCGACGCTAATTGGCTAACAGCTAGCCAATGAGAGCCTGGCTATCAGTGTCCTTTACCCATCGCAACTGGGCGAGCTCATGAATAGTAATGAGCTCAGTCAATATGACGTCAGACTGACCAGCTTGTGTAATTAGCCTGATTTCTCCGCCTATTTCTTTTCAGTGGCCAGAGCTGACAGAAAAGGTAGCAGTTTATTTTCACATTCACGACATAACACAAACAAAAATGGACCAAACATATTTCAAAAAATGCAAGTAAAAACGTTTTTCTGTGGCAGGGCACATTTAATGGCCTATTTGGTTGAGCTAACTGTTGTGACTGACTTTTCAGCAAAGTAAGAAGTTATTGACGTCTGGGAAATTTTGGTAGCAATTTTTTTAGGCCAAACTTTAGAATGATTTAGTGTAAGCTGTTCTTTTTTAAGAGGAGTTTTAGCTTGTTTATTGTGGGCTACCTGCTGGTTGCTATCTGATGCTTCCCATGTTTAAGAAGTGGCAGGGAATTCTGTCACAGACAGCTTAATACTGAATCCCTTTTATTATTCATTGTCAGTTCTGCTAAAAAATTGAAAGAGATTTACTTGACAGACAATATGACCTGTCCATGGTGGAAGAAAAGTGTGGAAAACAAGAATGAATTAAAAAAAAAAATGCTTTGGATAAGCGTTATGATCCAAGGGAAGGGCCTGTCACAGAACAGAAAGAGCTCATGTTTGTGCTTATTACAGTGGGAAAGCCTCATCCGTGTGCTCTGCTTTGATTGCTCCAACTATTGTGTATACCGTAGTCTCATTAATTATTCTGGCTAAATGAACACCGCTTCAAAGCCAGATATTACCATGGGGATTGGTTTAATGCTAATATCTTAAAAAGGTAAACTAAAAGGTAAATTAAAGAAGATATGTGCAAATGCCCTTAGACTTTAGAGGGTTAAAGACACTTTAGATTTTATGAATTAAAAAACAAACATTATATGAAGTATAAACACACCTAGGCCTGTTATGTGTCTTTAAGGTATCTAACACTTTAATTAAACATTCTATTTTATATTGAAACATATTTATAAAAGCAGCATACTGTATGTCAGTGGCCTAAGCCTTATATGATTTTTCAACTTTACCTGTAAAGTTCTTAGTTTCAACTGCAGTTATTAAGTTATAGTCATTTAAATATAGCAGCCATTTCTCTGTAGAGAATGCACAGTTGTTGAAAGCCAAATGCCTTCGTCCATGTGGCAACAAGGGGAGGCCTGTAGGATCAACATAATGTGGAGCTCTGTCAGCAGAGAAGGCCAAGCTCTGCCCGGCTCCCCTCTCTCAATCTGGGGAAACTGTGGCCCCAACAGCAACCCCCTCTGTTCTCCCACGGCCTTCTCGCCACGCCATCACTGCTCACACATAAAAGAAAGAGAGCCTGCTACATAGGCAAAACACTCAAGCCTATTGATGCTGTAAACCAGGCAGCAACAGTATAGTAGCACATAGAATTGGGAAACCTTGCCAGGGTATTGGACACAAGCAGGTTAAAAAAAACGCGCAGATTTTCTGGGCTATGTAGGCCTGTGTTCAGTGGGTTGCTCTGTGCGCTAAGTTGATTGTGACCTCAGTACTGTTTTCAATTTTAGGTGTCCAAAGGAAGTATTATACAAGTTAATTTGAATTTTCTTACTGATAAACAGATTTGGTCCAAATGTAATCCCTGTCAGCTACTGAATTAGCAAACAATGCCATATCTGAAGAAACAGGACCCTGGGATATTTTTCTGAAAGATATGAAATTGTACTAAAATAAGATTGCCACCTGTTAGTCGTAATGTTGTTATTTAGTCATATCGAAGCTAACATGCTCTGTACTGTGCCTTTTTATATTTTTCTAGGATCCAGCGGCATCCTCGACCTCAGAGACAGACCCTGAAACCAAGGGAGAGACTATGGCCATGAACTACAAGCCCTCACCACTGCAAGTCCAAATAGGTATCCCAACTGGCACACGGCAAATCATTACATGGCATAACTCTCAATCTATAATCAAGGTTCAACAGTAAGCAGTAGCAAAGACTGCAGAGCCCTCGTAGAATGGAAATAATTTAACACATTTGTGCATGAAATTTGCCACAGGGCTACCACCGTTTGCAAATTAAACTCAGGTCGAAATAAGCACAAACATTCTGTTCGTCATTAGTTTATATCCAGTACCAAACGATATTTTCTTATTTTTCTTATTAGTATTGTATGTCAGTGAAATTATATTCCCCAGCATTGCAATTTACGTATGCTGTCAGAGGTGTCGGAACGTTTTTTAAGATGCCTCTGTTGTTCCTCCGCAACACTGTCAAAGCCTTTGTCACACTCAGGATTTCTCATGTATTTAGTCAAGGACTCTGTTCCAAAAAAGTTAGCTGAACAGTATTGTTTCCTGAAACTCACCAGTCAATAGCTCCAAAATATTTGGTTTTATCAAAGTATTACATCCTCTAAAACATATTTAAATTAAATTAAAGGTTGTGCCTGTGCTGGCTATATAGGCTGTAAACTGTATAGCAGTTGTATAACAGATAAGATTATTAAAAGCCAGTTTAACATATTTATCATCAAATCAACAAATATCAACAAATTAAATCATATAAATCTACAGCTGATGGTCAGGAAGATGTCATGTATTTACTGACGGCCTCACATCCTGTGGTTGCCCAGAGAAACAGAGGGACCTTGCCAGGAAGGGATCAGTGAAGAATGGCACTGTGGGGAGTCCTGTCAATCAACAACCCAAGAAGAATTCCAGGACAAGGTAACTGCTTCATATGCCTTCTTGTTTCCTGTGATGGTGACCAACTTTACAACAAATGGCACTCTTACTCACAACCAAGCTTTTTAGAGAAGGGGATGTTTTCGTGGGTGTGATTAGTGATAAAAAAGAGGCAGTGCACTGAGCAAAAACCCAGTATAGCCAGCAGCATTGACAACTGGATCATCTGTCTGTCTAATCCCACTCCCTTGTGGATTAATGGAAATATTAGAAAGGTTACCAACTAGTCTGCCCTCCGAGTCTCAGAGGGGAAAAGATAATCTGGAAACGTCTGCAGTCTGAAGGCTACAGATTAGCCCCAATTTTTGTGTCTTTGTGGCCTATAAGAAGAGCGCCATGCTCGGGCCAATTATCTTGTTTCTGTCATACATGATTTGAAATGTTTAGAAGTATGTTTGTGGGTGTTTCAGTAACAATGCATTTCACTGCTTGGGGAAAAGTGTAAAAGACTTGTTGATTGTTGAATGCTTTTTCAAGTTTTGTCTTCTGTCTTCTGCGTGTCGTCTTTGTTTTCCGTCTCGTTTTCTGTGCTCATCTACAGGTTGGTGGTACCAAACAAAGGCTACTCCTCTTTAGACCAGAACCCAGATGAGAAGCCCCTGGTAGCACTGGACACTGACAGGTACTGTACATTATTTACTATAAGTTCTATTGCACTAAAATATGACACAGTTAGAACAAACTTTTCAGGGATATTTGCTAACTTGAAGTTTTGTAGGTCTTACTCTGTCATAATGGTACATTAATCCTTAGAGCAACTTGGGAGAGTTCTTAACAGATGGGGTCCTAAAAAAGGGGCAAAGCCTCTCCCAGGGCGCCGGATTAGAGGATAGCAGGGATGAGGATTTGGACAGGGAAAAGCGGCTCAGTAGGAGTGCTCGCTTGCACCCTGTAACAGCAGGTCTGCATTTGACACAAATGAGTCCCACCCTTTGTGCCCTCCATATGCTGCTACTCTCGTGTGAAATGAGCACTCTGGAAGCTAACCGAGCTTACATCATGTACTGCATCATACACACCCTCTGACAGGCTTTCTGACTCACAGTCACACAGGACACCCGTTTGTTTATTGTCTACATTTTAGATTCTCGTGCAAAGACTTTGCACAATGTCGCTCTGTTCTATTTGTTTACAGTGTACGAAAGGCGGTTTACTCATTTGGAGGAAAAAAGCGGCATTAGCATGATATTACTACTCGTTAGATCACATTTTATATAAGAAAGGTTGACCTGTATGTTGTTGAACATGCGCTACAGTATTTTAAAGGGACCATGGCATACATTATTTTAATGTATAAGAAAATAAATAACCCTGATGATGTCACCACGGTTATTTAGATACTAAATAGAGACTAAAAAACAGAAAGTTGGCATTACAAATTGGGACCAGTGAGTTTGAAAGATTTGGGCATTTAGCAGACAGGAAGGGTAGAACAAAAGAGCTTACAGAGTTGCATTATGGGAAATGCAGGATCCAGCATTTTTTAGGCTTGCTTGACCCATACTTATTTTATTTTATATTCTGTGGATATTGCTCCCTCTGCTACTTCAATTTTAAACCGTTCTTTAAAAATCTGAGTCTAGCAGCAAGCAATACTAAATTGCTAGACTACCCCTTTATACATTTAGATGTAATTTTCCTATTTTTCACTATTATTTGCACCCTCTTCGTTTGAGACGCTTGTGTCTAACTGCTGCTGTCTCCTGTCTTTCAGTGATGATGACTTCGACATGTCCAGATACTCCTCATCAGGATACTCCTCAGCCGAGGTGAGATGTCTGAGGGACCAGGTATCTATACACGCATTATACTGTTTCACAGCATCATTTACTGAATCCACAAACATCACTACCTGATCGCCCACTTCCATTGTCACACCCTTCACACCAGGTATATGTGCACCCATTTGAAATTTTTTTTTATTCTGGTTCCTCCAAGGATTCCTATTCCTATGTAATTATTTATCCATAATTCTCATCCAAATTCCTGTTCATTTCTTCCTTTTACAGTAAAATAATTTGTGTTTGTTTGTGCTTCTTGCCCCACACCACTGCTAACAATGACCTTCCTGCTCTATGAAAAAATGTATTAATTTGGACCACCCTGTTTTCGAACATCAATGATGAGATTTTTTTTTAGAACTTTTAGAAACTAATTTAACTAACAAGGTAGTTCCTAGCTTAAGGATTTGTCAAAATTGTCATGAAGCTCTGATGCTGAGCTGATGCCGTGCCTTGTCTCTTTTGCCTCTGCAGCAGATCAACCAGGACCTGAACATCCAGCTCCTGAAGGATGGGTACCGGCTGGATGAGATCCCGGATGACGAGGACCTGGATCTGATCCCCCCCAAAGCAGTCAACCCCACCTGCATGTGCTGCCAGGCTGCTCCCTCCACAGCCTGTCAAATTCAGTAGCACCCCCCCCCCACCAAAAAAAAGCAACAACAAAACAACTACTGACCAGTGGCAGAAAGGAGGAAAAACTATCGACTGGCAATGGCACAAAGGGAAATTAAGAAATGGAGATAGGTCAAGTCTTGAGAAAAGAGTCAATATGTACAGTATCTGTGCTCGTTCCTCCTATGGCAGGATATGTGCATCCTACTTGATTGATGGCAGAAACATTACCTCTAAGGAAAACATGTTACTTTTGCTTCTTCTTCGTTTGACTTCCATTTCATGCTTGGGAATATTGTGGTTTACAAGGACCATTAGGGATTGTGCGACATTGTGGAAGAAAGCAAACAAAATCAGTTGACTGAAACATATACATGAATTGGTGACAAGGTTATCCATTGAATCTACTTCTTTTACTCTTGTGTCATTGACGGTCAGCTTCGATAGACAAGAAGAGATTGGGAGTTATGTAGTGGCCATTTTTTTGTTCTCTCTTTATCATTTCTTTCAGCCAGTCCGAAGGACAAAGCCAGTGCTTTGTCCTTCAATGTATATGCAGTATGTGTCATGAGAAGGACGTGTGTGTCTAAATGTGTCCAAGAAAGTAGTGCTAAACCGTCAAGCAGCTGACAAAACACTAAAGCTTACACTCACAACACTAAGTTTTTCAATTTTCTTTGTCAAGTTTGTCTGTAAGAGTACACCATGGTTGTACTGCTTTATTATTTCAAATTTGGTTAAAAGAAGCTAAAACAAATAGTTTTGCATGTTGCCTGTTAACACTGTGTGCGAATGACCCGCCTGTGCAGATGATTAATCAGTTTTTATTGATTAATCACATCCTTGTGCCGATGAGACCATTGTGTGAGCCGTTCTTTTAAAAACATCAAGTTAGTAATGTTTAGGTTCACCCACTGTAATATCAGTAGATATAGAGAAACTATTATTAGAAAATGCTCATGAGTTAGTGCACACTTTCTTTGTTTGTCCATGTTAGCCTCAACGTGAGTGGGTGTGTACAAGGCGCACAAAGCAGTCATCACCAGTGAATGTGGTTACAAAGTAATAATAATAAGAGTTAATAATAAGTGGTTTAGAATACCTGCAAATACATAGAAAGTTGTGCAATTTTGGCAATACCCGTTATGGGTTCTGAATAATCTATAAAGTGATGAAATAGGATTTTTGTTTTCATAAAAAGACAAAATTTTGTTTTGAAGTGTATTTGGTTTGTATGGTTGTACATCTGCACATATTCCCCTTGAGTTTTAATATAACCAGTTTGTCTGAACTGATTTGGGGACAAGAACTGTATATGTAGCACCAGACACAGCTGTGTATTGTCAATGATTTATGCCAATAGATGTTTCCCATAATGTTGAAAAGGAAGTAGTCCTTGTTATTAGGAAGAACTGAATGCATAATGTCTATTTGTCATGTTTACATCTCTAAAAACATCTCTAGAGCTCTACAGACATCTATTTTCTAGTAGATGATGATCAAAGTCACTTGCATGTGTATCTCCTCTAAAACAAATGACGGTCGAAGATCAGGCTGGGTTTCCCAAACACACAAAACATTGTAACTAGTATGACACCTGAAAAACATTTTCTATTTAACATAACTTAAACCTAGATAAGCATTTATATCTGGTTATATAACTGCAGCAGCAAGTATGTGTGCACTTTACTATGTTGTTGTATTCTCTTCTTGTAATGTTCCGGATATTCTTTTCACTCATGTTCAAAGGATTTGACATCTAGGTGTGAAATTACTTCTGAAATACCGTGCGCATCAACTATTAACAATCTTATCTTTATTATCTTAATGGATATGTTGCAGTGTTTTGGGGAACTTTGCATTAATCACGCTCTGCTGATTTTGTTAGCACGTTTACAACTTGGTGGTTTTTAATTTTTCTGAAAATCCATGCAATAACGACTGCAGCAAAAGATAGTGTGTAATGTATGAATCCAAATGATTGCATCTCTTCGATCTGAGAGAGTGTTTGGAGAGATGCCAGATCTGCAAGCATACATGTAAGCATGGTCAAGAAAGGAAGGCTTGTTTTTGCTCTGGTCAAAGGAATGAATGAATAATACCATATGTGGATAGTAAACTGATCTAAAGCTATTTGGAAAGAGCAACATGCTAATTGTACCCTGTAAGAGGGAATTTCCTTTTTGTAACACTAATATACTGTACCTGATACAGCCTCAATGTCTCTACGGCATTTGAACTAGAAAAGTAAACAAGCATAACAATTTCATTTTTAAATAAGGTGCCATCTGTGTAGATAGTAAGTAGAAAAAATACGTGAATAGTACAGTAGGTCAGGAAATATGTCACTAATGGAGCTACTAGCTAAAGGGTGTATTGGACCAGTAGCTTTACAGTTAACGTTGACATTGGGAGACTTACTTTCTGATTGACTATGGTGCTGATTTTTGTCTTCTATCATTAACATCATCCTAATAGATTCACACACACACACACAGATGTGTGGACTAGCGGCGGTCAATGTCGTCTCACTTGAGGCGTAGCTTCACTAGCTTTTGAGTTCAGAGTCTAAAGTAATGCATTGTAACAGAAGCTATTTATTTGCAGTTGTGTGTTTTTAATTTATTTTTCAAGAATGGAAAATAATTCATTTGCAGCCAGATGTTTTTTTTTTTTTTGTCAGGTGCTTATGATTGTGAACTGGTTCCATTTAGATTTTAACAGTGTCAAAGTTCTGTGTATAGTGCAACATATCAAAAAATAAATATTAGATACCTGATATGATGTGTGTGATAGTGTGTTTAAGTTAGTTTTTGTAATTGTAAGTTTTTTGCGATAAACAATGACTTACATATTTCTGATTAGGGGGTGAAGTCTCCAATGCAGCCTTAGTTAGTTCTCAAGTGCTCCTGTCTACCACCTCGTCTGACGGCTTCAAACTGTTGTCCCTGCAGGAGATGAAAGAAATAGCTAATGTATGAAGCAGTTGGCCTGCCTCCCACACATAGTCTCTACTGCTGCTGTGTGATTACCTACTGAGGTGACTGAATATAACATTGTAGCCAGGAAAGAGAGTATGGGAAGGAAGGATACATCGATGAAGACTAGAGAGTGTGATGGGTGGGGGTTGGGTATTTGTGATTAGCCTTGAGTTGATCCCTCGGGAGCAGATGGTGAATGGTGGCTTACCTACAGAAGACGCCCTGAATTCCAGGAGCTAGTTTGTGTCCACGCTGTAAGCAGTGGCGCTGAAGTTGACGAAGACATAGTAAGAAGGCTCATGAGACAGCAGCGCTCAGAGACAGGTGAGGAACATTTCCATGCCCAAAATGGTGCCAGTAGAACATAGCTGACTTAATGGGTTTAGATATGATACATTATTGTAAACTTTGGGAGCCTCCTTATGGCTGTCCAGGTTAGTTGAAAATATGGTAGTCTCTTGCAAATGACAAAATGGATGGCCCATCTTCAGCCACCTATTCCTGATGAAGTTGTCAAGGATATCTCTAATAGGAACTGCAAAAATCCTCAGCATGATCAATATAGCATGTCAATTTGAATGTGTCTGGCCTTACCTTAATGTAACATCAACTTTTCCGCATAGATTGAGACCATTACATAACTCAGGCAGGACGTGACATCATGTTGCTGAGAGACCTGAGTGTTGCCTCCGTGGTGCTACTGCTCTGTGTCCAATGTCTGCATGGATCGGCTCTCCCTGCCATGTCCTCTTATGAGTTCACAGCCTACCGGATGCAACAGTACAACTTGGCACAACATAAGCATGGTAAGTTCAGAGAGTAACTCTTTATGTCCAGTGGTGGAAAATAATTATGTGCATTTACTCAAGCTTGGTACTTAAGCACAGTTTTAAAGGTACTTTACCATCCATTTTATGCTGCTTTATACTTGTACTCTGCTACATTTCAGAGATAAATGCATTTTTTCTCCACTATATTTATCTCATTTAGCCATAGTTACCTCTTTAAAGATTACAATTTTACATAAAACTAAATATGATTCTCTTACATACAATGCATTGTTAAAGATATAACCAGTAATTTGCCAATATTTTTGGCTTGAGACCCCCTATGCAAAACGCAGTGTCTAACAATATTTCCCAAAAGCAATTAGAGGAAAGTCTGGAGAATAAACATACATTTGTGGTGATGTTTTTTTCTTCTTTCCTACCCCATTAATCATCTTATAACCACCTGGATATATTTTGTTAACAATGTTTGTTCACAATTTATCAATGTCAGATATGACCTATTAGTCAAAACCCTATTTTTCTTTAGAACGAGTAATTTTGGCTGATAATACGAATGTGAATGTAAATGTAGGATGTGTAATTACGTTTTTTTTCTTTACATTGTTGTATTTGTACTTTTTCTGAAGTGAAGGATCTGAGCACTTCCACCACTGCTCACCTCACATATTATTATTATTATTTAGCGCTTTTGGGGTGATAAGTGCATCAACATACAGCAGCTAAATAATTGTGACAAGGGTTTCATTTACTGTATTAACACATACACTCAAGATAACATGGCCAATGATATTGAAGATCACATGTCAGCTCATCTGAGCTACTGTAAACATAAGGACCTTTATTGACAGATAAATATTGATATTGCATTTTTTAATTTTCTTAAATTGTAAAAAGTAAAAGCATGCATTGTGCATTATGTGTTTGTCTAGAGTTTTAAAATATTATATACATTATATTGTTGGATAATTGTTACAGATATGGAGATATGTATTTCAATAATGTAGCTAATTGAGATGGAGCCAATTTGAGCTATTATTGTGTCTCATGTATAGCAATATATCTCATAAGTCTATCATGTTTGCATGTAAAATCTTAATGCAATTTTACATAAAATCTATAGCTGTAAAATAAAAGTAGTGGAGTAAAAAAATACCACATATTTAATCAAAGTGGTTTGAGTTGATATTTGTGTTCATTTTACCCTCGTCTTTTTGTTTGTCTGCTGAGGTTGCCGTGGAGCTATCGTGGTGGCAGAGGCACGTTCAGCAGAGGAGCCGGTGCTGACTCGCCGCTGTGTCATCATGAAGGTGCTGGACTTCACCACAGACAAATACCTTGAGGCCAAGAGGCAAAATGCTGCTGCCATCCTGATCCTGCTGCCCAAAAATATCTCCAGTATTCCTCAGGACACTGTACAGGTAAAGTTACAGGTAGTTATAGGTAACAAGTTATCCAAAAACACCTTTTTGCTCCAGGACATGCTGCAAGGCAACAAAGAAAAAATACAGCCTCTTTTCTGATCCATCAGAGTATAATATCTTATATCTTAGTGCTCCAGGGTATTATGTAACAGCTTGCTAAAGTTGTATGATCACCACACCACAGAGTAGAATGCAATTGCTGCTATATAATAATTGTTATATGCCAATGAAAGAGTTGTTTCAACAATTCCTTTTTACCCATGCAGTCTTTCATGGTGAGTGAGAGTAAAGCCTTGCTAAAGGAGACGCTCATGCCCGTGTATGTGGCGCCTGAGGATGAACAGCTGCTTTACATGTATGATGAGGTCAAGCAAGCTGCAGCCACCCGGACCTCATCCATATTCGTTAGAGGTGAGAAGAGGATATCACATTTTACTGTAAGGGAGCTGAAAAACAATACTACACTGAGGTTTGTATGCTTTCATTTTGGCAGTCCTTCGAAGCATGGTCACAGCTACAGCCTTTCAGATCTTAGTGAGCAACAGTGTCCCTATTAAGGGCTTCACTGACAACGCCATTGCTACACTGGAGGCGAGTATGGAACTATGCAGAACAGAGGAGTAAAAACCTTTGATTGACATTCTTTAAATTTCAGTCAAACTTGATTAGTTTAGCTTGTGATTGGTCCTCAGTCCTGCACTGTGTAACTGGTGATGTTTATTTCAGGGGGTGCTTCCCGGAGCAGGGGAGGATGTACCCACTATTGTCATCACTGCCCACTATGATTCCTTTGGGCTCGCACCAGTGAGTCACATAAAAATGATGAAAAACAATTTAAGCACTGGCAGTATAACACTATGTTCATGCATATGTGTGTTTTTGTGTGTAACACAGTGGTTGGCATATGGAGCAGACTCTAATGGCAGTGGGGTCACCATCCTGCTCGAGTTGGCGCGTCTCTTCCAAAAGCTTTATAGTAGCTCAAGCACCATACCACCGTGAGTTACAATTATTTCCATAGAGGGACCTTTTAACATAACAAAACATATGTTATTTGGTGATTCATGTGTCCAAAGCACCCAGTAATGCTAACAGTGTTAGCACTAGAAGCTATGAGAGCATACATTTTTATTATGGGGTAAAGACTATAACATGACGATCTGATAGATGCTGCTAAAACCAGTAAAAAGGATACTATAGTGTTTGGTCCGTTCAAGATAAAATGCTTGACTGTTAGACAATTTTCAGATTTGTTTTTTGGTCTTTTAGATATAATTTATTGTTCTCCTTAACCGGAGGAGGAAAGTACAATTTCCTTGGCACAAAGAGATGGATTGAAGAGAATCTGGACCATGCTGGTGAGTCTTTGGGCTTTGGGACCAACGCTGGATCGAACATATAGAAATTGGTCCACAGCACTACTATATCTGAACATGTTTTGGTTTATTCCATTTGTTTATTAGTTCAATTTCATCGAAATCTTTTTTTTTTTTTTTTTTTTATCTGCAGAGACCAGCCTGCTTCATGACAATGTGGAATTTGTGCTGTGTTTGGATACACTGGGCAACAGTGATGAACTGTACGTGCATGTGTCCCGCCCTCCTAAACCCAACACTCCCATGCACTCTTTCATGCAACAGCTGGAGGAGGTAACAAGCTTTACGGCCCACAATATGGAGTAGGTCTTTCTCAATTTTCATGGACTAAGATGTGTGATTACTCCTCCAGGTGGTGTCCTCCAGGTTTCCCCATGTGAAGGTGGGACTGGTCCATAAGAAGATCAATCTTGTGGAGTCCACACTAGCGTGGGAGCATGAGCGATATAGCCTGCGCAAGATACCAAGTTTCACTCTGTCACATCTGGAAGACCCCAAATCTGAGCTCCGTGGCTCCATGCTAGACACCATGTAGGTTCTTAATTTGGTTTATGATGATTATGACTAGGTGCTTGAAAGCCTTATTTATTACTATGAGATAATATGAAAAGATGATGCAAAGAGACACATCACAGGGGTCTCTGTGTCTTCTCACAGGTCACAAGTGGATTTCAGGAAAATGAAGCGTAACGGTATCATCGTAGCAGAAGCACTGGCACGTTATATGTACAATCTCTCTGGCAAGGTGATTAAATACATTAAAACAGAATGCATGTCTCCAAATACAAAAACTCCAGTTTATTTGTTCATCCGCATTTTAATGATTGATTAAGCTTCATTATCTTCCACAAGGGTTCACCAAAAGATGTTCAGGTTTTCAAAGGCCAATTGGTAAGTTCCTGTTTTTTTCCATCATGTAAAGATAAGTACTGACCTCTGGTGGTAGTTTGTAGGTATTGCAGAGTGTTTGCGTACTCAATAGCCTAGGTCTGCAAAATAACCGTAACTTGTTCATTTGATTAATTTAAAGATTGGGGGGGCATTGGAAGACCATTGATTTAGATAAATTTGGACTGTAAAGTGTAGAAAGTTATTTAAATATTTGTTTATACTAGTAATTAAAAAAAAAACAATGTGAATTTCAAATAAGGTTATTTTATAAGTAAAGAGTAGGACTCCTTGACATACAATTATTTAAATTTTTATGTGATGGCACATATGATATTTTCTACATTTTTCTTTTTTCTTTTTTTCATTTTTCTTTCTAAATTCTTGATGCAGGACTTTCATGACGGTCGTATGTCCAGTCTGATGTCCTTCCTGACGTCAGTCCCTCGAGCCACCCAGCTGCTGGATAAGGAGCCCAGTCACATCGTTCTGGTTAACTCACTGGAGCACGAGTTGAAACGTTACCTGCAGCAAGTTCACAGACATGCCTTCCGACAGGACAGGAGGTAAAATGTGGTAGTAGAAAACACATACTGTGCAATGCTTTCCTACTGCAGAAAGAAATACAACAATATCACTACTGATTGACTATATTTATTCATACAGGGACCCTGATGTTACCTTTTTTGATCAAATGAACCCACCAGTAGTGATGTACAGGTAAATATCTGTGCTCATATGCACTTTGTGCATAAATGCCAATTTGATATTTGGACACTGACATACTTTTTCTTCCAGAGTGAAGCCTGCTGCCTTTGATCTCTTCCTCGGCGGCTGCATTGCTGCTTATTTGGGGATTGTTTACTATACCATTCAGGTTTGTTTATATATCCTTGTATATTGTCCATTTATATTGTATTGCATAGCATCTTGTATGTTGTCTTATACTTTTAGGTAGATGACACGTGACATATTAGGTTTGTTTTCTCACAGTATCTGTCTGTTCTCCCTTACAGAATTGTGGTTATCTCTACACAAAGCTCAAAGCAGCAATGAAATCCAAACACGAGTAAATAAGACTGTGAATACTGAGTCTATGACCAGGGTTTTGAAGTCTGCATTGCAAAATGTTGGAGCTCTGCTTCACTGGCTGTGCAGAACATGAAAGAAAAGCAACAACAATCTTCTAAAACTAATCACATGCAGAACTTACAAAGTGTGCATTTGCTTTTGAAATGTATTGTGTCCATACATCCACTGTACTGTAAACCAATTATTATATGAACCAACTGGAATTTTGAGAGATGTACTGTAAACACAATAAATAAAGGAGGAGTTTGGGATTTGCCTCGCATTAAAGTATACTGTAGAAGGGAGCACAAAATACAGATCAGATTTGATTGAAGCATCCGTAAAGGACGTTGCTGCCCCTTCATTACTATGATTCCCCATGTTCTCTGCTCTGCATCTGTTGACATGGATTTGACTGAGCTTCACGTGGCAGTCAAACAAGGGCCAGGCACTGCAGTGAGATGAACAACCAGTTCCTGTCACAGATAACTCAGTGAGGGCAATGGAGACACAAAGGCACCCTACAGCGCTTGGTGAATTATTGATGCTCATGTGGCATGCTGACAGTGAATAGAGGTGACCCTGGTTGGTGGTGGTGATAGTGGGTGATTCTTAGAAATCCCATCTCTCCACTGGATTGTTCCAGTTCTGCAGATCCAAGAAGATTTTGTTTTAACTACGAGGTGGCTAAACAGCTGGGAGCTGAGCTTTTTATTTGAGATCAGTGCTGGATGGTTTGTAAAGGCCCTGGGAGGGAAGTAGGTCATGGACAGTGACCCAAGGTATGTGAGTCTCTGCAGGGGGGCCGGGACTATTAGAAGAGAAGATTAGTGGCCAAGTGCTCAGGTAGCACAGAGAGATGTTCTGCTTCAGCAAGGATGCTCTTAATCGGTATCAACTTCCAACATATAGATTCATCACAATATCTACAAGTAAAACAAAGTTATTACCATCTATTTGTTCATTGTTGAGGAACACAAATCCTATGCATGCGCAAATACTATATTGTGATACACTGAACACAGAAATAGTAATATATACCAGCAAAATAGGTAGCATGCACAACTCAGCAACCATTTTAAGCAGAACCCCCTGCACACATATTAGAAACAGTAGCAGGAAAAACATTAAGGGTAAAAGAACAACAGATGCACAAGTATGAGGGCAAGGGAGGAGCTACCAGATGACAGGGGAGGAGAAGGATGCTCATGACTTTCAGGCAGACTGGAGGGAAGCACCAGGGGAAAATAAGTAAGACAACAAGTGAAGATGGCTCTCCAGCTCTACACCACCATGTACAAAGAGCAGTTTGCCTCTCCCGGCAGACCAAAACGGGAACAACTTCGACCCACCTCTGCCCACCGCAGGAACAACCCCCAGCCCCGGCCGGTAAGAGGCACTGCCATATGGATTGTATGGGTTTAAAGGGACAAAGTAATTAATTATGATTGGGCATATACAGTAATGTTATTACAATAATTTAACACATTTTCAGGTGGAACATTTAAGGCAAAACAAGACTAATTGGGATACGTATTATTGTCTCTCTCTTTATTGTTTTCATTTAGCCAGACTAATGTGTCTTAAACTATTTGGCAGGCTGGTTGTTAATGTTTACGTTTCCCTGTGCTTTTTAGTGAATGCTGTATTACATCTATTATTCAGTACTTCCTTAATGCCTATCTATCTATCCAGACATGGAGCAAACAGAGCTAAGACAGTTACGGTGTCCCTACTGTGAAGGGAAAAACAATCCAAAAACCTACTTTACAGTTTCCAGTGTATTATAATGATAATAATACACAGAGGAAAGCCATTTAGGATAAATGTAAATGGTATTTTAAAACCTGAAAGCTCTTTATATTATTGAGTACTAAGAGAAAAGAATAATCTGGGACATGGTTAAGTTAATGAGAGTAAAGAAACAAATAAGAATGTAAAACATAAATAGGAAAGTTTTTGAAATGCCATATTAAAAGCATATTAAATGTGAGATGCTATGTACGGTAGGCTACATGTAAAGAAGGATGTTCAATTTAGTGAGTAATAGGAGGATAGTAATATCCAGTTTCTTCTTCCCCTTACCTTATCTATTTCTACCCATATGTGTTGTGTGTTGTGCCTTTCCAGGACTTTCTGTTTCCCCCAGAGTCTTCAGGCCAACTACAGGTCATGCCGCACAGTACCCCACTCCCCTTTGGACATTGGACGTACTCTCTTCCCACCTGTCAAACATTTATCATTCCATAGTCCAGTGATGACTTGTCCACACAACTACCTAAGCACAGCAAACACAGGCAAACCAAACCGCATGCCCCCTGTCAACCTATCCACAGCACAAGCTCTCCCCTCTGCTGATGGACTGCAGAAACTACAGCTGAATGAGCCTCCTTCTGGCACTGGCTTTAAACTCCACCCTGCTTTGAAGAACCCAGCAAGGTAGCAATAGATTAATGTAATCTACAGGCTAAAGATGACTCTAAATACACAACAATGATTCTAACTGATTTTCTTTGCATTAGAGTGGATTATCAGAGGAATGTTCATCCACTCTCAGCACAGCAACTCAGGTGAGGGTACGACCTCTGACCCCTTCTTGGGACCTTTGAACCCTGAAAACACTGGATAAGTTGATGAGCATTATTGAGTGATAATTGAGTAATTCTGACAAAATGACATTGTTTTTTACAGACATCATCCAGGTGCTCAAATTCAGACAAGACCCCAAACCAGCAACCCTCAACACCACTTTCCGGTGACACGATACTGGAGGTCTAGTTCTAGTAGCAGCAATGATTATGGGTGCATATTGAACTTTATTTGATAAAAAAATATGTCTCAGTGTGTCAAAATATAATAACGACTCTAATCTTTGCTCTGATGGTCTCTCAACAGCGGGTGCTACAGCTGCTTCCATGTGGTGAAGCCCTACCAAGCTGGGCACTACATCATACACCCAGAGTTTGTGTCTGAGTGCCTATGTTAAGACTATTAAAGCATTGGCTTTCACAGTGGGGACTGGGGAACCCACGGAGGTCCTTGAGGGGATCGTTAACTTCACTATTGTTTAATTCTCCACTAATTAACCAAGTGAGACAAAATGTCATAATGAACAATGTAACTGTAGGCAGCACTCTCACCACTACTATCTCCCTACATAACAGCATGGTTGCTTTTTACATTCTGTACTAAATCAGCAGCAAAGATCTTCCCATAACGGGTTTGTGGATTTTAAACCAAATCAGGCATTGCAGCCCTTATGTGTATCTGTATGTGACATTATAATTTTATCTATACTAGAGATTCTTTTTCTACATTTGATATAGGAATTCTTTGTTGCATGTTTGAGGGTTTGCAGTTTTAATACTGCAAAC
Organism: Etheostoma perlongum; assembly: GCA_026937815.1. NCBI lineage: Eukaryota > Metazoa > Chordata > Actinopteri > Perciformes > Percidae > Etheostoma > Etheostoma perlongum. The sequence continues at coordinate 387,570 of CM049374.1, read as the reverse complement.
AATAAACTTTACTCAGGGGTGTTACAGACTCATTGTGGTGATTAATATAGGTTATTTCTAGTGATATTATAGTAGACAAAATATACTTCACATCACATATAGACCTCAATTTCCCATAGAAATATCTTTTCTTTTCTTCTAACTTTGCAAATTACAGTTTTTAAAAACATGTTATGGCACACTTCCCTATTGCTGTACATTCAGAGTGTTGTGTGAAGTTTTCAACTAAAGAGACATGCTCAAAACATGTAAAACAACGTAATCTGTATATAATGGGAGAATAAACAATTCTCTGTTCCCACCGAATGGACTACATTTCCCATGCTACGGGGGGCGTAGACAAGGCGGATACGCATCAACATGCTTGATGCCTCGGGTCTTTTTCTGTGAACTGTGGCAAACAAGTTGTGCTTGGAGCTGCTGAGGCGGCGGCTGCTATCCGGTAGGCAAACACTATATATATATCTAATGAACAGCTAAGAGTAAAACAGGGAAAACATACACGACAATAGAATATGCCACTTCAAATACACGGATTACGGGTTATCTGCTTTCCGTTAACTTTCTTGTACCACCCACAACCGCGCACAACAACACAGCTTTGTATGCATTGGACTAGAAGTTGGGGGTAGACTACATTAGCAAAGAAGACATTATTTTCTGTAGCTTAAGTTACGACTATTACATTATGTTTGTTTGTAGGTCTGTTGGACTTATTTAGCCAATTACATGAAAACAATATGCATAGGCTTAATACAAGTAGAAAGTTCAACTCTTAACGTTAAGATTCGTTAAAAACAGACACATCCAAAGTAAAGATCCTCAGTCTACTTTTGGTGCTCTGTAGAGTTCTGCCGTGTATTTATAGACAATATTCAAGTCTTTAGCTTAATATGACCCTATGGGTCAATAATTATTAATTAGTAATATTATTAATCATGGGCTATACTGTAATCAGAGCACTGGATCAAGTCATACGTATACGCACTCTACGCACGCGCAAGCACGCGCGAACGAGCGAATTTTTCCGACTGTATTAGCACTTCTGTGTTTATTTTTTGTTTGTCAGAATAGATAGTGAATTTGCTGAAATGGCAGATGAACCCTCCTGATCACACCATAAACAAAGAAATGCCCTAGTCTGAACATTTGCTGCGTTTTCACACCCTTTTAATGAGAAAAACACGTTTTTAAATATTTTTTTCAGAAAACCCACTATATCCGTGAAACAGGTATTTGTGTAAAGGAATTACGATTAGTCAGACAGAAAAGTAACCTGCGACAATTTTGATAGATACATTTTGATAGATTTTTTTTGTCCATATTAAATATAGGCCTAGTGGGTCATTGTATTAGGCAATGTTGGGTTATCGATGATGTGTTTATATGTGTATAAAAGCATCATAATATATATCATCATTTAAAACATTTTAAGCAAAACATTTCCTGTATTCAGCTTCCTCTCTGGTTCAAAATGTTTGCTATTAGTTACTGTAGAGCTGCAATGATTATTTGATTATTTAATTGCCAGATAAGCAAATTATAATAATTTTTTAAAATAATTATTATAATTTATTTATCGATAAAGAAAAGTTATGAATGAATATTTTGGGGTTTTGGGCTGTGGGTTGAACTGAAGCAATGTTAAAACAGCCCCTTGGGGTCTGCAAATTGTGGATATTTGAATTTGTAATATTAATATATGTGAATTGAGAAATTAATTATCAGATTGATTAATTATGAAAACAGTTATTGTTTGCAGTATGAGATGATCAATTTAAAATCATAGATTGTCATAAGTTAAGGACAATGTACATATGTCCTTTAAAAAAAAAAAAAAAAAAAAGAAAAAGGCATAAATAAATAAATACAATAAATCTTCCCCGTTCAATTCCAGCAGCCTGAGTGGATCTTCAAAAAACCTATAGTTAGTTCTCTGTTAATTAATGATGGGCTCATGTTATCACTCCTATTGTTGGGGGAAATCTATACCAAGGTTTGTTGAACACAGAATTAGTCAATTAGATTGCTAATTAATAGCATGCATTTTTTATTATCGACCGTTGCTGCCAGCGCAGACCACGAGGGTCAATTGCAGTTAGGACTAGTCAGCTAACTGGGAATCTAGAGAGGACTGAACTCCCTTTAGTCGGCTGTGCACCTTAATCTCATCTTTTCTGATTAGCTAAAGCCACAATACCTATAACATCAACTAGTTTATTACCCACACCTGTTTTTGCTGTATCCCTGCAGGTAATGATGGTCATGGTTAAATGCAGTTAAAATTTAAAAAAAAATTTCCAATACACTGAAACATCAGAACGCATACCAGAGGCAAAAAAAAAAAAAAATATATACACAGACAGGAAATCTGGGAGGGAGGGAGGAACACGTGCAGGAACAGACACACACAAACACATACCTAAACAGACACATACACACAGACGGACACAAGACAAACCAATCACATGCGTAGGCTGAGGTTGACCTCAAGGAGTTGGCCAATTGAAATTAACACTTGTCTTTTTTGGGCTTAAATGAACCAGGTAGTTACTAGTTTTGGTTGGTCTGGCTTGAGGGAACACAACGTTTAGTATTCTTCCCTCTTCTTCCCGGCATTGGCAGAGTTTTAAGGCCCAAATCCCCTTTTCTGCTCCTCTACTTCCTTACATACAAATGAGTATTCTTTCAATTTAACTCATATGTTAGAATTACTGCTGGGAACATCCACTTTATCCTCTTATGGGTAATTGGCAGTAGATTTGTTTTGTTAAATCTCAGACTCATCTTTAAAGTTTACATCCTGACAGCATAATACCTCTAAGTGCTGTGGAATAACCTTGGGGCAGCAATGCAGAGCATATAAAACAATCCTGGAAATGTAATGGAGGCTTTAACTGACAATGAAACAAGGTACACTGGATGTTTCTAATAGTTAAGTGATTTTAAAGTATTTCTTGACTAACCAGAACTGGGAATCAATGTTAGGTGAATTTTATGTACAAAGGCTCCAATCCTTATGTTTTATTTTGAACAAATATTTCCCGAAAAACAATGTTGATATGAGAAGATGAAATATTGCAAAACAGTCTAGACACTGACTTTTCAAAACTTGTTATCTTTCTCTCATGACAGGAAAGCAAACAGGCGTAACAACGTGCCAAGAGTGCCGCAAAGAGCTTCTTAGGAAAACATTTATATGATCTTTAGAATAGCAGCTCTCAGATTTGACTACTGAACAACACAAGTCATGTACCAAGTTGTACCTGGAGGAGCGGGAGGCACAATTACAGATGTTATCCCTAAGCAGAAACACAGCAAGGACACTCAACCCTTAGTTGGAGCTGGAGTTATTGGCCTGGTGCTGGTAATTGCAGCAGTGACCGCATGGTGTTATTACATAGCCTCTCTACGCAAAGCTGAGCTGCTTAAGACCCAGCTTCTGGATCTGAATAAAGATGGCTACATTATCCGCAACCAGGGAGGGTCTATTGTTTTCAGAATGGATTTCAGGTTGGTATTTTTCAATGGTCTTTACATTTTTTATTTTTGTATAACAATGCACATTTCAGATACAGTACATCAGAACATTTATGTATAATGTAAATGTATGCATGCCATTGAAGATATTTAACTGTTCCAGACAGAACTGTGAGATATATGTTGAGAGAGATTGCTTGTAAATGTAATTATATTTAAATCTTGGCAGGTCAGGTACGCTGAATTTGGATTCATGCTCTAAAGAAGGGGAAATGCTGAGCTGTGAACGCACCACTGATAGAAAACTAAACTTCTTCATTGAGACAGTGCGACCCAAGGACACAGTACAATGCTACCGTGTGCGTTGGGAGGAACTGGTTCCTGACATTCCTGTTGAGCATGCTATGACATACAAGTTTGCACATTGGTATGGGGGTGCAGTGTCAGCAATTCAACACTGGCCGATTTCTATTTATGGCCAACAGGCTCCCAAACCCTTTGTTACTAGTGACATCTACTCAAACCGCAATGAATTTGGTGGAATTTTAGAGAGTTATTGGCTTTCATCCAATGCCACGGCCATTAAGATAAATAATTCAGTGCCTTTCCACCTGGGCTGGAATGACACAGAGAAGACCATGTCCTTCCAGGCACGATACAACGACAGTCCCTTTAAGCCAAACCCAGGAGAGGCACCGTGTGCTGAACTTAGCTACAGAGTATGCGTGGGCTTGGATGTGACATCCATACACAAGTACATGGTCCGCAGATACTTCAACAAACCAAACAAAGTGCCTGCCAAAGTCATGTTTCGCCATCCTATATGGTCGACTTGGGCGCTACATAAGACTGACATTGACCAAGAGAAAGTCTTGACATATGCTGCCAACATTCGCAAGTATAAGTTTAACTGTAGCCACTTGGAAATAGATGATCGCTACACCAGCCGCTACGGAGAATTTGAGTTTGACCCAGCAAAGTTTCCCAATGCCTCGGCCATGTTCCAAAAGCTAAAATCAAATGGATTCCTGGCGTCACTGTGGATTCACCCTTTTGTTAACTATGACTCAGAAAACTTCCATACTTGCGTAGAGAGGGGGCTATTTGTCCGGGAGCCTACAGGCCGGCTGCCAGCCTTGGTGCGCTGGTGGAATGGTATTGGCGGCATTTTGGACTTCACAAATCCAGAAGCTCGTGATTGGTTTTCCTCCCAGCTACGTTCACTGCGCACAAGGTATGGGGTATCCTCTTTTAAATTTGACGCTGGGGAGACCAACTACTTACCATGGAAATTTAGTACCAGAACTCCCATTCGGGACCCGAGTTTTTTCACAAGACGTTACACAGAAATGGCTATTCCCTACAATGATCGAGCTGAGCTGCGCAGTGGCTACCAGTCCCAGAATATATCCTGCTTCTTCAGACCAATTGACAGAGACTCTGTTTGGGGCTATGAGTTGGGTCTCAAATCTCTTATCCCCACAGTGCTCACCATCAGCATTCTCGGCTATCAGTTCATTCTACCAGACATGATCGGAGGGAATGCATATCTAAACCGCACAGATGGGAATAGTGCATTACCTGATCGAGAACTCTATATCCGCTGGCTGGAGCTTTCGGCCTTCATGCCCTCCATGCAGTTTTCTATTCCGCCATGGGAATACGACAACGAGGTGGTTGAAATTGCTCGGAAATACACAGCCCTCCATGAAAGTATTGTGGCGCCACGGGTTCTGGAGCTGGCTGGGGAGGTGCTGGACACCGGGGACCCAATCATACGGCCCCTATGGTGGATTGCCACAGGTGATGAGACAGCCTATAAAATCGACTCCCAGTTCTTGATTGGAGATGACCTCATGGTAGCCCCAGTTTTAGAGCCTGGAAAGCAAGAGCGTGACATCTACCTCCCTGCTGGCCGATGGAGAAGCTACAAGGGAGAGAGATTTGATATCAAGGAGCCACTGCATCTCACAGACTATCCTGTAGACCTGGATGAAATTGCTTACTTTGTTTGGGTGTAGCAAGAAGGGAATCTGAACAGACTTGATTAGCCTTTGCTGCAATTTTCTTGAATGAAAGAAATTTAGCTTTTATGCTTATATAAAAAGGTTGTTTGTTATGGAAAAGCTTTTGTGCAATGAAATACGAATACTTTTTAAATTACAACACTACGGTGCATCACAAATGTAAAACTGTTTCAATCAAACATGCTCCAAACCTCTTAATTCTTAATGAATGGATACGTCATCTTTTTGTTGTTGTTGTTTACATTCAGAACATTAATATAGCAGTAAACAACTATTTGCGATGTAATGATATAGTGGAGTATTGGTGTCCTGAGCAAAGAATGAAGTCACAAGTCCGGTGTTTGGTGTTTTTTTTCCCCCCCAACATCTCCTCCCAGCTGCCTGGAAGGCAACGTTGGAGGCAAAAAACACCATCAACCTCACAGTCCCTCTGTTTTTTGTTTTGATAGCCGGTCTGGTTGCATGTTAAGTTTATGTGAGTGGCTTTTGCGTCAGTATCGGATTCCAATGGCCGTGACAAAGCATCAGCTTTTGATGAGGTGGGAAACGGTCTGTGAGAGCTGTGTTGAGGCACTCTCAGTTCACTTTCAGTATTTTGAGTACAGCTCCTATAAAGAGAGACTGTAAATAACATTTGTCAAAAAGGGAATATGTAAACTGTGAATAAAGTAAAGCATTGTTTTGCCATAAATTTAAGCCAAACAGATTGTATCATGGGAGAACAATTGAAGGGGTATCATTATCGTCATTAAGCAGACAGTAGGGTTGCGTAAAACCTAACTATAAGATGAGATATCCTACTTTCCTATGACACTAATGACTCTTCTGCTCCAAGATACTTTTCAGGATGTCAGGTTTAATGCTTCACTTATCAGGATGAATGTTTGAAGTTTAATCATTAAAAACTGAATGTGCTCTCATTTGTGGAACACCGTGTCATGTAAGTACTCTTAGCCCAGAAGAAGATGCCCTTTATTGGGTACTAAATATTTTAGGTTCTTCCTCAGGTAGCAGCTTTTTCTGGCTGTAGTGTGTTTTGAAGTGTGTCTGTCTTCATTACTTTGCAGACTCTGAAGTCAGCTAGTTATAATATAGTGTATAATACATTGAACATAGTAACCTAAGTAATAATGGTCTGATTACTTTATACTTACAGTATGTGAAAGTCTACAGATGCAATGACTTTAGCAGTATTTAATAATCAATTTAAATGGTACAGTATACTTTGTGTTTTGTTAATGTGAATATTTTGTGACTGCAGTAATATCTCAGTGCCATGTGTTAATAATTACTGCCACATACTATGTGATTTGTTTTTATGCTATACATTTTTTTATTGTATATGCAATATTATTGTTAATTTAACCCTTTATGGGGGGAGTTAAGCCTTTTATGCACAATCACGTGATCAACAGCGTGTACCACAAATGCAACAAAACAAAATTTTCCATTATGTAGCTGCAAACTAAAAAAACATCTTTTTTTAGCAGCATATGACTTTTTTCAAAGTCAAACCAATAAAGAATAATATTGGTATTAACATGGTCCGGCTATTTAAATAAAAGTTTCTGAATACCAGACCCTTTTAAACGTGAAAATTACTTCCTGTAGTTCATTTGTAAGCTTTTAAAAAAAATGTTGAGGTGGATTCTGATGAGCTATAAAGCTGCAATAAAAAAAGGTGTTATTGTGAAGTAACGTAAACAAAACGTCCACATTCTTATGGTGAAATGTTCTTATTTGGCAATACTATTTTTTTTTTTAACGCATGCAGCTTACAGGTTGACCTTTGTGGGTTGTATTTGTGTCTTTTGACATAGTTTCATCCTAACAACACTTACTATTTAAAGAAGCAGGCCAACCTTGGAGGCTATTTCTGTCTCAGACTCTCTTCCCTTATGACGAGACTGAGAGGCTGTCTATCTTGGACTGAATATTTCTTTGGTTTTGCCTCTTTTGACCCATGTGTGCTGTGTACCTTGAGTTATTGTAACTGAAAATGGCACTAATTTGTCAAGAGCGCATATTTGATGTCATTTTGTATAAACGTATTAAAATAAATCAAGTTGGACTTTTTCCTTATGCTTAATTTGCACGCATACACTCTTTGTTTTTAAAGTAAACATCACATCACAATTGCTAAATTTTACTACTATGACTACCACTACCAGATGACTGATTGTAAATCCTCTAAGAATGAGCACTTAATGTCCAAACTTTACTTATTTACACACAACTAAACATGAAGCTCAGCTTAAATTCTTTCAGGAAGACTACTATGCTTGACATTTCTCTCTTTCCCAACCTAATCAGCTGCATTGTCATCAGCTGAATGTGAGCATCTACTCTCTCAGTCAAACCAACCAGATTTCCCACAATCTCCATGAGCTATCGCATTCTTGCATTCAAACTCTAAATCTATTCGACTCTCTTCAGCTGTCAGTTTTCATTTCAGGCAAAATTTATGACACCCTCCCCCACCTCATTCACCTCCAGTTCTCATCATTCCCAGCACCCAGGGTTCCTCTATCAGAAGCATCGTTTCACATCACATCCATCCAGATCGCCAGACTTCCTTAATCCCTTCATCCCCTCCACCAGTGTCTAGACTCCATCAGGGGGATATTTCTATATATCCACGGCCTCTATACCCCTTATAAATTAACAATAGATGGAATCTAAACGCCAAAGACTAAACATATAAACCTATTATGCACCATGTTCATTAAATGTATTTTACTCTTAAATGAAGTCTCTCCTGATTGAAATAAAATACAAGAAAAAAAGGCACATGGGCATGCATTTTAGGTTAGAAAGCTGACCGTGCCACTAGTGAGCCAAAGACGACCTGTGACCTCTTATGAGTCTGCAATACATGAAAACTAATGGGTCTATCAATTCAATATTGAAAGAGACACCCTTGAGGGACTTTTCCAACTTTTGTCACCTGGCTTATCACAGGGCGATAATGACAACAATTGTGCAGGCTATTTGGAGGCTGTGTTCAGATCAATAAAGCATCTGATGGTTCATGATGTGAGGCCAAAGAGCATGTGATATGAAACAACCACACACTAAGAATAAAAAAAGATAAACTCCAGTAGGAGATAATAGCAGCAATACTTATAAGAATTACAGTCATAAGAATGATCGTTCTGTCTGAGTTCAAGCAGCCTGGACCATTTCTTACATCTATAGTCGATCTTTCATATGTTTCGGGAATTTCTTTCATTTCAAAACGGCGGGATGTGCTTCAGAACTACTTCACTTTATTTGCCAATGCCTCATCTTTTTTCCAAATTGATCTTGACTTGCAGCATGTGCGGGTAGGACATACATTCATTGATTAGCTGTCTATGTGTAGCAGGGATCAATATTATTTGTCGGTTTGCTTTCTGCAATCATATTGTTTGGTTTTCCCCATCTTTCTCAATTGCAGGCTTGTACAAGTCATTTATGAATGAGCTTAAAGGGGGAATTGGAGATTTTAAGGAGGAGGGTTGAAAAAGAGAAGTTTGTAAAAAGGAACATTTTACGCCAAAACAATAGGCCTGATTAATTGTGTGCTTTTTGCTTAGTTCACTGTGTTGAGAAACTTGATTTTTATTGTTTTCACTATTTTATAAATGTGTTAATTTAAATGAATAAGATAATGGCTAATAGCAGTAAGAGTGGAGGTTAAAGCATTAAAACTATGATGCAGAGTATTTAAAATAAAAAAGTTATTTGTGAAAGAGCCTTTAACAGATATTGAAAATGAAAGAAAGACATAATGGAATCTGTTGGTGTTTTGGCCATGTGGTGCTGCAGACGTCCAGAAGGGTGCAGTGTAGCTTCATTGATAAACTCTCTCTGTGACGTGTCAGTGGACCATGGTCCAGATGTTATGTGTTTACGCACACACACACACACACACACACACACACACACACACACTAAGCAGGACACAAAGCTGGCAGAGCACTTCCCCCCTTCCTTCCCCACCTGCGAGTCCACCTGTGTGTCCATCTGCAGAGGAGAGAGCGCCAGTTGTTCTGGTTAGGAGCCAGTGTGTCTCAAGTACCTTCCCATATCCTTCTTCCATGAGCGTGTCTGCTGTCTGTCCTCCCCTGTAAGGCATATAAATTACAGAGAGAGAGAGAGAGAGAGAGAGAGAGAGAGAGAGAGAGAGAGAGAGAGAGAGAGAGAGAGAGAGAGAGAGAGAGAGAGAGAGAGAGAGAGAGTGAAGTGGTGCTTTGAACAACAACCATAAAAACGTTAAAAATAGATGCATCTTTTGCATTTTCCAACTTTCTTTTCTAATCAGAACTATAGTTAATGTCCTCAGATTTTAGGAATATCTGACAATACTTAATGAAGAAGAATGACCATGATCAAGACTTGTAAAAAAAAAAGAATGATTTAATCACTAATGTATGTCACAGTGGCTTAAAATGCTAGATTTGACATTACATTATCTCAATTTATGTTACAGCTAAATTCAGCTTGACCACAAATAAGCTAATTAATGAATACTGTAAACTGCAAACAATATTAAACATGATCACTGCAATAATTGCAGATGAACAATAAAACATGACATAATTATAAAGCAAAATAAACAAGAGGCAAACAATGATGAATAGGCATCAGTTTATTGAAAAAGCTTTCCAGTTTCTTGAAGCTAAGTGTGGAACGAACGTTTATTGTGGAAGACCACAGGGGAAATAAAACCCCACGGCCGTCTCTTGTGTGAAATGAGACTCTTTGTCCTTAACCCAAGATTTTCACTCTGTAACTAGAATGACCTCGCATCTGGTGCTGCCATGGCTTGTCTGACAGGAATATGTCTGTCCTCGCTAGGTAACAAATGAACCCAACACCCCAGAGACTTGTCTTGCATCTGTTTATCTTTTTTACCTGTCGGTTCGCTGCACTGCATCAGGCTTGCTCTGCAGCCTTTGTGGATTTCAGAGCATGCCTTTGCCATTACAGGGACAGAGATAGTAGGTGTTGGCTGGTAGCAACATTTGTTAACTTTTATCACTGGGTATAGTTTTGTGTTTAAGTCTAATTAAACTTTTTTTTATTATTGTCTCTTGATATCCCTATCTTCATTGTGACACAATGTTCTTTTTCATTGGCTTTCTTTCACTATTTTTCTTTTGGTATTCCTCTTATGTCTTATAGAGTTAAAACCATTGGTCGATAAATTGATTAGTCAATTGACAGAAAAAAGGGCAAATATTTTGATAATAATTATTTTTTTTTCCCTTTTTCTTTTGTAAACCAAACAATTGGGTTTTAGACTGTTGGTTGAGAGAAACAAGAAATTTGATGCCATCAGCTTGAGCTTTAAGGAATTATGTGGATTTTTCACTATTTTTGGACATTTTAAAGACCAAGTGAATAATCACTTAACCAAGAAAATAAATGGCCAAGTATTGAATAAAAACAAATCATTAATTTTAGCCATCACTAGTTGTAGCCCTAGACTTTGAACCTGACTGCAATTGTAATTTTGCTGTTGCAGATAATGATAATAAAGCTCTTTTGAATTTTGAGTGCATGCAGATAGTTTAAATAGAGTTAAGGAAAATGGCGACAGATATGCTTAAGCAGTAAAATGAAGGACTTAGGGGAGAACAACAGGTAGGGCACATCCCCTGTGCCTTGGTGGGGTAAGAGGATGAACAAAATGTCAGCCACTGAGGAACAGCTGCATTATTGAAATATTGCGTTGCTGCTGCAGCCTTGCACAAGGTTGTTTGATTGATACTGTTTTAGAACACTTCTGTCCTCTCATGCTCATGGGGTTTACCTGGGGAGAAACCAGGGGAGGAGGAAAGGTGCTTAGGTGGTTCATCTGGGTTTTGAAGGAAAATTGGTGCCATCCATCAAACACTGAATTTAACAAACGCTAACGCAGGCATGGCCAACAAAGGATTCGTATATAAGGCAGCAAACCTGAAAACGTGTGAGGTGCAGGGACTACTGAGGGTCTATCAATCAGCCAGTCAGCTCCTTTATTTAACAAGCGAGGGCCACAGACCCGGAAGGGCCACACTCTATATTCTGGCTGGTTGGGCTGGCCGTCTTCTCCTGTAAAAGGAAACAAGGGAAGAGAGGAATGAATGGAGGAAGGAAAGAGGGACATGAAGGGATTTGGGTTGGGGTCGGGGGGTGGCGGAGGTGCAGAAGGGTTTGGCCCGTGTCCCCTGGCGTGCTGGTGCGCTTCATCTTCTCAGTGCAAGGGCCTGGAACTGCTGCTTGATGGGATTTTCAGCCCTGTGGCCTCCGCTGTCCCAGCATCCATCTGGAGGGCTGCCGTGTGCACAGCGAAGAGCCAGCTACTCAGCAACACAGCCATAAAGAGCAACCCGTAGGCCAGCCAATGCCACTGATCTGAGGCTCGCAGCTCTGTTCAGTGGACAGGCCAACACTCAGTGGCACACATTCCTGTCAGGGACACAGGCTGATCCCTAAGCTACTGTGTGCTCAGTGGAACAGAAGACACGCTCTGTGAGGCAGCCCACATCCAACCACTGACTCCTTCAAAGCTTAGAAAATTGGAATGGAACAAGGACTTAACTATTCAGCTTCCCTAATGGTGTGGATAGGACTATCCCCCCTCTCTCTTCTGGTATCTGTGTGTGTCATAGCAATGAAATATATACATTGATACTTATGTCTGCATTACGGCACTTTATCTAGACGTTATAGTGCTCAGTTCAGTATCTGATTAAGGTAAGGAGCAAAAGTAATAGTGCCACTTTGTAGATGATCCAAATGTTCATGCAGTTGAATAAGGCCATAATAAAACCTTTCCTGAAAACAATGCTTCCTTTGCACGTTCAATGAAGACACTGTGTCAGATATTTTTTTACGAAGAAGTTAAATTTAATACCATAACGCATAGCATTGACAATAATATCAGCTCTATACAATTGAAAATCAAGACCAAATATTCAAAGATTATTACTGTCTCTCATTACTGGATCCAATTTATGTATGCCCCGGGGACACAGTAGCAAATAATGGTTGAGATACTGTATGCAGTAAATTGGTGGTGAATGTGCACTGGATCCCGCGTGATATAATTAATGCGTATGTGGAAAGTTTGGATTGAAAATGTTTTTGTTTCTCCTCAGGGCTACGCGGCATCATAAGCATTTTTTTCCTCTCCTGACGACTGTAAATTCAGTGAATGTAGCCCTGTGGTGGGTAAGGTGGGCAGACGGCAGACTGTATAAATAAACAGAGTCTGTCTGAGGGCAGCACTGTGGCCCCCACCTGCCCACATCAATCAATATTACAGCGGCCCCTGGCAGCCCAATCGCCCTTTTATAGGCCTTTGAAATGATCAAACATCTGCTCATAACCATATTTCATATATGTATGGATGGATCAAACATACAATATCAAATTCTGATTATATCATGCTGCACAACAGGATGTAACAACAACAATACAGTACATTTACTCACAAGTGTGTACAGTGGCAGATTTGGTGGTATAAGTAGCCTTGAGAATCAGTGGGCTTTTTTAAGGCTCACCAAATACTCAATAACTCAATAAAGCCAAAATGGATGAAACATGTTTCCCAATAATCATAAGCAGTATTGTTGTGCCCAAAAGACTTGGGTGAGAAAACACAACTCGGTCAACTATTACCCATTTACTGTTTAAAAGTCGGCAGTGTTAATGGAAACTCAGTGAACATGATAAAAGTTGAGCCCAGTAACTAGTTTGGCAGCTGTAGTAGACAAAGGTTACTTGGGCCTGGTCCACAGAGGGGGGGAATGAATCCAACTGGTCCAAGGTTAATGGTGGCCTGGAACAAAATGGATTCAATGCCAGGGGCATGCTGACAGGTGATTTGACATGAGTGAAGGTGGGCCATCAATCTCCTGTTGGCCTCTGTGACCCTCCCCCCGCCCAGCTGTAGCAGCTAGGAGGCGCCAGGTGTCATGGTGCCCTGACCTGTACAGGTCTCAGATAGCCCACCTGCTGTCTGCCTAAAGCTCCCCCTACGGCTAGAAGAGACTCCCATCACTTCACGCTTGGCTGGCATAATGAAACTGTGATTGGGAGATAGTGAACTGTGACAGGCAGTAGTAGACTCAAAGTCTTCAATCCAAATTCAAACCACTCACTCCAGGTTGCCTTTTATAGCTTGCTTTTCTCTTGAATGGGTCTGACAATTTAATGGTGCAAAAATGATAATCTGCCAGCCTATCTTTAAAATGCTTTCATATTCTGTGTGGCTATTTTTTCGTGCACTGCAGAATGAAGGGATTTGTAACTTATTCAACCTGAGGAGAAACATCAGGTATGCTTTGGCAAAAATATATTTGTGTAGCTTGAGTGTCATTATGCACATGTGTGTACATGTGCTTGCAATGTCCCCCCAAGCCCCAGGGAGGCTCAGCATCACGTTTAAAACTGACATAAATTCCCTGTCACAAATCCCTGGGGTAGCCAGGCTTGTAGGGACAAAAGCAAATATTTCCGTTCCTGATCATGGCCAATCCCTTTTAACATCCCCACCCACTGACCACCCTCCCTACCCTCCTCTGAATCTACCCTAGCACTGCAAGCCAGCCATTTGTCACAAAGTAATTATAGAATTATCGATTGGCAAGCAATTAACACCTTTCTTCTCTTTTTCCACCCTCCTCCTTGCCCCACCCAACCCCCTCCACCCCATCCTTTAATTTGAACTCGGAGCGAGAGAAAATAAGAAAGGGGAAAAAAGCCGTGGGAGTAGCACATTTAATCCTGCTGGCATTTCCTAGTTCTCCTCAAATTAATAGGGCGACAGGGACAAAACGGCTTTTCTTTTTCTTCCTCTGTTTCCTCTGTTATTTCTCTCCTTGTCTTGCCTGCTGATCTATCTTTAACAGACAGGGAGCTGCTTAGAGGACAGCCAAACTCTCTATTCCGGCTAGAATGACTGAATACACCATTAAACCTCATTTAAAGAAAAACACCTTGCACGCTTCATAACAACCACATATCTTCCGATATAGATAGCTATAACAATGTTGTTGAACTCTCAAATAGAAAAAGATTCAGCTAGTACAGTAGTTTTCATATTTTACAGTCTTTACTTTTACCTCTTCTTCCTATCCTGTTTTTCCAGCTGCCACTGGTAGTATTGGTCCAGATGGACTTACAGGGGAAAAGTGCTAGAACCTCCGGCTGGCAGATGTCTGAGTCAAGATGGATGTTATGGAACATCACCTTAGTAACATATGGATAGGGACAGGGGATTTGATTCCCCTTCTGGCAAGTTTGATAACACATCTTCTCTTTTTTGTTTATCAGTCTCCCTGCCATCTCACACTCACCTGACTTTCATATTCTGCTTGCTGTGTACACTAACAGGGATTTAAGTGATTGAGATTTTTTCTTCTTTTTTACAGCTTATTAATAGGATATTTTTCTGCATCTGAAACTGAGGATAATATGTATTCTTAAACTATGGATCAGACCCAAAGTAGGTCATGGCTCTACTTTTAGTGTCTTCCCACAAAGTAAAAGTACCAATAAATATTAATGAGTCTGTATCCTAGGATGAGAGATACAATTTCTAATTTGAGTTCTGCACTGAAAAAGAATCCCTGAGTTACAGGGTTTAATTTTCCTCTGGTTTCTCAAGAAAGAAGGGGGGGGGGGGCGCCTCTACTTCTAAATTACAATTCATGTCATCACACCAGCTTTGGTTGTGTGTTGTTGTTTTTTTCTGTGGGGAGCAGATGAGATGGAGCTGCTGTTGTTCGCGATCACATCAGTGGTGACACAATTAGTCAAGCTCATAAAATAATGACAGTAATGAAGCTACAGTAACTTTCTCACTAACATGACCTGGTTACTGAATAAGGACTATATTTTATTTTGGTAAGGATCTTAATTATTCATATGTGTTCACAGAAGAGTATTTCTTAGTTTAGATTTATGGGGACTATATAATGAATGCAAGGTCACAAATACAGAAAAGCATTAGATTTAATATTTTAATAGTCTGAATACTGGTACTCCTATGCACATTAAAACAAATACTTAAAATTATTTGGAAAGGCAACACCTGGAGCTCTCCCTTCCTCCCTCGAAATGCAGCTAACCTAATGTGAGTGGCATTCATTTGACAGCAATTTAGGAACAATTTCAAGCCATTGAGGGACCTTTCTCTTTCATGCTGTTGATCAATAAATCCCCTCAGGATGTTATTCAAACACATATACAGCAATATGCCTTCCTGAAAAACACTGTGATATTGACCCGTTTTTCTTGCCCTGCAGGCCTTCTCATTTTCACAAAGAATGGGTAACCCAGGAGACCGACATTGTTGTGGGCCTCTGCTCTATGCAGGTTTTCTGGCTTTTCTGGCTCTAACACCATAGCTCTCTGTCACAGTTTCTTTAAAGTCTTCTCACACGTTTGCAATTCATTGTGTATGGTTGACATTAAGAGAGTTTTAAAGGAAATGTGGGACAATCTATGTGTGGGTGTTTCACCTGGGCTTGTTTGTGCACCTGAATTACTTTTTGTGCACTTAAGATTTTTCGGAAATTCTGGAATCATCATTATAGTCATCATCATTTTGCAGTTGTACAGAAAATGCATCAGAGGTATTCGAAAGAAAACCAATACCGACACTCAAAATTTCACTCACAATTTCTGTCCATTCATTGACAAGTGTTGCTGCATCCCAAGGCTCACTGCTGAAAGTAAGAAAAATGATATCCAGCATCCAACTCTTTACTGGTGTTAATGAGGGAATACTACACTAATCAGTTTGTTTTATGGAATTGGGAAAAATGTCTACACTAAATGTGAAAGCTTGTAGCGACACACCGATGATTATCACTGGACTCCCCAGCTCGCCTCAATGCTCTCATCAACCTCAATTCCAGCAACCCCAAAAAGCAACAAATACCACACAGACAACGTTAGTGAAGTATACAGCTGCTGAAGACAGTGGCTCATTTAGAAACTAAAAAGTCACATTTTCCCCTTAGGATTTGGTGGAAAGCAAAACCGAGCTACATATAAAAGGAGAGAAAATATGAGACTTACATTCATCACGTCTGCTTCAAGTCTGTCTGCGGGATGTGTAAATAGGCAACTTTTTGCTTACACCTTTGCCATATCAAAAATTTAAGGTAAAAATATTTCAGTGTTGTGTTTACAGCTTGATGCGCTGCCCTAGAGGGCAAAAGAACCCAAACAATTATTGCAGGTATAAAGCTGCATTAATCAACTTTGGCCCCCGCATAGACACTGAAACACTCCCAACATGAAGGTGGTAAAACAAGTCTTTTTCACAGCAGACATTTTGACTTATTGTAGCTGGAAAAACACAGCTGAAGCCAATAACATTAATGATGACTCTGCTCCATTTTAAAACTGGTTCACGTTTCCAACTATCCAGTTCAGTTCAATCCTGTTCAGTATGTACATATTAGTATGTTTTTTTTTCATTTTCCATTAACAAAGGTTTTGGAAAGTACCCGGTAGTTAAAAGGTGTAGTTAAAACGCAGCAGGCCACTAATCAATCAGAGAGAATTGTCACTTGCACGACACGGACATCCTACACAAATCCACGTTGTTTTAATCGGCAAGCTACCGTCAACAGCGGCCATAAATATTTTTATTTACTCAACCTAGATTTAAAAAATATCGACAGGGTGCAGCATCCCTCTGTTTCGTTCATGATGAAAGCATTCAGTGAGGGTTGCGTTGAAGATGATGTGGAGGGAGTTGCATGCTGCATTGCTATGGCGAACAGCTGAGAATCCAGCCTATACTGAGGGGGTGATATGCACAGTGGGAAACAAAAAGAGAAAAGCTCTGGTATCATAATAGTGAGTTGAGTTGGGACGAGCTGTACTATACAGTGGAAACAAGTAAGCCATGTCAATGAACTCGTACACTGAATACTACAATCATTAATGTTATGAATAACACTGGTGTTCATGTCATGTTATCCGTTAAATGTAGGCTACAGTAAGTATAATATTTACTCCCTCTATCTCTGATCTGGTCCACAAAATCCAGGAAAATTTTGTCTTTACTTGGCTAAGTGTTTTAAATGAAGAAAGGAACAGGCTACTCATTACCTTTATATTAAATCTTTAGGAGTTTAGGATACTGCCAGCCAGGAGCTCCATGGGATGCAAGATATAGTGAGCACTCAAAACACTTTTTCTTGCATTTTTGTTATGAAGATTATAAGGGAAATACAAGAAAGAAAATGTGTAAATACTTGCCCTAGTTATTTGTATATATTCTCCTTTTTTCAGAAATTTGTTTGCTTTAGCTACCGCCCTTTCAATATGTGTACAAATGGCTTATGTGAGCTTGAAACAGATCAATACCAAAAGTATTGATCCTATAATACCTTTGTCATTTAGCAAATTATTGATTGAGAGAAGAAGAGTGGGATCATAAATGATCAATATAAAAAATGCTGTCTCCCTCCTTTGTATTGTAAAAAAACTGATCCCATTTCTTTTTCCATTTACTGGTAAATCGCTACAGAATCACATAATTAAAATCACCTGTGGTCAAAGAAGAGAGTAGCTGTTAGTAGGCGTTGTTAGATCTTGAAACATTGGGGGCTTAGCCCAAGTCATCTGGGGGGGGGGGGGTCAGGGGGTATGCCCCACCGGGAGAAAAATTTGTATTCTGGGGCAGAACAATAGTTTTAATACGTATTTCAGTCCTCAAAATGCCTGCTGATTGGATGCAGACTATGTGTGTGTTTTTGGATAATTGAATTACATGAAATATTAGAAGCTATTTGAAATTTATAGATTTATAAAAGTCACCACCAATGATAATTACAAATTGGAATGCTAACCATCAGTTTCTAATATATCATCAACTTGTGTAAATGAATGTGTAAAGTTTGCATTATAATGTTTAAAGTGCTTTGTGATTTTATTCTATTAGTCTTATTTTTGTATAAAAAAAAAGAGAGAGAGAGAAAAAGAGAGAGAGAGAGAGAGAGAGAGAGAGAGAGAGAGAGCCAGGCTATTTATAAAAAAATTCAAGGCTACTCCAGCCTAATGATGCCATGGCTGTTGTAGTGCATTTTATACCCATGGATACTCATGTCCTGCTACCAAATTTCTTTCCACTTACTGTGTTCAGAGGTAGTGGTAATACCAAAATATAGTGTGAACACATCAGAATGAATCTGGAGATTGACCATAAATGTATACTACTTTCCTGTAGCAAAAGAAAAACAAGGAGGAAGAAGCCTTAGTGACACATTCACCAATGGTTGCCAAACATCTGTGCTTCATTTACACTTTGATGTCAAGTTGTTGAGGTTACACGATCAGTGTTAGTTCACATAGTCATCATGTGAGAGACGTCAGAGTTAGTGTTTGTTTCTGCTTGGTGGTGCAAGGTTGGAGTTACACATAAAGTGTGAATTGTGCTCAATTTCAAGGCTCCCTCCTTTTTAGGGAGACAGCACTGTGTAGAAATTCTCCCTGACATGTCCTCTAATATAAAATTGATGACCAAAAAATGAAAAGCCAAAATGTGCGGTGTTGTCCCTCAGTACTTGGAGGCTGCAAGTGACTACCCATAGTTGTATGTTAATTGAAACTGATTTGATCTTTGTTGTTACAGTGTACCAGAAAAATGGCAGCAAAGTGTGGTGTTGATTCACAGTGGCGACAGCAGGCGTATAACAGGGAGTCATTTAAGTCCTTGTTAATAGTAATTATATTATTATGTAGTATTAATATTTTTTGTATTTAAAGGGCCATATAAAAATGCTAAACATTGCTCCAGATGACAACATACAGAAAAGTACATTATACATACTGAAGAAGGCACACCTTTTTCCACAATCCTTCCTTGCGATCAAATGTTTCACTCTAAACAAAGAGAGGAAAGAGGGAGATACAACAAAAACACAACTGCAAGAACAATTCCCACAGCTTACAAACAAGACAGACAGACACAGACAAACAAACAAATAAGAGGCATTGACACGGAGACCGGCACAAGACAAAGGGGACCAAACACACACACAGACATAAGTAAGAAGGCCTTAGCACAAATCTATAACATGGACTTCAAGGATCCAGCAATGCTGAGTGTCCAAAGTCCTTCCCAGGGCTCCACCTATGCAAGCCGTGGAGAGATCCATATACACGACATACAGAAATGAAAGGGTCCAAGTACGAATAGACAAGTCATGAGGTGGTTTCCAACGGGTTGCAATCTTTCTCTTGGATGTAAGTCCAGCAAAAACAGCACATTTCTGAGATCTAGAGAGCTGGAGGGCTTACAGATCATTCAGAATCAAAACATTGACAGTATCAAATACGGTATCATAAATCAGGGCAGATATTTTGGATGCAATATTGTTACAGAGATGACCAACAGGAGAGGAATCCCACATCATGTGAAGATATCTACCTTGAGCTTTTAGTGGGCAGAATGTGCATAAAGGACTGTTAATTACCTTCATGTGATGCATTTTCACAGGTGTGAGATATGTTCTGTGAATGAAATTGTAGTAAATCTGTTGATGGTCTGGATTGCGTGATACTTCTGGAATGTTAAACCATACATCATGCCAGTCAAGATTGTCCTGGGCAATCACGTACCCAGATCCTCTCAATAGGAAGGCCAGAGCGGGCAGATATCATCAAGAACTGACAAAGCCTTGATGCCATACCACAGGATTTTGGATGCACATTTTGGATAGCGCATTTCTGCACAGTCAAACTCAAAGTGCTTACATAAAACAAACATTAAAAAGCAAAGAGCAAGATAGGAAATTAAAAAAATAAATACAAATATTGATGAATACAAATATAATACAAGATAAAATACAGGAATAAAATTAACAGTTTATTTTTACAATTTTTACAATATAAAAATTAAGAATAGGCAACATTAAAAAGAAAGTTTTTTAGCCTTAATTTAAAAGAGCTGAGAGTTGTGGCTGACTTGCAGCTTTCTGGAAGTTTGTTCCAAATATATGGAGCATAAAAACTAAACACTGCTTCCCCCTGTTTAGTTTTGACTCTGGGGACAACAAGCAGACGTGTCCCAGATGACCTGAGAGTTCTGGGTGGTTCATAGTGCAATAACAGATCAGAAATATATATTGGCCCTAAGCCATTTAGGGATTTATATACCAGCAGAAGTATTTTGTGAGCAATAGACATTAAGTCAATGTAAAGACACTTTCTTGGTCTTGGTTAGAACTCAGCACCATTCGGAATCAGTTGCAGCTGTCTAATTGATTTTTTAGGGAGACCTGTAAGGACATCGTTAAAATAGTCAAGTCTACTAAAGATAAAAGCATGGTCAAGTTTTTTCAAGTCCTGCTGAGGCATAAATCCTCTAATCCTTGAGATATTCTTATATATTGAAGCTGAGTGCTGACCTTTAATCGTTTGTCCTTTGCTCCAAAAACTACCACCTCAATTTTTTCTTCATTTAATTCAAGAAACTTTTGGCCTATCCAGTTGTTGATTTGTTCAATGCATCTAGTTAGTTTCGGTATAGGGATATAGTCTCCTGGTGTTAAAGTTATATAAAGTTGTGTATTGTCGTCATAACTTTGGTGAATTATTTTACTGTTTAGCTAGAGGAAGCATTAGATGTTGACCAGAAGAGGTCCTAGAACCAAGCCTTGTGGAACTCCACACGTCATGTTTGTATTCTCAATAAATACATAATTGCCTATAGACACAAAGTAGTCTCTATCCTTTAGGAAGGATTCAAACCAGTTTAGAACTCAGCCAGAAAGGCCAACCCAGTTTTTCATTCATTCTAGTAATATGTCATGGTCAACCGTGTCAAATGCAGCACTGAGATCAAGCAACACCAAGACTGAGGTTTTGCCACTATCTATGTTTTTGGTAGATGCCATTAAAGACTTTAACAAGAACTGTCTCAGTGCTGTGCCAAACAACTCAAAACACCTTTGAAAACATCTGTTGGTAGAACATCAAGACAACATGAGGAGGTTTTCAGTTGTTTCATAATGTCTTCCATGTTGTTGTGGCTAATCTTATGAAATTGTGTCATATTGGGACCTGTTTTTCCTGGACAATTTGACAACACAGGTCTCGTACCTGATATGGAGGCACTAGCTGTTTGTTGAATTTTCTGAATTTTATCTGTGGAGAAGATGTCAAATTAAATGCCTTGGTGTATAAAAATGTAGATGCTACTAGGACCGGATGGTTTGTTAATCTATCAACAGTAGCAAACAAAGTATGTGAGTTATTATTGTTTCTGGCAATAATCTCAAAGAAGAAGGACCGCTTTGCATTCCTCAGTTCCAAATTATAAATGTGAAGTCTCTCTTTATAGGTGTCACAATGGACCTGAAGAGTAGTTTTTCGCCACCTGCGTTCAGCTTTTCGACACTTTCTTTTTGGATCTTACAAGTGTGGCTTTTCTCCATGGAGATCTTCTCTTATCAGAGACAGTTTTTACCTTAATGGGAGCAATGGCATCAATAGCATTTGTAATTTTACAATTGAAAATGTCTACAAGCTCAGTGACTTAGACCCCACAAAGGGCGGGTGTAGAGGAGAAAAGATAAATAAATGTTTCACTGCCGTTCTCAGTAATGTACTGTTTTTTGATTACCCTTGTTTGAACACTTTTTTTGTACAGTGATAGTACCATGAAAGGAAAAGACAGGAATTATCAGATAGAGCAATATCAGTCACCACAACATTGGAAATGTTTAGACCTTTGGAGATAATCAAGTCCAGAGTGTGCCCCTTATTGAATGTGGGCTCTGTTACATGTTGAGTCAATCCATAGTTCTCAAAAACACAACATAGTTCTTTAGTCCCTCTGTCTTGGGGGTTGTCAACATGAATGTTAAAATCACCAGCAATAACCAAACAGTCAAAATCAATACAGATTACAGACAGCAGTTCAGCAAATTCTTCAAAGAAGGCTGCACAGTATTTAGGTGGTCTGTAGATATTGAAAAATATAGCTCGAGGGAAGGACCTCAGCTGAAGAGCCACATATTCAAAACAAGCAAAATTTCCATAAGATAATTGTGTACATTGAAATGAGTTGTTAAACAACATGACAACTCCACCTCCTTTCTTATTAGCTCAATTCTCACTTATAAAGTTAGAAAGTCACTTATGAAGTTAAGAGGAGCTGACTCAATGAGTACAGTAGCACTGTTATTATTGTCCAACCAGGTTTCAGTTAAAAACATAAAATCAAGGTTGTGCTTATTAATAAAATCATTGATTAAAAATGATTTTCCCGCCAAGGACCTAATGTTTAGTAGGGCAAATTTCAGTGTGTTATTAGCTGTCTCATTTTTTGTGACAGACTGTGGCTGACAAGGAATGGATACTAAATTCACTGTCTTTTAGTTGAGTAGTTGTTGTTACATAGTGGTTTCACTCATTTGTTTTGTCTGTTCTGATTCTTTTAAGATTATTTTTTGGGGCTTTTTCACTTTACCTTTTAGAGACAGTGGATAGGCATGAAAGGGGGAGAGAGATTGGTGATGACACGCAGCAAAAGACAGCAGGCCGGATTTGAACCTGTGCCGCTGCAGAAATTAGCCAACATGGGGCAAACGCTGTTACTGTGTGAACTAGAGGCTACCCCATCTGTTATTGATTCTAACTGGAATGATGGCGCTGGTCTGTGGAAGTGTGCATGTCAAGTCAAGTCAAGAACTTTATTTGCCATTTGTGTTTTCACACATAGGAACTCTTATGCGGTTGTTACTCAGAGAGTCAAGTCAAGTTTAAAAAGACACACAAAGCATTTACATTATAAACATAAAATTGCACAAAACCATTAAAAAAATAATAAATTTGCATTCCTTAATTGCATAATGTATAATTGCATATTGCCCTTGGCCCCTAAAAACAGCCCCTTATAGGATATTGAAGTGCACAGTTTTTGTTGGATAAATAAATAAGATGCACAGGTGTATTGCACAAATATGTTATGTTCCACTGGCCTTGAGAAAATTAGTTCATTTTATTCTGGCCAAAAGTCTCACTGCAGCTGGAAAGAAGCTCTTATAAAATCGTGTTCTCTTTGTGATAATGCTGTCCGCTCGCTTGTGCCTGAGATTATATGTACAATTCTTGTGTATGAGCAGGGGGTGAGCTGGATGTGATGAGTCCCTAATAATTCTCTCTGCTCTTTTCTGGCAGCGCTTTGTGTAGATTGTGTCCATTGAGGGAAGTTCTGTTCTAATAATCCTCTCTGCAGTCTTTACGACTCTTTGCAGGGCCTTCCTCTCTGTCTGTGTGGTGTTTCCATACCAAACGGTAATGCCTGTGGTGAGGATGCTCTCTATCAGTCCTTTGTAGACGTGGGTGAGAGGGCGACAGTGCAGCCCAGCTTTCCTAAGCAGCCTGATGAAATACAATCTCTGCTGGGCTTTCTTCACTGTGGCAACAGTGTTCACAGTCCAGTTCAGATCCGATGTTACTTGTAGTCCCAGGAATTTGTAACTGTCAGCCCTCTCCACCTCAGTCCCCTTGATAATAAGGGGCTGCAAGGGAGGTGGAGTTTTCCTGAAGTCCATAATTACTTCTCTTGTCTTGTCTGCGTTAAGGCATAGGTTGTTCAACTCACCATAGGCACAAATGTCGTTTACCACACTCCTGTAACCCGACTCGTCCCCCCCCCCTTAATGAGACCCAGGATGGTAGTATCGTCTGCATATTTAATAATAAGGGTGTTATCCTGGGTGGGGACACAGTCGTATGTATACAGGGTGAATAGTTTAGAGCTAAGGCAGCAGCCTTGTGGTGACCCTGTGCTGGTGATGAGCTCCGTGGACACCCTCTTTCCCATCCTCACCACCTGTGGTCTTTCAATCAGGAAATCCAGGATCCAGTTACAGGTGGGAGTCGGAACGCCGAGGTCTGTCAGCTTCTCAATCAGCCTACCCGGGCGGATGGTATTAAAAGCCGAACTGTAGTCTAGAAACAGCGTTCTGACATATGTTCCTCTGCTGTCCAAGTGTTGCAGGATGTGGTGTAAAGCAGTGGCCACTGCGTCATCCACTGAACGATTGGGATGGTAGGCGAACTGGAGGGGGTCAATCGTACCCGGAACCAAGTGATTGATGTGCGCGAGAACCAGTTTTTCTAAGCACTTCATGGCTACTGACGTGAGTGCTACTGGCCTAAATTCATTCATGATAGATGGATTTGGTTTCTTTGCCACTGGTACGATAATGGAGGATTTAAAAATACGGGGGACAACTGCTTGATTTAGAGACAGGTTGAAAATGTCTACGTACACACCAGTGAGTTGTTCTGCACAGGCCTTCAAGACTCTGGGAGGGACGCCGTCTGGTCCAGTGGCCTTATGGGTATTTACCTGCCTCAGAGCTTTCTGGACCTGTGTGGGTGTGACCTGAAAGACAGTGTCTGTAGGTTTACATTGGACTTTTGAAGGGGTGTCTGTGTTCATTCTGTCAAACCTGGTGTAGAAAAAGTTAAGGCTGTCTGGGAGGGTGACATCCAGGGGATCTTTGGCTGGTACTGTTTTCTTATAGTTTGTGACAGCTTGGATTCCTTGCCACATACTGCGCGTATTGTTACCAAAATAAAAACCTTCAATTTTTTTGGAATACGCCCTCTTTGCAGCTCTGATGGACTTCTGTAACTCATACCGGGCTTTCTTGTACTCCCCTTGATTATCTGACTTAAAGGCTTCCTGCCTTGTCCTGATCTTCTGCCTTATATTTCCATTAAACCAAGGTTTCTGGTTTGGAAACACACGCACAGTTCTAGAAGGTGCGCATGTAGATGTGCACCAACTGATGTAATCACTCACAGTCTCTGTGTATTCGTGGATATCATCTGTTGCCTCCTTAAAGATATTCCAGTCTGTGGCCTCTAAGCAACCCTGCAGGCTAGCCTTTGCGCTGTCAGTCCAAGTGTTAACAGTTTTTATTGTAATTGGTTGTGCCTTAAACCTTTTAATGTATGTGGGCTTAAGCCGAATTGCCAGATGGTCAGACTTGCCAAAATGGGGTCTTGGTTCAGCTATAAAGGCATTTCTGATGTTGCTGTAACAGTGATCCAGTATCTTATTTTCTCTAGTCGGAAAAGTCACAAACTGATACAGTTTTGGTAAGTTTTTCTTGAGGTTGCAGTGATTAAAATCTCCCAGAATGATGAAAGCAGCATCAGGATAGTTGTTTTCATGCTCATTGATCATGTCATGTAGCTCACTAAGTGCAGCCTCTTCTTTGGCGGAGGGGGGAATGTACACAACACTCACGATAATGCATTGCAATTCTCTGGGTAAATAAAACGGTCGTAGCTTCAAAGTTAGAAACTCCACATTCTCAGAGCAAGATTTAGAAATAAGCTTACAGTCGGTACACCATGTCTGTTTGACGAGGACGGCCGTTCCTCCGCGCCGCGAGTTTTACCGCTATCCACTGCACTTCGGTCCTCCCTAAAGGCCGTGTAGCCGTCTGGTGTTATCGCCTCGTCAGGTGTCCTTTCCCCCAGCCATGTTTCACAGAAGCATAGTATGGAGCAATCCTGTAAGTCCCTTTGCATGGAGATCCGAGCCCGGAGCTCATCCATCTTGTTTAGCAGAGACTGGACGTTAGCAAACAATATGACCGGGAGGGCTAGTTTTCCACTGCTAACCAAGCGTCGGAGTCGTCGATCGGCCCCTCCCCGTCTGCCACGTCTCCGCTTGGGCCTATTGTTGTCTCGGCCTGGCGTCTTATCCCCATCTCTCGCTAGCTCAGGATAGAGGCTAAGCGTGCTGGTATCTAGAAGTCCAAAAAGACTGCACTCTCTTAGGCTTAATAGAGTCGCCCGGTCGTAAATACCCTTTACTGACCCTTCTGTTATCGTAGTGTAGCGAAAAATAACAAGAAATAGACAAACAAATAATTTGACTCTGAGTACTCCGCAACGTCGCCCTCTCAGGAGCGCCATATTGTGCACATGCCACAAGATGTAGACAGTCAATCATGAGTCTGTGTATGCGGGGCATGCCGCAAGTTCCCACAGAACATTTGGTTGCCTCGTGTATTGGGATGAATACCATGATACCAAAAGAGGAAAATGGTAGATTGAATGCGTTTTATAGACAGCCCTTTAACACACCTGACACTGATGTCATGATGGCGCCCGTGTGTGTGGCTAGCCGTCTGCCGTGTTACCTGTGTTGTGTACTGTTTTAGTTTTATTGTTTTTAATTCGTGATGTGTCGCCGTTACTAGTGTATGATCGCCTCATTCTCTTAAATATACGTGATTTCGTGGAAAAACTGCCGACCAAACACACCGCCGCCTCTGCTGGCGTCCATACCTCCCCACCTGTGTCAGTTCCCTAGCGGGTTGGTCCGCAGCCGCCGCAGACAACGAGGAAGGAGAGGTGGACTGAGTTGTAGATTGAGAGTTTATGGCTCCGTCCTCCGCTCATCGCTTGGGTCTTCTGGGGAGAGCGTCAGCTATTATATACGAGGAACAGCTGATCCCTGCTACTGATGGCTGATACCGGCTATTCCCGAGGTTGGGTACCCACGTCCGCACTGTCGGCCCAGGAGGATCCGCAGACGGGGCTGCATACCTGTCAATCTTTGCCCGGTCGCTTATGCCTCCGAACGGATGGACCAGAGTTTAATTCGCATTGCTCTGATCAACACTCGGTCAGTTGTGAATAAGACTTTTATCCTCAATGACTTTTTTTATTTCTCAATCCCTGGATTTTCTCCTGTTGACGGAAACCTGGCTGAAACCAGGTGAAAACACCGCATTTTCAGAGCTCCTTCCACCCGGATGTTCCTACTTTAACTCCCCCCACGATCATCTGGTCGGGGGGGTCTTGCTGCTATTTTTAATGACAGATTTACATGCCGGCTTTCTACAAACGCTTACTCCAGCTTTGAGCTGCAATTATTTGTGATGGACCTTGTGAGCCCTGTTCTATGTGCCGTTGTTTATCGCCCACCCAAATATAATAAGGACTTCATTCATGAGTTCTCTGAGTTTTTGGCAGACATCTTTCCAAAATTTGATAAACTCTTGATTTGTGGGGATTTCAATGTTCATGTTTGTTGTCCGTCCGATCAATTAGCCACTGATTTTAAAAGACTTTTAGAAACTTTTAATTTAACTCAATCAGTGGATAAACCTACACACTATCGTGGGCATACCTTGGATCTCATTATTTCTTTTGGGCTTTCAATTGACGTTAAAGAGATCTCTGAGGCTGCCATCTCAGATCATTTTCCCATTGTGTTTGAATATATAGCCCTTCCTCCAGATAGAAAGACTTTGGCTCCATCGTGCCAGCGTCGCATCATCACTTCAACCACAGCTGATGAATTCGCTGCTGCATTCAGAGAGACTGAGTTTTTTGCCATGAATGGCATGGTTTCTCCCACCTCTCCAGACAATATTCTTTCTTTCTTCCATTCTACCTGCTCCGGGATTCTGGACACTATCGCCCCTTTTCGGCATAAATCGGCTAAACTAACAACGGATCCCTGGATTAATGATAACACTCGTAGCATTAGGCAACGTTGTAGGCAGGCTGAAAGGAAATGGAAGAAGGATAAACTGCATGTTTCGTTGGACATTTTCCGGGCCAGTCTTGCTGATTACCAGAGGGCCCTACGAGAGGCAAAATCTCAGTATCTTTCCAATATAATTTCTAGCAGCAGTCACTGCCCCAGGGTTTTCTGTTTGCTACAATTAATTCTTTTGTGAACCCACCAATTTCTGCTCTTGCTAGTGTCGCAACTATCACCTGTGAAAATTATCTTCACTTTTTTGTTGATAAGGTTGACTCTGTTAGACAGAGTACCAGGAAAGGTTTTAATAAGGAATTTGTTGTTGCTCCAGCTCATTCTGCTGTGTTTGAAGAGCTTGAGTTAGTTTCTCTATCTTCCCTTGGCGAGATAGTGAGGTCATTGAAGCCTACAAATTGTCCATTTGATATTATACCCTATAGAGTGCTGAAACTGGTTTTTAATGTTGTTGGGCCTGGGCTTGTGGATTTCATGAATAGCTGTCTTAGTCTAGGAACTGTCCCAGCTGCCTTTAAACATGCTGTGGTTAGGCCCCTTCTTAAAAAACCTAACCTTGACTCTACACTGCTATCTAATTTTAGACCTGTTTCTCATCTTCCATTTCTTTCTAAAGTTTTGGAAAAAGTTGTTTTCATACAGTTAAAACCCTTTCTGGAAAACAACTCTGTCCTTGAAAAATTTCAGTCCGGATTTAGGTCTCACCACAACACTGAGTCTGCTTTATTAAAGGTACACAATGATATTGCTTTCTTTGTAGATAACAAGTGTCCTGTTGCCTTAGTGCTACTAGACCTCACAGCAGCCTTTGATACGGTAGACCATACAATCCTCCTGTCACGCCTGGAGCAGTATGTTGGCATTCATGGCACTGCACTCAAGTGGTTTATGTCATACTTATCAAATAGGACTTTCTCTGTGATGATGGGGGATTTGTCTTCTTCTTGTGCTTCTCTTTCTTGTGGTGTCCCGCAAGGCTCCATTCTTGGCCCTATTTTGTTTTCATTATATATGCTACCGTTAGGGTCAATTATAGCCAGACACAACCTATCTTTTCACTGTTATGCAGATGATCTGCAAATCTATCTGCCATTGAAGCCTGGTGATGTACAAGGTACTTTAGTTGACTGCATCACAGACATTAAGCAGTGGTTTGCCCAAAATGTTATGCACTTAAATGAGGATAAAACTGAATATATTGTGTTTGGAGAATCTGTGTCTAACGGGTTTGGTCCCTGGTTTCCAACGGCCAGACAGACGGTAAGGAACTTAGGAGTGATTTTTGATAGTTCCTTTAAATTCAACAAACAGATTGATAATGTTGTTAGATTGAGCTTTTTTAAACTACGCCTTCTGGCAAAAGGTAAAATAGTTATTAAACCGTCATGACCTTGAGAAGGCTATTCACGCTTTAATAAGCTCTAGGCTGGACTACTGCAATGCCCTGTATATCGGTGTTTCCCAGTCCTCTGTAGACCGTCTCCAACTTGTCCAAAATGCAGCGGCCCGCCTGTTAACGAGCACGAAAAAACAAGACCACATAACTCTGATTCTTTATTCTCTTCATTGGCTCCCGGTACACTTTAGAATTGAGTATAAAATTGTATTGTTTGTTTTTAAAGCTCTTAATGGCCTTGCCCCATCTTACATTTCAGACATGCTGACCATTCGTAATTATGGTAGGATGTTGAGGTCATCTAATCAACTTATGTTGGAAGTGCCCAGGTCAAGACTGAAACACTGGGGTGACCGCGCTTTTCCCCGGTTTCTGGACCTAAGCTCTGGAATAAGCTACCCAGTGAGATGCGTATTGTTACTGACCTGGGCCTTTTCAAATCAAGACTTAAAACGCATCTCTTTAAAGTGGCGTTCGGTACCTAGTAATGTGATGGCACATTTATATTTATATTGATTTTACTTTTTCTCATTCATTATTGTATTTTTGTTAGTGGTGTGTTGTTGTTTTTAAATTCTGTGGTTTTTATCTGTTGTGAAGCACTTTGGTTCACCTATCGGTTGATGTAAGGTGCTATATAAATAAAATACATTTACATTTACATTTACACCTCCCCGCCGGGGTGACAATGCAAGAAGAAGCTGAAGAAATAATGTCCTCTCTGGATGAAGATGGTGGTGGTAACAGCTCTCCAGAGGCCGGTCACAATCCTTACCCCTCTTACTCTTCTCTCCCGTTAAATTGGAACAGCCATTAGTGGAGAGACTGGAAGAGCCAATTTACATGGCTGTTTGTTAAGTATGGAAGTTTGGGGTGCGTCGCTTAGGCCTAATTGAACGTAGGAATTATGGTATTCTGAGTAACTTTAAACGTTAATGCTTTGTTTATAGACTATTTGTGGGTGGCTGTTTGCTTTTTGACCTATCAATTCACACAACATTCCCCGCGGGCTCAAAACCACACCCATTGCAGTAAACTTGAGGAATGCTCATCCACGTACAAATGAGGGGAAGCGTTGCGTCACCACGCTTCAGTCTTGTCGCAAAAGTGGATTCAGAGCGTAAGTCCCTACGTTTTTGTGCTGTGTAACTGTAGGCCCACGTATGAGTTTTTCCTCTGCAGGGTAGGTGCCGTTTAGCCCCTTTTTTTTAAACAGCAGAATTTTAACCCCGATTTAATCCCCCATTTTGGATTTTAAACTGTAATATAGAAAACAGACTTTTCTCTGTTATCATTGACCTAAGCATTTTGTACAGATTTTTCCATCTTTGTGTTAAGCTGTTTTTGATAAAACAGCTTAACATCATTGCTAGCACAAAACCTCTCTATTAGACAGTGACAAAGCTCTAAAATCAAACAGTTCAGTAACAATTAGCTGGATTGTGAGGGTTAAGCATCGATGCTGATCAGTCTGTCATTGCACTGTGTGGGCTTTGTATAATGACTTGTTAATTTGTTTTACATAATGAACAAATGGAGAATACTGTATTACTACATTGACCAAACAGGTTGGTTAAAATATAATTCATAATCTTTATTTCAGTATAATGACCTAATGAGATAGTGTCTTCTGAATTTGTTTAATGAGGATGAGAAAAAAACTGGTAGAGCAACAGGTTGACCTTCAGGAGGTAGTGTAAGAAATACTGGATGGAAAATAGAGTTGTGGGAATGTCGGGTGGAAAGGGGGCATGCTGGCAGACAGAATGGAGGACCATGGCCTTGGTATTGTTCCCAGTCGGGCCAGGACCCACGAGCACAAGGTGGACACCCCTCATCAACCCCTGTCCGCACCCCTACACTTGCCTTCCAGGCTCTCATTTTCTACATGATTAGCTTGCCACCTGTCCTCCCGCTGGCCCTTGGCCTCCGGGCTGCCACGTCACGGCACCATTTAGCACTGGCATGATTTTCACTGAGACATGCTTCATCACTGTGGACCTGATGGAAAGAAGGTCTCAAAAATTATTTAATGGATTCATGTTTTGACACCTATGCATGAACAGGTAAAGTAATGTAGAAAGTCATGTTTAAATCAAATAATTGATCAGTCGTTTTATTTATTCACATATTATCTCTCCGAAAAATCCAATGTTAGAGTCATGATATTGTAGGTTTATAGATCCACAACTCCAAAAGCAAAGTCTGAGCAGAAATAATCCTAATATTAAAAAAACAACTTCACAGCGTATTGATGATTTCAGTAACCCTTAACTGGAGTTCCTTCAGTTTTAGATGACAGTCCTGTCAGTGTAGTTCTTTTTTATGAATCAGCGGAAGGCACTGTTTACTGCAGAATACCTGTTCTACAGCTCTGTGAGTGGACTGCTGAACAGCCATGCTCAGATAACAACTATAAAATTGTTTTTTGG
This sequence comes from Etheostoma perlongum, assembly GCA_026937815.1. NCBI lineage: Eukaryota > Metazoa > Chordata > Actinopteri > Perciformes > Percidae > Etheostoma > Etheostoma perlongum. Next base: position 355,689 of record CM049374.1, on the reverse strand, counting down.
TACTATCACCATGATATTAATGGGTACAAATATTAACATTTGAATTTAAGTATATGGAGTATATGGAATTTAAGTATATTACCCAGTAACAGTCTTCAAAAATGTTAAGACTTCATTGTATATTGAATTATTGCTCATCAAACCAATAACTGTTAAAATTTGACAGGCAAAATTAATTTAGTCCTAATCTTAAACTACTCTTCAAATCTTGTCTCACAGTACAGTTGAATCCAGATTATGGTAAAGGTGTGTTTATTATCCAAACTGACAGAGGCTCATTTTATTCCTCTCCTCTGAATACATTTTCCACCTGTTTGAACTGTTATGTGATGTACAGTGGCATAGGGCGACACACCGTGTTATCCCTTGGTAATTCAGTCCACTGGTAATACATTTATGCTCCGTCAGAGCAAGGGATTGGCGCTGACCCATACTGGCCTTGCCTCTGATGTTGGTGGCTTTAGACAGCAGGGACAAAGAGAGGGTTACTACAGAGGGATGGAGGTCAGGGTGTGAAAAGAGAAACCTGCTTCACTTAAAATTACAATTGCAGTTGATGAATTCTGTCACTCATGTTCATTTTCAGGCCTGCATGTGCATACAGTACATAATAAGCCAATGAAATGTTTACCACAGATTGTGTTAACAGAGTGATCTTCATTTGAAGAAGCTACTTCCGCCAAGTGGCATCTACCAAATTGAGGAATATTTGAAAGGATGGTGGCATGCAGTAAAACTGTAGTGTGAGAACAATTGTTCAAATTAATGAATATGCGCTGTCAACTGATGATTCAGCTGGTTGTAACGCCAATCGTAGCAGTTTTTGTTTTAAGATTTTAAGGTCATGCTACTGTGCAGCAGTCTTCTTGTATTTTGCCAATTAGATTAGCCTACCGGTAGATCTCCATGCTTGGAGACGCAACACAAATTCTCACATCAGACTATTCAATGCAAAACTAGGCTTAATTGAACACAGGTGACAGTTTAGCAGCAGGGAGAGAAAAAGAGAGGGAGGAGGGTGTCAGAGAGAGTAAAGTTTTTCAAGTCTTTGTCCCTCCTCAATTTGCATGCCTAATGAAGCTGAGCAGGAGTTAATAGTGGGTGTAATGACTTCTGACTGGCTGGGCTTTGGGCTGCTGGGACACGAAAAGGCTCCGAATGGCTAACTGTGGAGCAAGGTAGGCAGAGGCAGGTGGGGAAACACTCTGTGGGTGACGGAGCAGAGGAAGCTAGACTCACTTCTTGAAAAAAACTCAGAGGAACTTTACTCAGCAAATAATTTGTGTTGATGCTAGGGGTTTCACAGTAGGTTTTCAATAGTAGACTATTCAAATATTTGAACATCAAAACGGCTAATCGACGCAAAGAGAAGAAGTAGTAGTGGCAATGTATTAGTTATGCATGTAATTACATCAGCTATGCAACAGGGGGTGGTGTGGGTAAACAAGTCACGGTTGTTCCGCACTGCAAGGCGGTAAAGCAGCAGACATGGAGCGGACATTTTCTTGAACGCTAACCAGGAGTCCAAAATGAGAATAATAAATCAGGACTGTAGCGACAGCAAGTAACTCATCTGATATCAGGGACACACATATGTTGGTTTTTTTCTATTTTAGCGCAAATGGCGTTTCATTGTGGTGAGTAGGGGAGAGCCGGGACAGTTGAAACACTTTTTAATTAAATGTAATTTACAAAGCGGTCGTATTACACTGAAAGCTGATATTTTGTCACTAGCAACCTACACGTGTCATCTGTCAAATACAGTTGCATTTTCAGCTTTGAACAAAACCGTTGAGGAGTTATTACCGCAAAAGTGGGACGTGCGTAATGTTTCATCTGTCCCTTCTGGACGGGACGGATGAAACAGCATGCGGGGACGAATGAAACATACAGTTTAAGCCATATAAACTTCCAACAACTTTAATATTTTACTGTATATGATGGATGGCACTTCCAAAAGGTGTTAATTTAGATAGATTGTTGCAGGACTGTACGTCTTTGTGAATGTCTGTTAACAACTCATTGCCGTCATCCTGAAGCGCGTATGAAGCGGTTATTGAAATATCATGCACTGTGGATGATTATGACATTTTTATAGCTAGAACAGTTGGTTTTTCCATTTATATCATGTTTCTATTGTGGAATATGTTGTTTCACTAGGTTTCTACGTGGGTTATACCACTGGACATAAAAATAACGCGCCCCAGCCCGTCAGTCTCCATAGGATAACATGGGAAAACTCAACCCCCCCTACCTGGTGGGCTGAAATATATTTTCATCTTTCTAAAACTGCTTTTCCATGTCTCACCTCCATAAATAATTGTATAAACACAGATATTTGTGCATTTACTTAAAATCCATGGAGTTACAGTCTGGTCGGGGACAGTTGAAACAGCTGTTTCATCCGTCCCGACATAGACACATGTCATTACAGCCTGTTGTGCTTCTCATGTAAACAAGCATGCAATACGAAAGTCTGGGATTGTGGAGAACACTAACTGGTCTACTGAATGAGCATGTAGTCAAACCTTTAAATGAAAAACCCTCGTTAATAATCGAAAAAAATGTGACCGCTAATGAAGTTTACTTTTGACCATCAAAACTCGTTTATCGGCTGTAATTCCGCGATGAAAGGAAATAACAGGGAGGTATTTGGCTGATAGAAGGAGGGTAACATGCTCTATGTTCAGACCTAAGAAAGTCTGTCTATCATCATTGTACTCGGAGAAAACTGGAATGTTTCATCCGTCCCGTGTTTCAATCGTCCCGGCTCTCCCCTAGGCTAAGTTTGTAAATTTCTATTTGCTATGTTTATAGCCTATTTACTGTTTACATTTGCCATCTGAGGAAAATCTGTGTCATTATGACAGCTCATTCCGTGTGTAATAGCCTACACTATTGGTCTTTTGAATAAACAAATAACGTTCATAAACTTAAATGAAACTAACTAAAAGAAATTATACTTCATAAACGTGTATGTTGTAAACTTATAACAGTAACGTTCCCCACTGAGCATTAGCATGGGCTATTGCTAATGTTACTTGTCAACATAGCACGGTAAGCTGGATCAGTTGATATTGAAATGTATCAATAAATAAGAACTGTTCACACGGATTCATAATCCATGCCCTCGGTTTTATAAACATTAGCAAAGTTAGAAATATATTCACAGATTAAAACTTCCGGGATTAATCACTCTATAGCAAAATATTATTAAATCACAAACGACGCATCTTTTCTAATTAGTAAGGCTAACAATGAGCTACAAACTCATTTTCATCAAAAAAGAGCCGTCCTCCAACCTGGAAAAATAGAATTAGGAAAAGTGTAATGAGACAAGTGTTTACAAATACACAAAAATATTTATTAATTTAATTATTAAATAAGGTAGTGTATCCAAACTTACCTCAATTATAATATGTTATAATATGGAATATATGTTTCCTGCTAGTTACTACAGCTAACTACAGCACTTACTTTAAAAAAATAAGTTTGGAGACATTACCTTATTTAATCATTAAATTAATAAATATTGTTGTGTCGTTGTTGTAGTTTATAGACGGCCCCTAAGCACTTGTCTAACTGCCGTCTCACCGCCGGCTGCTCTGTGCGTATGGTTTAGTTCTTGTTTCTTTTCAACTGTCCCCAGGGGGACATTGTACTTTTGAAATTGATCTTCCAAGTTTTATTTGTTTTAGTTTTGTGCACATAATAACATATTGCATGTATTTATCCATTGCCATTTATTGTTTTTTGTTAATGTTATTTTACTTGCTATTGTTGTGCTATTCACATTAACTTTTACAGCATTCTGGTTGTTTTAAAACGTGCTATATAACGTAACTTGATTTGATTTGACAAAATAGAGGGAAATAAAAAAAAGGTTTTGAAATAGAGTCAAATCTGGTAGTGCAGACAGCAAATATTCCACAGCTGCCTGAATTTTTTTTTCTTCTTTTGCATCTTCAAGCTGATGTGTTTTCCGGCTTTTTTGGCGTGTCTTACAGAGGAATCAGTTTGGCACCAGCACCCACACTGGCCATGGTGTGCCAACACGTCTGCTGGCCGCAGGACACACACACACACACACACACACACACACACACACACACACACACACACATGCACAAGCGCGCACATATACACACTCAGTCCTGATGGCCACAGATGTAGCAGTGACCAGCCTATCTCCACCAGGTGTTTCTTTATAGCTGTGTCACTTTGAGCCTGACTCCATCTGCCATACTCAGCAGGCGAAAAAACAAACAACGTGCTTTTCACAGCATGTGCAGTTGTCACTCTAAATTTTCTTTTCAAACATAGATGCATTAGGATTTTAAGGTTGGTCCTCTTTTGTCATTCATTGTCTTTCTGTGTCACTTTGTTCCATTTTTTTCCCCAAACAGTTAATTCTGTAATATCTGGCCATTTAATCACTGTTTTGCCTTCAGGTTTAGTGAATTAACTACCAGCCCTTTAAATTTATTTTAGTTTGATATGCACTTTGACTCAAAACAGGAAGTTTGCCATTTTAATTTTTAGAATGCAGCCGTATTTTTGCTGAATGGAATCAATCATTTCATCTGCTGCAATCCTTCTTTTGTTTGTACCCTCGAAAGCATCGTCTGTAATTACTAGTTTAGCACAGACCATAGAACAATATCTGGACATTATTTTGAAAGAGCAAGGGATCTGCTTTAAGAGCTACTCTTCATCTTCGCATCTCACTCGCAACTGCAACGCTGCATTGAAGTGTAATGAATGCAACAGTGATCATCACCTTACAGCTCTACATCCTGGTCCACCTTCATGGGTACTCAGTGCCTCAAACTCCCCATCAGAGGACGATGGGGAGGAGGAAAAAGAGGATGCCTCATCAACACCTGCTGTGAACTCTCTGTTTACTGAGGTTTGTGGCAGCGCCATTACAGAAATGTCATGCTCCAAGATTTGCCTCGTCAATGTCTATCATAAAGGACACAATGAGAACACTGTCAGGATGTATGCTATGCTTGATGACCAGAGAAACAGATCATTAGCCAGGTCTTGAGTTTTTTTTTATTTGTTCGGCATTCACAGTCATACGCTTTCCTACACTTTGAAGACACATGCCGGCATGAGAGTTCAGGCCGAAGAGCGTCTGGCTATCAGATTGAAGAACTGAATGGTGGAGTTAGTTTTACACTTCCAACACTGATTGAATGCAATGACATATCAGACAACCGTGTGAAGAAATCCCAACACTTAAGGCTGCTCTCCATCAACCCCCACCTCAAGTATTTTTGCTGCTGAGATCCCAGCTCTAGATAATGAAGACCACCCTAGCCTTGGTCCTTCGCCGCTGCATCTGACCCTCGGTACAGCACTGCCTCTGACGTGCTGGGTAGTATCTCTGACTTGCCGATGGCAGCTAGGCGCAGCTGCTATACTGGTCAGGGGTGGCGGAGACAAGCGTCTCCCAAGCTCCCGCTTCAAACATGAGAGCATTTCCTGAGAGCATTTCCAGTGGAAAACCATTCCCACACAGCGCAGCCTTGGTTTGATCTGGGAAGTTGCTGCTGACACATTCACTTTCCAGGCATCTGTCAGCGACACGTCATTCACGTGTTGTGGAGTCCTGTCCTCTTGGGTTTGTCGCTCCTTTCACTACTCAAGGCAAGTTTCTACTCAGGGAACTGTCTATGGAAGTAAGTGACTGGGATTCTCCACTTCCACAAGAGAAATGTGGTGCGTGGGAGTCATGGAGAGACTCTACAAGACCTGCAGCAGCTTCATATCCCTTGAGCTTACACAGTTAACGCTCCCACAAACACCAAGCAAAAAGAAATCTGCGTCTTCTTAGACTGGCTGAGCTTGCTGTCCAGAAAATTGACTTCCAGCTTGATGCAGTCTCTTCTACTGTGGCGGTAAGGTGGTACTTGGTTACATGAGTCAAAATGGTTCTATGTATATGTCAACAACAGAATTCAAAGAATTTGACAATCCACACAGCCAAAGCTTTGGCATTATGTACCTACAGAGAATAATCTTGCCGATCATCATCCAGGTCTTTTCAAGCTTCTCAGCTCACCAATACCAACTGGTTGACAGGACTAGCTTTCTTATATAAACCACAGGAAACCTACAACAAAAAGCTAAATGTGTTTGAGCTCCTTGATCAAGACTCAGATACAGAGATCTGACCACAAGTGACAAGCTGTGCCACTAGCACAAGGAACAAGCCACTCACCCCAGAGATTTAACAGATTCTCTTCCTGGAACTCTTTGCAAAAAAGCGGTTGCTCATTCACGTAACTCATTCTTTCCAGTCCTTGACCAGAGTTCCTTCTCAGTGCAGTGGTTGGTATCAATGTACAAAACCTCACACAGTCAGCGATCTGTCAAAGGCAAGGAAGACAATATTCTTCTCTGTTTAGAAGGCAACTTTCTCTGATGAATTTGACACTCTCCAATGGACAAAGTATTAACAAGAAAAGTCTACTGGCCAAGCTATAGCAGCATTCTTCATGGATGTGACATTTGTCAAAATCTACGTGGAAAAATGGAGGCAGAAAATATCAGACCTACCAGAAGAGTAGCTAAGCACTTCACCACCTTTCACTTACAGATGTCCGGATGACTTCGGTCCTTGGGCTGTGGTTGCAAGGCGCACAAGAGGATGTTTTTTGCACAGTTAACGTTGGGCAGTGCTCTTCACTTGCCTAAGCACTCTCGCTGTTCACATAGAAGTCATTGAGTCCATAGATGCTTCATCCTTCATTAACACACTCAGAAAGTTCTTTTGCTATCCGTGGGCCCTCTAACAGATACACTCTGACTGTGGAACAAATTGTGTTCGGGTCTGCACTTGAACTAGAGTTCAACAAGGTAATGAAAGAGTCTAAGGTACAGTAAGTATGTCAACAGCCAAGGTTGCACATGGGATTTCAATACACCCCACTCTTTTCATATGGGGGTTCATGGAAGCGCCTGTTTGGAGTGGCACGGAGCATCTTGTAATTCTATGCTGATGCACACAGACTATTCCAGCTTGTCTCATGAAGTCCTATGCACTTTGATGGCCGAAGTGACAGCCATTATCAACTCAGGCCTCTAGTTCCAGTCTCTACAGATGCAGACTATCCTCTGATACTTACCCAGATAATGCTCCTTACTCAGAAGCAGAGCGTGCCACCTACACCTGGGAAATTCACAGAGAAGGATCGCTATAAACAGCAGTGGCGTCAGGTGTAGACCTTAGCCAATCAGTTTTGGAGTCGCTGGAAGCAAGAATATCTGCATACTCTGCAAGTTTGTCACAAATGGCAAGACTCATGTCCTAACATCAAAGTGGGTGACGTTGTGCTGTTGAGAGGCAGCAAAGCAGCTCAAAATGACTGGCCAATGGCACTCATAACGAACACCTTTCCCAGCGATGATGGTAGAGTTTGCAAAGTAGAGCTCAAGGTGACCAAAGGAAGGATCAAGCAAGTTCTTCAGACCTGTATCTGAGATCATTGTCCCTCTGAAAAAATAAGGACGAGGCCTGATTAGTTGTTTAGTTATCTATGTGTGGCATATTTACAGATGCCAGACAGGGAGTGTTTTGCCTTCAGGTTTAGTGAATTAACCCCCTACAGGCACTTTAAATTTATTTTAGTTTGATATGCACTAGACCCAGAACAGTCGACCATTTTAATTTTTAGTATGCCGCATTTTTGCTGAATGGACTCACTCATTTCATCTGCTGCAATCCTTCTTTTTGTTCATGCCTTCGAAAGCATTGTCTGTAAGTACAAGTTTAGCACGGACATAGAACAATATCTGGACATTATTTTTGAGATGTATTTTTTTTACTAAGCCTTATTTTTGTAAATTAGTAAATCGTAAGATTAACCACATGTACGTTAGTGAGTTATCAGCTTAACTGCATGCCATGTAGACTGTATACTTAAATCACTATACAACTGATGCATAGTAGCTATGTAGAGTGTTTATTACAGTGTATATTTTGATTGTGCATCTTGCTTATTGTATATTTTTGTTTATGTTCTACAGTTTCACTCCTATTAATACTGTATATGACAGTGACGCCAAATAAATCACCAGGAGCTGGATGCTATATCCTATCTCCTGTATTCATTTGAATGGAGTTTGGCTTACTTCTGAATTGTGTACACATACACACACACACACAAGGAGAGCAGAATAATCACATATGCGCTTTGTTGTGTGGTTGGTGGTTGATCTACTGTATTTTGGACCAAAAAACATTCTTGGTTAACCAGATGCATATCCATCTGTCACTTTTATTAAACTTTTATTAAGTATTATTCTCAAATAATCTTTAGATCATTATTTCATCATTTAGATTTAAGCTACTTCACATTTTCTAAGGCATTGGACTAACATTGCCTGTTTCATAATCATAATTGTATAATCATAATTAATCACACTCTCAGTATCACAATAATGTTGTTTACTTGCAAAAACCGAACCTGGGATCAGAGTCGCATGCATCCTATCCTAATAGCATTGTTTAGGCTCAGCAATCCGTCATCCCACCAACAGGTAATATGATAGTAAGGAAACAGGCAGCACAATTAGATTTGTGTTGAACAGTGGGCGTGTTTTCTCCAATGCATGCTTGAATTTTTAATAACAGTTCTATTTTGGCAAACACCTGCCTTGACGCAGTGTTCAGAGTCTGCAAAAGAGCAAAAGGTCGGCCCTGAAAGTGATCAAGAGATGGGGATGCTCATCACTGGCTCATGCATATTTATACTTTATTTAATTATATGTAATGAGAGGGTGTATTTGATCTGCACAGTGCTCTTAATCAAGAGCTCGGGATGATTTTCTAGTCTACCAAAGGCAGACATCTTCCAAGCGCTTATGGTAATTTGATATTTGAGATGTAGACTTGGGGCTTATGTAGGAGTAACTGCTCCAATTCCTTACTGGTTACATCATACATATAATGAAGCTCCAGTTTTATATTAAATTGTGTTGCTGTATGTATATTTTTATGACAATTATTTTTTATGGCCTAATGCCTTGAAAAAAGATTGTTGAAAATGCCCAATCAGGGTTTGTGATATTTTAATTCAATGCTAAATGACCACAGCCTCTAACTTGCTTTGAATTAGCTGAATGTCTCAAAAACTGACCCTACGGTATTATTGCTTAAATATTGTTTACAATAGAGACAATACTAGAAGAGCTGACATGAAATTGACATTAGCAAACTGAAACATCTATTGTAACTGGGATAAAGAGACAGTTTAGTTAAACGGTTTCAATTTATTCAGCGCAATAACTTTACATTTTACATGACTGGCACAACATGTTGTAGATATTCATGGTTCCCAGACAACAAATTTATGACTTTGGTGATCTTCTGAGCTTTCATTTAGCACCATAATCAGGACAAAGTTTCAGTTTATTAGCAATCCTTTAAAATGAGCATGCTAACAGGATAAATCAAGATGTAAACCCAGAAAATATTGCACACAAAAAATGAATTACTAGGGAGCATTTCACTGACTACATGGACAAGTGCATTGTACCCCCATGATTGGTTTCAAGAGTTTCCATGGATGGTTTATACTTTTCCATTTTAAACATTGTAATTGACATTAACTCAAGCTCACCACATGTTCTGAAGAAGGAAACTTCTAACTTTCACCCCCAATCATTTAAGCCCACAGTGGGGGAAGGTCTTTGATGCAGGAAATATAGTATACTGTGTTGGTTGGTGACAACTAATTTAAGTAGGCTGTGGTCAATCAGACACACAATCATCATATTCACTATTGAATTCCCCTGCAAACGTTGCCAATGTTTTGTTATTTATATGCTTGTATTTTTAGTTTTCTTTTTAAATTATTCAGGCTCATTTTACTAAAGACCATTATAGGTGATTGCCTTAATTTGTGGCGTGCTTGTCTTCCTCTGAGTGGTTAACAACCTTATTTAAAAGAAATTCTAATTACTGGATATTCTACGCTCCGTTCTTACCATCGTTGTCATGTGAAATCTAAAACCATAATTTCATTGTAATTGTTTATACACACTGTGTCAATCTGTAATCTACGCTGATTTTTAACCTGACAGCAGCATCATGTTTATTTCAGACGATCTGCCATTGCTCTTTTTGTAAACATAAACGTCATCACCCCCTATGTCTGAGGGTTTTCTTAGAAAAGTCCTATGGGTATAGAACAGTAAACATAAACGCTTTCATTAGCTGCGTAAAGGCTGGATGACTGCTCTTTTGATCAAAGTAGTAAAAATAGATATCAAAACATGCTGATTATTGGTTTACTTGATGGTTCCTCTGGCATTTGAGTTGTTTGGCACATCAGATAAATAGTAGGGGAAATGTGCCTGTCCCATCTGTGGCAGCCAGTTCCTCGTTTCTATAGTCTTTTATCTTCTACCTGCTCCCACTGTTAGAAGTGTTCCTTAATCTACCCTTGCTTGCAACCTGCCTCTGTCTCTTTCTTCCCCTGCATCTGTCCGCATGTCCGTCTGTCAGCCCTAACCCCCCCACCTACCCCCGTCATGAGGAGATGAATGGTGCTCTGTCACTCGCCAGGCTCTTCAGAGGGCCGGCGCTCCTTATGAGGAAAGTGCCAGTCATTAACAGGAGGGGGAGGAGGGAGAGAGGCAGGATGAAAAATGAGTTCATTTACGGGCAAGTCCTGTGAGCAGCGTAACGTCAGCAGCAGCAGCAACCCCCCTTCACCTTCTCCTCCCTTTTTCCTCCCATCACTTTCTGCAGGTGCCCAGTGGGGGTATATGTGTGTATGTGTGTGTGTGTGGGAAGGGGTGAGGAGGAAGTAAGAGGAAGGGGAGAGAAGTTACTCAGCAGATATTTAGCCATGTTAAAAAAAAGGTGGCCACTGTCTGTGAGAAGAAATTAGTCTCGCTTTGCCAGACCTTCCTCCACCTTGACGCTGCGGAGAAGGGTCTGGCTATTTGACACAGCATTCCGGGATGGGAGAAAAGCATGCTCTGGTTTATTGCCATTTCTTTAAACCAATCACAATCGTCTTGGAAAAAAAAAAAAAGAACTTGTGATGGAACTTGTTTATGTGGAACGTGTATGTTTAAAAGTTTAAGTTGTGCAACACAAAACTCAGATTGGACAGGTAGTTTACCCTACAGAGATCTGAGAAAAGATTAACGATAGAGTTTAAAATGGCAACTCAAAGGAAGCACAAGGCAACGGATATCTATTTCAATTTCAATTTCAATTTATTTATAGTATCAATTCACAACAAGAGTTATCTCAAGACACTTTACAGATAGAGTAGGTCTAGACCACACTCCAGAATTCACAAGGACCCAACAGTTTCCTCCAGAGCAAGCAACAGTGCAACAGTGGCGAGGAAAAACGTCCTTTTAGGCAGAAACCTCGGTCAGACCCAGGCTCTGTCTGACGGGCCGGTTGGGGTTAGAATGAAAAGTGGCAATTACAAGTCTCTGGCCTATATCTGGCCTAAATGAGTGAAATCCGACAGAATTTTTGTTGGCAACGGAGCAATCCCGTAAGTGGAATGTCAAGGATATAGACTAAGAAGAGATAGACCAAGCACAGAGGAAGGAGAAGCGCTTGAAGGTAGGGGATTAGACAAAGCCTAATTTTTCAGACTGGAAGGGCCAGTATGAATTTTAGCCAAAGATTAATTCCTTTGGTCACACCTAAGTACTGCTAGGTTAAAGTGTCTTAAGTAGAGGTTCAGTTAGCCTCACCTGGCAGCCCAGTCTAATAGCAGTTCGTGAAATGGTCACGTTATTTAATCCATTGATTCTTGTGCAGGTAGGGAAAAAAACAGAGTGCATTTCTAAAGATCATAGCTTTTATATCCTGTGGTTCCCTTCCAGGGGCAATTCTAGGATCAGACCTTTAGTGGGGCTCAGCTTGATTGTAGGTACTCAATGAGAATGTAACACGGATACAGTGCCTTGGAAAAGTGAATAAATCAGTAATTTGATTACCCGATATCAGAATAGATAAGCTTCAGTTTTAATTTGTGCAGCTGTCTGCACCAGCACTTGAAACTATATGTGCATAATTGTCACCATTTTCTTCCAACGTTTACGTGGACTGTAACTATATTCCATACTCTGATGTGGGTTCTATCAAGGCAGTTGTGAATGCACTGCAGATGCTGATGGAGCTGCTGATTTTTTGTTAATTTCACTATGCAGCAGCAGATAGAGACAGGGTGTAACTATAGCCTTTACAATTTTTTTTTTTTAATATAGTTTAAAAGTCTGATTTATTGTAGAAAAGCAAAATCAACATGTAGTATATGTCTAAATGTATACTATAACTGTATAATATTGTGAAATTATATAGACTGTACTGTACTTCTATGTTCAGGTTGTAATTGGAAACTTTCAAAAGCAAATTTTACAATGGGGATTTGTTACTCCATGTTTACTTTATGTGACAACATTTTTTAATAGTGTTTTTTATAATTTAAGCCCAAACCTAACCTGCATCCTCACTACGAATTTAAAAGTGGGAATGAACTTAGCCCCATTAGGCTTTGGTCAAGTTTTTGACCTATAAGGTATGTCCAAATAAGGACAGAGTTTCTTACTGAACCTGCTTACTAGACTTACTAAAATTTAATATATAATGCATTTCATAATGACACTACATAAATGCAGTCTTGGACCTAAAAAACACAGCGCTGGGAATTTGACCCATTACAACCAATCCACACAGAGGAGTTGGACTGGGGGAAAAAGGGTATTGAGTGGATGCAGTGAGGGGCCCATAGAGGATGCCTGTGTACAAGGTCCATAATTTTGTGCTACGCCCCTGATTGTGAGCTTGTACAAAATCCAGATCATCATATTTACCCCATTTCCAACAGGCAACTGAAGGCAGCATTTGTTAATTTGTTTGGCTGTCACAATTTACGTCCAGCAGAAGCGGTCTGTCACTGTCAGCTCAGCATATGAAACGCAGGTCATGCCTTCGTGGGCTCCTCGTAAACTTTCGACTTTGAAAGTCATAATTATGACTGGCCTTGAATCCAAGTGCTTAAGGTCGATATAAACAAGGAAGACAGATGTACATGTTTTGTTGTTCTGGAAATGGGCACTTTTGTACTGCAGACAGAGGACATCAGTGTATCTGGTAGGATATACAGTGCAACAGTAGAACCACATTGGTGAAATGTAGCACATTTGCTGTGTAAAACCACTAAAAACAAGAGCACAGTTGTGGAAATAAATGCCACAACAACTTTGGGCAGTGTAACAGACTGTGCTTTTATGATCATCAACTCTGCAACACAGGTAGCATGAAAAATTTCATAGACGTAATTACGAGTGATGCGATGCTGATGTGACCATGTGCATAACTCTTAGAATAAATATATATCCCACATGCTGTAAACAGATATAGCATATAATAAAATTAGTTGGGGAGAAGGATAAACTTCTTGCATGTAATGAATTGAAACAAGACTAAGACTCTACAACACTGTACGTACAGTAGGAACAGCTTTGCTTTCAGCTACATATTAATATCAGCATACATATAATCTTCACAATATTCACCGTCTTAGTTGAGCATGTTAGTAAAGCCAGGAGATCACCAAAGTCAGTTGGATTCATCCTTTAGTTAGCAGTGCTAGCAAATGCTCAACCAAAATGAATGCCAATAACAGTTTAGCTTACAGTTCAGAGACAGACCTTAATACATTCACCTTGCCAACTATGCTTTTGGTAGACAACAAGAACAGTTTAACAAATGAAAAAAACCACTGGTTATTAACCAGCTGTGGTGGTACTGAACTGTAGCTGACCCTCTGCTCTGAACCACCTGGAAGGAGAGAGCATAAAATGAATTTCTCAGCTGGGATCCATAAAGTGTCACATCATTATTTTGGGTAGAAGTTCTAGTCTTTACTGTATAATGCTGCTCTGAACACTGTGGGGGGCTAACATAAGGAGTGCTTTTGCATCATTTCAACACATACATTTTACTTCTCTCATCTTTTGATCCTGGCCAAATTTATGTTATCTCTCACTGAACGTAATTAGAAGCTAGTGATTATCCATATCAAATGATGGGCCCAAAACAGCTCTCTGTTTGATTACGAGCCTAGTTTCATTTGCTTTCTTGTTGTGTTCTGTAGACAGTGACGAAATAGGCAAAAAGAGACAAATGCTGAGAGACTTGTTACACACCAAGAAATGAAGGGCCCTTTTCAGTAAAGCCTCTGAGGTGAGAACACATTGCAGGTGTGTTGTGCTTTGTGTGTGGTGGTGTTCGTCTCCGTAATTTAATTTCATACATCATAAATGCCACTTTGACACTTAGTCAGGCATGTGGCAACATGAAAACGGAAGCCATAAATTAAATCAAAGCCATTTCCTCTTTTCTCTCTGTCCAACTTCATCCTGATTTACTCTGCTTGGCTGGAAAAAGCTGAGGTGTTGGAGCGCTGATTAATGTTGCTCTTTGAGTGTTGAGCACAGTCATGGTAGATTGTATTAGTAAGAGCTCATAGCTCTCACAGCCTGTGTGTGTATGGTCAGCGGGACTGACAGACAAAGCTGGCAAAATCTCAAAAAGGGAACAAAGAAAAGAAAATGAAGTCTAGATCTTCTGGCTTAAAACGGCATTTCCAAACAAACCTCACAGAGTAAAACTAACCCTGTACAGCCCAGAATAATGTACTTTTCTTGAAAATTCTGTTTCATTCCCGTGTCTTTGCTCACTGAGAAAACACCCTTCATCAAATGTAAATGCAATACAAAGTTTGGAACACTGGGACTTGTGGATACTGAGAGTACAATGTTTCTCTCTTGAATCTCCTTTCATCAGCGTCATGCTGCTGTGAAACACAAGCCATTGCACTTCAATAGGCTACACTACTGTGAAGGATTGTGAATGCTTCATGTTGCTTGACTAATAGCACTAAGCTTTTTGACAATGGTCTTAAGTGCATCATAGATCTTCAGTTTATCACCCCTGTGTTCAGAATGCATTTTTGCCACTCACAAGCCAATGCTCCTCTGCGGGAACGCAGAATCTGTGTTTATGAGTGAATTTTCCCCCAGGGCTCTGCCATTAGGTGCTGCTGATTTCCTCCAGCACTGTTTAATTTCAGGCTCCAATTGGAAGTATACATTAAAAGTTAATGGGTAAGGTGGCTATTGATTTTAAGATAAATAACACGCATAACAATACAGGCCAGCTTTTGATTTTCATTTACCTTTTTCATTACTTTATACCCCTATCTCTTCTTTTATGGCAGCCTTTCCCTTGTTCTCTTACTTTCTTTTCACAACTCATCCTGTATCTTCACAATTTAAGAGTTTTGCTTATTTCACTGGTGTATCAGCAACATAGACCTGCTGTGAAGAAAATCTGCCCCAGAGCATTAAGGCCACATGTGCATTGTTGCCGGTGCAGCTGCGTCTCGACTCGCGCTGCTGGCTTCTCCCTGCCTCTACCCAGTGGTCTGTCAGGCAGCGAGGCAGGGGAAACGGTGGATAAATGATTATTTATGATCTGCCACCTCCCATCCTCTCAGCTATCCCCAGGCCCCATTCATTACTGCTGCAGGCCACACACACACCCACACACACACACCGATGCCAAATACTGAACCGTGTGCACTGACACTCTTGGTTACTGAGCTCAAGCAAACAAATACACACACACACACACACACACACACACACACAGACACACACACACACACACACACACACACACATTTTCCCATCTCGTTATTTTCAGTTAAAAGCAACATATCTTAGACATAATTTGCTGTCATGTCATTTGCGTCGTCCTACACAACTTGTCGTCCTACACAACTTGTCCAACATTCCCCCAGCAGCGTACTGTGTCCTCTGAGCAAAGACATCATCCCAGTCGCTGCTTGGAAATCAGATGTTACACTTTTCACGTTCCCTGCTTTGCATTAAGGGGCACATGGCTGACAAGTCTCTGTCGTATTTTTCTCCCTCTCCATGTATCATGTTTTTCATTGTGCCAAATTTCCAGCAGCTGGACCCAACAAATCCTGGGAAAACCCAGAGAGCTCAAGGTAGCTTAAATAATTGATCAGACTGAGCATGCATCTTGGCAGCCAGCTTGCCTAATATACAAGGAAATCACAATAAGATAGAAAACACTATATGTCTGTGTTTGCTTGTGTGTTTGTGCACAAGTTTGTGTATATTCTTTGTGAAGCTTAACCACAAAATCAATAAGTTGGTGGATTTTTGTAATTTTAAAACATGTACGCATGAAAGCACATCCAAAGTAAAGCACCTACGCTTTTTCTCTGCCTTACAACACACACACACACACACACACACACACACACACAGCATTTCTGTACAAGGATTCTCTTTACAACAAATGAGCGAGTGAAAGCAAGGCAGTCCCAGAGAGGAGCTTTGACGTGTCAGTTTATTGGGCTGTGAGACCCGCAGAACACCGGCTATTTCATGTTTTAAAAGCTACGTGTGACGTCTTGTCTATAAAAAAGAGAGTTAGGGTGTGCTTTAAATGAAATATACATCACATACATCAAGAACTGGTTAAGAGAATGTATATATAAGTCCCAGGGCTAAAGTGATATGTTACAGCAAGTCCATTTAGCTGAAAATACATTGTTGCACACTGGACACTGTAATTGTCCACTGGGTATTGGAGACCTTAGTCTATTGAGCCTATAGGTGGAAGCATACCATGATAACTCACATTAACTGTCCACAGCAGACCATTTAACAGAGGTTGGGAGAGGGAGTCTCTGAGCATGGTGTGTATGGATGATGAATCAATATATTGGATTAAAATATATGAAAGGGAGACAACGTGTGTGAAATGACGCTCCATTAGGGGGCCATCAGCAGGGTCTTTCTTAAGCAGGAGAAATTGAGCAGTATTGTCAAGTTTTGTAGATGGATGTGTGCCCAATACCTAACCCTCTTCACTCACCTTATTGCTCCATAGAGTAAACCTCAGGTGTCTAACAGTTAATTTAAACTTGCGTGGTTTGATAAAAAAAAAAAATCAATCATTCTTTTATTTGACATTAGAACTTTTCCGTTCCTAGTCTTAATGCCAAGCTAAGTTAACTGGCTGCTATGACTAGCTTCCTGTTTACTGTACAAACATGAGACATATTCTCATCTAACTAGTTGCAAAAATGTGTGATACCAAATGCATCAGTACACATATCTAAATTTGTTTAAGCCAAAATACAATATCTGCTTGTAGTGACAACTTTTTTTATGGTTAAGTTTAGGCACTGACAGCACTTGGTGCAAGAAAGACCATAGTCTGGTTTAATGGAAAAAGTCTGCAAGTCTACATTTTTATTAACATGTAACCAAAACCACAATCTTTCCTGACCTTAACCATAGTCCTTTTGTTGCCTAAAGGGTCGTCATTTAGGGCCACAATGGCCATCAGACCATAGAAGGATCCCCTGGAGAGTCTGAAGTCCATCCTCATGTCCTATCTCCATCCAGCTAGCTACAGCATGCAGAACTATAAGCACAGGACTGTAATTGTATTGTAAAAGTATTTAACGTTGTGTTATCTTTTGTATTGCACTTTGCATGAGTGTAGCAAGCAGATAATGTTTACATTGCATACAGAATAGAGGAATGGGAGCTATTTAAATGTCAGTTCTGTTGACTGCTTTCACTCTTGTATTGTCACTGTATGAAGACAATTTAGAACACAAAAATATGACTTAAAAATAAAAGCTTCTATAATAAATGATATCCAGAGTAACGTTACAGGAACATTCTATCACACAGCTGTGCATAAATGTATTCTAACACATGTACATATGAGCCTTTATAAAATGCCCAGTCTAGCTAGAATCTATAAGTTTTAATGATTGTTTGTCTATTAGGTAAGTTGTAAGGGTAATGCTTCACAACAACAGTCTTATCTATGGGCCGCAAGGATTTCCTCATGAAATTGTTGAGCATTAAAATGAACAGTAATACATTAACGCTTACTCATTTTTAAAGCAGAATCATAAATATATACATAAAAAGAGTGGACTGCAAAGAATATATATAATTAATGAATTGAAAACATTGAAAAGAGGGCAGTAACAAAAAAAGAATATTAAGATACTGTTACGTTTTCAGGCGGGTGACATGGCGGCAGCGCCGCAGCCGTCATCCTGGCATGACACGGAGCAAATGCAAACAAAACCACATTTATTTTTGGTTAAAATATCAAAAACGAAGCAGGAATGTATTTTTCAAATCAAACCAAAACTGGTGAAATGCACAATTTTACAGAAGAAGGGTTGAAATGTGATCGGCATTTCCGATAAGTGCACATGGCTGTGCGTGATTTGAGACAACATTCCCCTGTCGAAATTTACGCACTATGCAAGTCATGCGTAGTGTACGAAGTGTACTGCCTGTTAGTGCAGTAAGTGTGCGGTTTGAGACACACTAATGGTCTATAACGTTTTATATACGAATTTCTCCAGATGTCAATGGGGAATGCATGGGAAATTTACTTCCTGAACCCAAGGTCTTTCAGAGGATGGGTGGGACTGTTAAGCTCTATTGAGGAGGGAGACAGGGGGGCAATGTGGAGGCTGAGGGTATGGCTTTGACCAACTGCCACTTTGCTCGTTTGAAAGCCATGATGTCTCTCTCTTTCTCATTGGCGGGCCAAATTCTCTGGGGCGGGCAAAGCAGAGAAAGGGAGTTAACCTTGCTCCTTGTCACGTCCTAAGGAGCAAGATTCCAGATCGGCCCATCTGAGCTTTCATTTTCTCAAAGGCAGAGGAGGATACCCAGGGTTCGAATTATACCTATCACCATTCCTAGCCACTGGGAGACCATAGGCAGGCTGGGGAAACGCATTATAATGTTAGAAAACGTCATAAAGTGAAATTCTCATGCCATGGGACCATTAAAATTGCTATCAAATTCTGGCCCGATAGGGCCTTAGGCCTTTACACAATTGTACAGGTGATGTTTCTTCAAGTCAAGTGATGTTATGAAAATAAAACAACATAATTGCCTGTTTAAGATATGCCACCGAACTTAACCACACTCCACCTGGCAGTGAGTGATACAGTGAAGCAATAGGCTGCAGGAGAAAAGCCTCATTGTCACCTATTCTTGTTTATATCGTCTTTCCCACCAGGACGACCCATTAATAATTACACGCAAACTCCCTCTGGCTTAAAATCTTTCTCGCTTCCTCTCTCACTTTCCGTCTCTCCTTTGATTTCCTCTCCTCTGCATGTCAACACAGTCAGGTCCCTTGGCACCGACAGAGCTATCCACTGTTGCATCCTCCTCCCTCTGCCCTGTCCCATTACAATGACAATAACAGATAAGAATATTTATTATGTTGGCTCACCACTCCCCGTTCCTCCAAACATCTCTCAGGGAGCGGCTCCTCACTATCACCCTCAAAAGCCTCATTCAGTTAACAGAAAAAAACACATCCACTCCTGGCCTTGATGCTTTTCTTTATCAGTCCAATGAAAGGAGAGAGCAAAAAACAACAACGTGAAGGCGTCTCATCTCCTCTGCTCCTTTTCTTCTCTCTCAACTCTCCCTCCCCACTTTTAATTTTCATCACTCTTTTCCTACTCATTTCAGAAAAGGGGGAAGGAAAAGAAAGAGGGAGGGAGGGTGAGCAAATGAGAGTGGGACGCTGGCTTGTGATAACTGCCATGCAGAATGGACATCTCCCTTGTTTATTGGCTTTTGAAATTCAATCCATTGTCTGGGACTGGAAGTGATAAAGGGAGTGGAAATACAGACGCTCTTATCATGCCAGCTCAGTGAAAGGAACTTTTTTTCTCTCCTCCAGATGCCTCCGTTTGTTGTGGGGTATGTTTGTTGTGCGCGCATCGCAGCATCCGAATAATGGTTTCTGAAAAATGCATTCATTCAGCTGATTATTTGGACCGGCTATGCCACTTACTATTGTGTCGTATCGTTGTGTGTAGTCATCACATTTAGAGGAGGCACACAATTGAGAGTGGTCACACTTGTCTCATAGGCTTTTCCCTGGACGTGTCATATTTAAAGGATGAAAATGCTTCAAAGATACTGAATATGTAGCACAGTCGGAGTATTGTGGCCACTTTGTGGACCACACTGACCTTTCAACGCTATTATAATCTTGGATTGAATGGACGCATTATGTCTTTGAAGTCTGTGGTCATTTTAGTTGACTTTTAATGAGCTTTACTAATGTGGACGTTACCTTCAACAGACTAGATGGTTAGATATTAGATGTTCACCAGATTGCTGTCTAACTAATTTGAGTTGTAAGTTGTTGCTTCAGAACACAAAAGTGAAATGAACAATATCATCTGGTGTGAAATAGGACAAATCTGTAATTCAGTAGTTCATGTATATTGTTGCAGTGATGTAGTTGTTTCTGCTGCCAAGTTTAAAGCAGGTCTCTGTCAGTGTTGGTAAGGGGTTAACAACACATGCATGTTACCATAGCCTTTACCTCTAAGTGAACACGGTTTGTGCTCATCTGCTTAATTGGTTTACTCTAAGAAATGTTGAGAAAAGGCCCCTGAAAAGACAAATGCAGGTGTGGAACTGTATTTACTTTTATTATAGTTAGAACAATGTAATATAAATGTGGATATACAGTATATGAAACTGTAAAATGACATTTTCATATGGACAAATCAGGAGAAAATAAACTTTGTTTCTGTTTCTGGATCAAACTCTCGCTAGATCTGGCAACACAGATACTAATGTCAACTACAGTTTGCAAACGCACTAACAAAACTAATGTTTGTTTATGCTAAATAAGGCTTTTAGCTGTGAAAATATCTCTTTGTAGCAAAAGAAATTATTAATAAATTACACAAATAAAACTTTTCATCCCTCTACACAACTACACTTTCAAATGAGGTCCGTTGCCATTTAGAAGCGTGTAATGTGCTGTCTTCAGTTATAGGGAATCTTTGTAGAAGGGAGATAATTACGTTGATGTTCATTTTGTAAATTATGATGGTCCAATTTATTTTTAAAATAGACAATAACAAAGGGGATGCTTTAGGGTATGGCTACACACCAACCTGTCAGTCATAACAGAGGCTTAGCAATGCTAACCATGGAACTGTGTGCAAACAGCTGTGAACATGTTTTGGGGTGCTGTATTGGGGTGTTTTCTTCTTATACTTTGACCCTCTCACTGTATGTTTTTTACTTCATTAAAGTTGACTGGAACATTTTATTTACCTACAAATGTCTTGTTCAGCGTTCGGTAGCACCTTGCCAACAAAGCTAGCTAGCTAGCTAACATTAGCTGGTAACGTATACAGACCAAAGGGTCTGAGTTTACTCTCCGGTAAAACCACGTTGGGTAATGGGTCAGCTATTTTGTACCCCTCCTGTGTGTGTTCGCTCCCCTTTTCCCTTGTGTTTTTGTCTGTTGTATTCACCTGCCGTGGCTGGAGGCGTGGCGTGATGATCTGGGTCAAGGGGCGTGGCCATTCACTCCTGTACAGCTGCAGCTCTTTCCACTACTCACCTCACCAGTATATCTACCCGTGCTGTTCACCATCACCGCCAGATTGTTAAACTACTCACGTGGTAACTTGGTGCTGTGTATTCTGCTAGTGTTCCTTTTTATGCCTTGTGCTCAGTTTAATTTGTGTATTCTGTGTTCAGATCCAGCTGAATCTGCTGCTTCCCTGCTACCTCCCTGTGTGACCTGCTCTGCTGCCTCCCCACTGAAAACTGTTTAGCCGTGCTCTGTCGCGATCTGCTGAGCCACAGACTTCTCCATGGTACAGCTCGTTTACCACTCATTTGGATTCTCTTTGCGAGTCAAGACTGAACTCTCATCCTGTTGGCCTTCGAGTCTCAATACTGCCTTGATTCCACTCTGCCTGCCTCAAGCCTCCTTTCCATCCCAAAGTTATGGTTCAACTCTCCATTCTTGCACATTTGCTAACTGCCTGTTCAATAAACATTTTGAAATGCTATCTGCCTCTGTGTTAGTGGGTCAAACACATCACATAACTTGTTGGGTGACTCGCTTCAGCCGGTAGAAACTTTCAGATAAAATGTCCCCCCCGACCGATTATTGGTTCCCCCCCCCCTATGCCACCCCACTTAAGTCACGGGATCGCCCCTGAGCGCAGCATCATTGCAACAATCAGCACCGGCTTTGCCGCATCATCCTTTCCAGCGCCACCCTAAATAAGTTTAGAAATTGAGTAGTACTATTGTGTGAGAATGTTGATAATTGTGATGAATATAATTATGGTTATCATCATTAAGGATATTATTCACCTAAGAGTGGCATGGGTTTTACGTATGGGTGTGTGTGTATACTGTATGTAGGTAAGTGTATGCATACGTAGAAAGTTGTTTTTATAATTATTTTATATATATATATATATATATATATATATATATATATATATATATATATATATATATATATTTTTTTTTGATCTTTCTGGTCTTGAAATTTGTTTTCCTCGACAATGTGTTTGTTACTTTTAAAAGCGTGAGGAGAGGGACCTTGTATAAGCTGAGGCTTCTGACCCCACCCTTTGGTTACGACAAATAAATTTCATTCATTCACTCTCTTGTCCGAAAAACGTCGGGTTTCGAGAAACTAACATGGCAATGGCCAAATTGCCAACTCAATGCTTCAAAACAGTAGTCCACATACCTATGTGTTATGGTTGCGGAAGGAGGACCCAAATGCGGAGCAGGTGAGAGCTTAAAATAAGCTTTATTAACACAAAACACAGTCCGACGAACCAGGGATCCAACAGAAAGCACAAAATGTTCAAAAATCCAAAAACTTACAAAAGGTCCAGGGGAAAAAAAAGAGGCACCAACACTGGGAACCAAGGCAGGGAAAAAGTCCAAGGGAACAGGCAAAATACGGGAACACTCCAACAAGATGACGTGCAGACAAACTAGAAGGATCTGACAAGAGACAAGGGAAGCACAGACATTAAATACACAAGGTAACAAGGTAACGAGAGGCAGGTGACAAAAGGGCAGGGAATCAGGTGGAAAACATCAGATAATCGATAAGATACGAAGATAAGAGCGGGAAGACACAGGAAGTTAAGCTACAGGTAAGACAAGACAAAAAACAGACTTCAAAATAAAATAGGAAACAGAACAAGCAGACACACATGGGAACACAAGACAGGACCCACAACACAAGACTGGGGAGAAAACTAACACAAACACAAGGAAGGCCAAAAAAAAAAAACACCCAAAGCCAAAACCCCAAACCACAACACCTATAGGTGATGTCAATTCTGTGGGTTATGTCCA
Source organism: Etheostoma perlongum (assembly GCA_026937815.1). Classification (NCBI taxonomy): domain Eukaryota; kingdom Metazoa; phylum Chordata; class Actinopteri; order Perciformes; family Percidae; genus Etheostoma; species Etheostoma perlongum. The sequence goes on along the minus strand of CM049374.1, from coordinate 332,379 downwards.
TTATTTTTGTAATCTATGTTCCATCTTGCAGTCACCAATAAAGTGTTACAGTGGAATCCAGAGCACAATTTGAATATGCTCAGCAAGTTACTCTGGCATTGAGTAATTTTGCTCATTAATTGTTCCCATGTAGCCGAGCTGTACCAATCACATCGCTGTATCTGAAATGGGCTGGCCAGAGACAAGCTAAACAGATGACAACAGTTTAATCTACCAGTTAGCTCCACTGGTAGCTAAGCATATGGGGCTCTGGATTTGTCACCCCACGTGTTGTTGTGATTGGCCGTAGTGTTATCCAATTGCGTGCAGTGAGATTTTCAAATGCACACTTGGTGCAGCCCCTTGAGATAGGCAACTTTCATTACTTGATGCCAATCCCTTAATCTTTCGAATTTGGGTCGCGATTTCCAGGCTATAGCAGTGTTATAATGCAGTTTAATCATATCTAGACATTAATAAAGAGAGGATTGTCCGTGAGATGAATTTAATTTGACTTACTGAATTTGTTTTCCTTCAAAGATACTACAAAACACATTCTGTCATGATTATCAAATCATGGATACCATTCTAAATACTGTTTACAGTATATAGTAATGGATATATTTCTTGTGTGATTGATTAGGACTGATTCATCCCTCTATGCAACCAAACACAAATGCACAGTAGAAGAAAAATGGAACTTGCTGTGTGATTCAATGAAATAAAATGATCCTACATCACATGAATCATATTGTATTCAGACAGTTCTGAACCCAATAGTACTACATACAATACAGCACATTCCCAACTTTTTTTTTTTAAACAGAAGAATTTTACGTGATACATCGATGATAAACTATTCCCCTGTGGGGCTTAGAAACAAAAGAACAATACACAACAAAATATTTATGAATACCTTTAAATAGACACTGTGTATGTGTATTATGAGCAAGGGCATTCAGTTTTCACTACATTGAAGGATTGAAAAGAGTATAAAACAAACAAAAAAAACATCAAGAGAGAGTATATACCAAACAGGATTTAAAGTATTACTAAAGGCTTAGCCTGGTTGGTTATTATAACCTGGTTGGTTATTACCCAACAGCCTCTTCTGGTTCTTTTAGAAGACAATAGTGAAATTATGTTTTTTCCCTTCCCAGTGGCTTTATTCCCATTGATGAGCAGTGTGTAAATGCTTAGCGCTGATTCATAATTTTGAATCAAGTGTTGGTGTGTTGGCTCAGCGGCATTATTCACTGTACTGGTCCCAGCAGAGTCTGAGGAATTCCAGCAGGCAGTGTCAGTGCATGATCATTCCTTGTGATTAGAAAATCATTTACCTGGTGGACTGCTATTATTTAGATAAATTACCTTAAACAAGGAACTAAAGACACACTGGATCAAGTGATGTGACAACAACAATGTATAAGTTTTTTTAAGCCTCTCTCCATAGCGTTGTTACCTGCTATTCCTCCCATGTCTGCTGTGGGGCTCTGTCGCACAGGAAATCACACCATACTCTCTCTCTCTCTCTCTCTCTCCCTTCCTCTGACCTCCCTGGTACTCTTCCTCTCACTTCTCCACTCCCCATTTCCATTGTCATCCATCCCTATGATCCTTTCTTGGCCAGTAGGGAGACTTCTTTTTCTTCATACAAGTTCTTGACGTGTCACACTTTATGTTGCTCAAAGATCAGACTGACTGGACATCAGGCTGCTGAAAATGAGTTAAATGACTACAAATGTGATGAATAACATAGTATAATTATCCTCATAAACATACACGTGAGTGGTGTAGTACTTTTACAAACAACATTTCACCACACTAAACAGAAAATTGCAGTAAAAGAAGATGAGCGTTTTAATTGGATGGTTAAGAGGAGATTTGTACTAAAATCCCTGTACACCCTTCCTGGGCAAAAGGTGTAGCATCACACTACCATGAAAAATGGTACAGTGTTAAGAAGACTTAAGTATTAATTACCCTATTAACTACATAGGATTCACTGTCTATATCTGGTCAGCCTCTTGTGTTGGAGCAGGCTGTGGAATTGACACAGGGCTGCATTAATCCCCTCTTATTTTCCACATCAGCACTGGCGCATCTGAAAAACATGGTCCATTCACAATGTTAATTACATAAAGTTCAGCGATGTGTGTGTCTGAGTGTGTGTGTGTGTGTGTGTGTGTGTGTGTAGAAGGCCATTTGTTTTCTTGACGACATCAGCAGTAAAAAACACATTAATCAATTAGTCTTAGGTGATAAACACACGAAACGCACCATCACGTTTCACACTGGATTACCGGGTTTCAAGGTTGCTTCTGTCCATTGACAAGTACACATACAAACAGACACTGTAGTGTACACCCAGACACACACATAGATCTAATTAAAACCATTGTTGTGAATAGATCTGATTCCAATTCAGTATGGTTAACAGTCTCTCATGGTTAAGTAATGAGCTGCTGCCGACGGAGGGAGAGCACTTCAACCCTTTACATCTCCAGCTCGGTTGTTGGACAGCAGAAAGACTCCTTCAGGAGTTACTATGGTGATTGGTACTGTATTGCTCTATTACAGCAGGAGTGAGTGGAAATGTAATAAATTGAAATACGGTGTATGGTTAGGTGGTGGTTCCGTGTACTTGGCGGCCAACGGATTTTCGTTTTTGAAATGAAAAAAACAAAACAGCCAGTTTCCCAATTACCATTAGTAAACAGGGGAAACAAAAAACGGAAAATGAAAAACAATCTCATTATCCGATGCGTTTATAGATGGAAACCGGAAAATAAAATATGGGTGTATACGTCTCATTTCTCAATTTTATGTTTTTTATTGTGACCGGAAGTCACTCCTGCGAGCTTGACGGTCAGCAGAGGGCACCCATGCCGTTGCAGTGTTACCAAGTCTGCTTAAGCAACTATATGGGCTTGTTTTTATGTAAAGTTGCTTACACATATTGGTAGTCGCGGGTTGCATTGTTTTGGGCTTGTTACTAAAGTGTAGTTGCTTATTTGGGCTTGTTCCCAGCTCCATAATAAGTTGTCAAGCAGATATTTTCTATATGTTATTTAAATGTAGGAGTTTGCTCCCTCGGTCCTCGGTCCCCGCCCCTTTCCCCATACACACTAGAGACAGCAGAATTATTTTCCGCCCACTTCCTGCTTCTTATTGGCTCTGACCCAAATGAAAACGAGTACTAGCCAATCAGAGGCCGAGCAGGGCAATCTGTTTTTTCTGGTTAGGAAAATGCGCGAGTAGCGAAAAGTGATGGTGACTGGACTGTAGGAGAGTTTTTATGGAATAAATGTGGGCGAAACTACGGGAAGAAATATAACAAAGACTGGGAGAAAGATAAAGGATTAAAATAATGGATTCAACCCGTCGTGGGGGGAACAACTCAAAATCACTGTGAAAAAAGTGTGTATTTGCTATCCCATCAGTTTTCTAATGTTAAAAGGTGGTTTAACTCCCTCCTGTGGTCATTGTCCTGAAGCTCAGGGGGAGAAAGTAAATAAACTACAGTGTGTACAGTTTACCAATCTGTCCACATTGATATAAATTGACAATCTGTCCCCACAGATTGTAAAACCATGCACACAGTTTATTTATTTTTCTCTTCCAGGATCTTAGGGGGGCTCCGTAGAAAAAGTCCCTTGTTTTGAGCTTTTGTTCACAGGCCTGGTTGCGTATTTGTTTTGCGAGATCTGGAAACACTGGTTGGCCTGACAAGTCCCTGCTCAGCACACCACCTCCGCACACTCCTCAGAAAACCCCCATATAGGTCCAAACTGTGAACCTAACGCAGCTGCTATATCCCCACAAGACATCCCATTCTTTCGGTTTTCAAATATAAAACTAGCATATTTGTCTAAAAACATTTTTACGCTTTGTCTCATTGATGTCCAAATGACTTCGGGTATGCTGCATACAACCGCTTAACACTTACAGACTACTGACGATCGCTTCGGTCACGAAAAAAAAAAAACATTGTAAAATTGAGAAATGAGGCGTATAAACCTGTATTTTATTTTCCGGTTTCCATCTATAAACGCATCAAAGACTTTCGGATAACGAGATTGTTTTTCGTTTTCTGTTTTTAATATCAAAACAAAAAAACGGGTTGTTCTCCGTTTTTTGTTCCCTGTTTACTAATGGTAATTGGGAAACTGGCTGTTTTTCGTTTTTGTTTTTGTTTTTTTCATTTCAAAACGAAAATCCGTTGGCCGCCAAGTACACGGACCGTGGTGGCATTACACTCAGTATTACATTCATGAGTTGTGTGACAAAGATCAATTTAAATTTCAGAAATAAGTTTTATTATCATAAAATTGGAGTGGAATTTTCCAATAATGCTAGACATCATCCTTTCAGTTGACTTGGGTAAAAACTAGAATCAAAATGGCAGAAATGTGTTTTTTCACTTATTAAGCCAAAGAATGAAGAAAACACACCACTGCCATTAAGCGATCCCACTTCTGAAGGTAAGGGAGGAACTGCTACTTCTGTATTACAGATATAATAAGAAACAAATAATAATAATTACTTTAATTGCATAGCACCTGCTGTCATGCAGTGATGCAGCCCAAGTGCCTTACACAGAACTAAAACAATGTTGGCACATACAAATAAAAGATAAAATAAATAAACTCAAGATCCTGGCTGCCACATTCTTAATTGGCAGTAATTTTGTTTTTAGCAACTTGAAATAAAATGCACGCCTCAGCATGTCTACATTTTTTGTGAAATTAGAAATTGTCTAACTTTGGTCATGCTCTAAAATGAAACAAATCAGTCAAAATCAGTTTGGACAGCTTCTGTCTTCTTTCAATTGTGCAAGTAGAATCTCTTTTAAAATTGAGTCATTTTGGGCGACCTCTAGCTCACCCAGTAGAGTGTGAGCCCAATGTAGAGTCCTTGGCATCAATTCAGACCCGTGGCCCTTTGCTGCATATCCCTTTCCTGTCTTCAGCTGTCCTATCAATAAAAGGCCATACAAAGCCCCCTCCCCCACCAAAAATAGAGTCATTTGTTAGACACACTGCTGTATTCTGGTAATTGTGGCTGATGAGAACAATAGGCCTTTTTCACTGAAGACATTTTGACATGTCAGTAGGAAGTCTAAAATAATGAATAAATTGATGATGGTTGAATACCATTTAGCTGCTTCATTTCAGGGTCCTGGCACACTGCCAACTGAACAGAGGCTGAACAGAGCTACAGTTAATGTTATTAGTAACACTTTGCTTTTCCTACTATGACCAGTCAAAATGTATGCTGCCGATAATGGTGTAAGTTGTTAACAGATGAAACAAGGCCAACCAGAAGGTTTGAGAGTGATGCCAATCAAGCAGAGATACACACCATGTAGACAGAAGTGTAGCATAGAAGTGACACTTTATATAACCTGGATTATTATAATATAATGTGTGACCACTTTTGACCATAACAGTATTGTACAGACTGATGAGTCTTGGACAAATAGTCTCTCTTTTCTATATCTGTGTCTGTTGGTCAGAACTGAAGAATGACAATACTGTATAATATTAGAAGAAGAAGAAGAAGAAAGAAAGAAAAAGGAGGGAGAGTGAGTGTATGTGCCCCATTAAGGGAAGAAGAGCATTTTCTTCTTAGCATCTCAGCGACCCTGAGGATGGACCTATGCCTGGATTGATTGGAGGAAATTTTCTGCCAAGTTATCTGACATCCGTCGGAAAAAAAGGAAAATAAAGCAGGACAATCCCCCCTCCTGTCTGTCTGTCTGTCTGTCTGTTAGTGGAGATAAAAAAAGTGTGACTCTGGCTGTGTGTTTGTGCCGGGCCTCTTCCTTAAACATATTTTTTCTCTATGCCTGTCGGAGCAGTGGTGCCACTTTGATCAGAGTGTTATCTGCACCGCTGCGGCCTAATCGTGTATTTGCTCCGAGTCTTACAGAGTCAGACCAGCAGGACACTGGAACACACACAGTCATACTGTATGCACACACTCTCAAACACACTTTAAAAAAATCCACAGGGACCTAGACAAGCCGCCTCATGGGGTCATTAGACTCTTTAATGATAATTAAACTTGTGTAATCAAAGATAAACCATAAACACTTCTAAATTCATGTAACACAGGCAAATCACAGTCATCTCGGTCTACAGTGCCTTTGCGAAAGTACTCGACCCCCCTTGAACTTTTCAACCTGTTGACATTTCAGGCTTCAAACATAAATTTACATTTTATTTTTTATTGAAGAATCACCCAACAAGTGGGACACAATTGTGAAGTGGAGCGAAATCTATTGGATATTTTAAACTTTTTGTAAATAGCTGAAAGTGGCAGACAAAAATTATTTGGCCCCTT